>CM073774.1:53442557-53535604 GCA_037158775.1 Hetaerina titia | reverse complement strand
AAGGGAGATGCGGAATCGGAGAAGGGTTATTGCAGTGTCCGATATCAGATTTTGTTTCGAAAGAAGAGCCGATGATAAGCATTGTTGTTTAGTCATTGCCCATCTAAAATGTAACTTAAGCGGTAAAATATTAATTATAATAATTGATAATATAATGTGAATTACATACGTAGAGAATTTGTTTCGTTGATTTTACAAGAGAATTGCATCAGCGGCAGCCGTTGAAAGTTGAAGCACGTTACAATTCGTCTAAGTCTGTTCCTGATGATAGAAAACGGTATCGACCAAGGTGTTCCTTCACATTTAGGACCGGAAAAAAAGTCACTTGGAGATAATTACGTTCTATAGAAGGATGAGGAATACACTTTACACTGATTTTATCAAGATAATTTCGACTCTGGCAATGTGTTAAGCGGAACTCATCGAATCGCAAACACGCCTCATGTGGAATTTTCTGTTGCTAACGTGTGGATGGCAAAGTATGACATTTTTAATACTTTTGATTAGGCTCTAAACGTTATTCGACGAAATTTCCGTACAATGGCAGCATAGTGGTTTCTTTCATAAGAGTAATGGCAAGAGCTCGGGTCAACCTTCCTTTTAAATTCATTGTCTTTAAACTTCTTTAAACATTTTTTAATCATTTTATTTGCAATGCTACAGGAAAATTCAGAGTCTACACGAGCCTTTTGTAGCATTGTGTAGGCCTCAATTGATGACTTCTTCAGACAAAAAGCATAAATTCAATGCAGCGTCAACATCAACCACCATCCTAACCGTAGACGAACTGAACATGATTAAACTTTCAATGGACACTGCTGACGTCATGCTCTAGTAAAATTGATAATATCTCGTACACTTGCAAGTTAATTCCTTGGCTTTCAATGCATGATTAAATTAAATCATTGTACAGTGAATTAGACGAATAAAATTACATGATTGCTCCCTAATGAACAGTGCTATATAGTACCATGAAGGAGCGAAACCGGAAGGCTTTTATCCACTCTTGAAGAACAGTGCTAAGATGCCTACGGTTTCAATGTTTTTACCTGACTTACGGAGAATCAGAGTCGATGTATTTTCTCCGAAAGTCAACTCAATAAGGAGAGCTATAAAAATAAAAGACTCCCGCCATCACGTGCATTTTAACCCAAAAATAATGGTGTCAAATGCTGACACGCCAATCACGGCGCCATTCTAATCCATTCAATTTTGCACGGTGAGGGGAAGTAGTTCATCATACGCAAGGATAGGCAAGTTTCAGCGTAAGAAACATGTAGAAACTCATTGGGTATTAACATTAACAAATTAGTTAATTAAAAAATGAAACCGAAGCCAAAAAATTAATGGAATCCCGAGTAGCTTATCTTTCATTTCTCATAATTATGAAGTAATAATGTCATCGTTTACTTATCACTTCCGATCTCTAAAGGTATGTATAGACAGTATATTTTCGTAGGTCAAGGGGACTGACATATGTAAAATACAAGATCATCTTTACTCTATTTCTCTTCACAATATCTAAAAATGTAAAAATAAAATATATTTAGCAAAAGTCAATGTTATTAAGAGAAAAGTATAAAACAATTGGATTATTTATTCTAACAAACACTAAATCTCCTGTAATAGCAGCATATTTAAACAAGATTTTATTTTCAAAGAACTAAGTGCATTCGTATAACCATAATAAATTATTCTCATCCATGACAACCTTTCGCTATTCTCGCCACTCTTGTCCTTGAAAATAGATTTACTGACTTTTTTACACAAGAAGGAACAAATGATGTTAAGCAAGAATAAAATAACTTTACTGTCGTAGGCTTAAGCAAATAAATATCTCCCTATGAAATGAATCAGGATTATATTACACCCCCATATACCTCTACGAAAACGATTATGGGAATTTGCCTGCTGAAGAATGAACGTGAAACCTGAATCGCTCTCATCGATCTGACTCTTTACATTCCCCTCAATGCCCTTTTTGTCTTAGCGTCCTAGAGCCCGCAGGCCAGCGTCCAGTATCCCTCAGTTAATAAGAATACCTGCGTTATCTCGTCACTCGAGGAGACATAAATTGAAATAAAGCACAATCTCATGGGATACATGGGGTGTTTAGAACTCCCAGCGCGTCAAAAAATAAGGGCCACAAACGTTGGAGATTTAGTGCAAGGAGAGGAAATGTACGGATGGTGAGAGGGGACAGGAAACGAATGGTGAGAGCGAACGATTTTAACCGCGCCATCTCCGCCCTCGTTGCGAGGAGAACCACTCCCTCCTCCCTCCGCTCGGGAGTCGTTCTCCTCGCATCACTTGGACACGAATTTATCGCGTTGTATCCGTTTCGCCGGTTGCAGCGTCGACTCTCCCCGACGTTTCCCTCCTCCTCCCGCTGTCCGCGACGAATGTGCTGTGGAGGATGAAGACGCGAATGTATCTTGGAATGCGTGGAAAGATCTTCGATCTCGGTATCAGTATCAAGTCATTGTTTCGTCACAATCTCACCCCACGGGGATGAGTAGAAGAAGGTGAGTGAGCCGTTAACATAGTAACTCAGCGGCGGAGACCCGGTAATCACCCCTGGTGAAGCATGGGTTGAAGATAACCATTCATCGTGGAAGCCGCCGCAATGTCGCCAAGTTCCTAGCGGTTCCGTGTCACCTTCTCGCCTCCGTGTCACCGATTCCCGATCAGAGCGATCCTTCACTGTGAGCGACCGAAGAGAGATTTCCCCCTTTCTTTCTTTCCCCCAATCCGACCGCTTCCGTAAATATCGACGTCGATTCTGTGTCCATTCTTGAGATGGATCTCTTCCTCAAGGCATGATGCTTTATCACTTTTAGCGGGGCCGTATTTTAAATGAACAGTGGTTAGATTTCCATCGTTCAGCCAAGTTGAGACAATACTGAACGCCGAGATTACATCATTAAGGACGCAATCATTCCTACGTTAACGATGCAGCAAGTCATTTTTCAAACTATTTTTATGCCATAAAATTGATCTTCCTTAACACATAAACCATCGCCTTAATGATTAAATCTAAATAGATTTTATTTTCCCTTTATTAGCTCATTTCTTATATCGAAGTTGTTTTCCACGACCTATTTGATTTAACTGCGCTTAAATATGCAAAATTTGTTCTAAACTTCCAACATTAAAGTTTTTTTAAACTTTAACGCAGCACTAAATGACTAGCTAATCATATTACTCATCCTCCTTTTAGAGCATTTCGGACAGCCTTGTCTTACCCTTTCTCCGGGCAATAGTCCATCATCGTTAGTTTCTGAAAGTTTGTTTGGAAATGGATAGATTATAAATAAGGCAATGGATATTTAATGTACTTCCGACTTCCTTTCCAACCTGTTTCTCCACCCATACACAAAAAAATCAGAAACATCTGACTGCTCATAATTTTAACCATGACTATATATCCCCAATAAGGGAATGGGACCGTAGTCGAAAACAAGTGGGCATTCAACGATCCCGCAGATTTATATCTCCATTTTCATTGGCGGAGGCAGTGAGCCACCTTGGTCATTGAGGACCATTTCGGACGCTTTGTGGGTCTTTCTTCGCTCGGAATACGCGATTGGGAAAGACAGATCGCACAAAAGGAACCCGCTTCGCCGTGAACGGTAATTCAAGGAATTGCAATAAAGGCACCGTCATTTCTCTTGCCGACATCACACCGGCGTTTGCCGTACGTACTTTCAGCGCCGTGTTGCGGTGAGACCCATTCGCACTCCTAAGTAAAATTGTGGTGCCAGCGTGATACTCGTATAAGAAGTGGGTTTAATATGGTACGATACTACTGCATGCGAAATCCCCTCGCCCTTGCATCTTTCTGCAAGAGCTCGATAATTGAGCCGTCCTCCAACCATCCTTCCATTAACATTCATATACGCCGCTAATGGATACGGAAAAGAGCATAGCGTGGGTCTCCGAAGGTTATTTTTTTTAAATAATGGAATAATAATTGATGAATGCAACTGAAACGATGCATCAACCGAAGGACATGCAAAAACGAAATATGAATATCCAACGTCGTCGTCGTTTAAGACTTGAGAGTTGATACTTAACTAGCGTCTTAAAATAACCTTAATCATCTTTTGAAATACAATTAAATATATAAGGCCATCATGTGAGTCGAGAATACATTCTTTATCAAAGTCAAACAATGGTTACATGCGAATTTCGATTACCGTTAATTTTGTCGCACGCCGCATCTTTTTGTGCTTCCATTTAAGATTTAAGCCTATGTTAAAGATTTTTGGAAAAATTAACCTCTATGGTAGCATTTCGATTTTCATTCCATTATTAAAAAATAATATATAAGTACTCTAAATAAATAAACAAAATAACAGATAAATCAAGTCAAGGAATGCAATCTTTGGGTAAGTTAAAAAATAAAAATTGCCCTAGTTAATTCTAATTAACATATTAAATACTAATGGCATCCGAAATTCAAAAGGAATCTTTAAGCATGTTGGACTGTTATCCAAATTTCAAAAACAAATAATTTCAGAATGAACGGATGGATTGGTATTTAAATATACTAGCTAGCGCGTGTGCGGACGAGCAATTGTCCATTTCGTATTATCGTATTTTAATAAGGATAAAAATACCAGGTAAAAATGGAAAGGTAACATATTATGTAATAAGTATATGATGAGAAGGTTGCATTTACACGGAATGGATAGAATATGATTGATGACAATGAAGAGTTAATAACTGTATTTAATGTTTATGATAACTAGTAATTCCATTTTTTAGTCGGCTAACCTCGAAATTTCTCTACGCTCATTACTCATCATGATTGGGTAGGAGATTACTGTTTATACGCCCTTCCTTTTTTATTGGAAAATGAATTACAGTTTTATACTAATGCCACGTGAGCCAACGTTAGTGAGTCGGTCTTCAAAGAGAGCATCTGATCAGAATCTCGATTGAAGTCTTGCAGAGTGAAGGAAGGAAACCGACGACGCGAGGTATTTTCTCATTGCTGTGCTTCAAACTTTCACCAAATCCACCGACATTGACAATGGAGAAAGGTAGTTGAGAAATATTCTAAGGAAAAAATAACTTACGAAATTAATCCCATTAATGCAACGTTTAATACCATTATTTCTTTTAACTGCGTTCTAATGGTCTATGAAGGTTTGTAATGTCAATGACATTTGAATTCAAGAAAGCTTGAATGATATTTCCTGGAATAATATAATATCGGCAAATACTAATTTAAATTTTTCCATCCTGGTATTGATAACGGAATAAAATTTATGGTGATAGTCTCGAAGAATGCCTTTGAAAATTAAACTTCCAGGAATAAAAACTTTTCAAACATTGTGACATCCATTAAGCTTAGCATTGAGTACGTCACTGGATTTTGATATTTGGTGATACCATCGTATCATTCATACAACTATCCTAAAACCCAGAACTGAACTTTTGTTTATTTGTATGGAACTTTGATTTCTTTGCAAGTTTATTGCTATTGATTTCAGTGTACGGTAGGAACCTCATATTTACGTTATCCATCGATATGCTCCATATTAGTTCATTCGGAGTCAGTTTTTATGAAGCACCTATTACTTTCTATCGCAGTAAGCTTCTGTTTAAGATTCCATATTTCACACCATCTTATTAAG
Organism: Hetaerina titia; assembly: GCA_037158775.1. NCBI lineage: Eukaryota > Metazoa > Arthropoda > Insecta > Odonata > Calopterygidae > Hetaerina > Hetaerina titia. The sequence goes on along the minus strand of CM073774.1, from coordinate 53,529,959 downwards.
ACATTTATTTAAACGCTTACTTTGATAAATTAACATTTCCACTTCATGTCTTCCCGTATAAGAACTGTCTCTCCGCATTAATTTGAAGATAATCTTGAATATTTTTCCTTTCAGAGTTTTCGAAAATATTATTAGTAACCTAACGTTCTTGCTTCGTATTTGTAAGGTATCTGCATATATACATTATCTTACGTCTTACTTCTGAAAGCAATTTCACGATTATGAACATTACACCCTTCCATAGGACGCGCGAAAACCTACTGTGCACGTAATCGTCACTCAAACTTGGGCACTAATTGTCCTCCGTCTTGATCTTAACTGGTGTAACCGCGCCCAAGTTCTCATGCGAGCTAATTGCAATCACTCACAAATCGCACCTCATAACTCATCGAGGGCACCCGTAATTTCGTCCCGACCAATTACCTAGACGTCTTTTTCCTCGCGAGAACACCTCAACCACCACCCGCGAACCCCGGCGAACACACCGCCTCCGTGAAAACAATCTCCCCGCGAGGCACACCTGTACATAACGCCCGTTTCATTTTTTTGTCATCGTGGCGGTTTCCAAAGTAAAAAACTTGGACTACAGAGAAGAGATGATTGAGAAGAAAACACCCTTAGGGATTTTAATAAATCCAAGTCATTAAGGATTTTCCAACTATGGCGTGGCGTTGGTCTGAAAATCCATATTTATACCCTTTCACGAGGGTTATTTTGGATTAAATCGATGGATTGTCTGACGCCGGAAAATTCGTGTTACTAATAGCATTCCAATACTCATGACGTAAAAATACATTATTTTTGTCTTATTGGTGTTAGTCTAATTTTTGTTGCGATGTGATTCGTTTATCCTTTATTTAACCATGTCATTTTCTTTGTTAACCTATGTTATTGGGTGTTTAAATTGCAAAGAATTATTACGCGTGCGCTAGGAGTAGATCGATCACATTATTTAGCCAAAACTACGATTTTCCTTCACGGTCCGAAAACAGATGGCTATAGTATAAAGTGCAGAGGGTTTGGATATCTGCCGCCTGAGTGAGCAACGCTTTCAATATTGAAAATTTGGCGTCGTTTTGAGCATAAGAGCAGAGTATGTCTTCGGTTTTCTCCAACTGCGTGGTTCTAAACACAGGCATTTATCGTAAATTGATTGAACCATGCGTGACGGTGTTTTGGACGCAAAAAATGTGCATTCGAAGGCGTCATAATTCATAGGAGGCCAAACGTCACATTCATCGCGCTTACAATGAAACCCCTTCACGAGGGCCCTTCTGCACTACGAAATTCTTCAGATAAACGCCCACGCATTATCCTCTCCACTTGACTGATTCCGAGCTTAAAGTATTCAGTGTCAAATCATTACATGGTCGACCGGACGCACCTCTTCCTTCCTCACTCCACATTTTGAATCCGCGGGGAGAAAAGGAGTGTGCACGTGGAGCCTACGCTAATGAGGCATCGCTCACTCAGTTCCCGCTGCCTAGTTTCCCTACCCGTGCGTCCTTTACCCGAGGATACTTAACACCGTCCATTGCCGTTTTTTCCGCGATATTTTTCACTTAGGGAAAATGACGTAGGTCAGCGTGGACGAAGTTGAGCAAGCGACATTCATTTGATTGATCAATGCTTATATTTCATTCAGCACTCATTTCCCCTCTTTGTTTCCAACGACGTCTGGAGCGCGTGCACAATAAATGTAGGTTTGAATAAGAGTGAGATTAAATGTGAGTAGATTTAACCTTAATTCATTACCCTTGGGTTCTGGATTTATATCCGATGCTTGTATTTCGTTTTAATTGGCATGACTACTGAATTTCAGTAATGTATGCGTAAAACGGCTCACGTCATGTCCTCAACCCACTTATCACAGTATGCCATTCCATTAAATGCAGTGTGTGTTGATTGGATTTGGAAAGATTCTCTGTAAGGGGAAATATTTTCAGTTCGAGAATGCGGTAGAAACATCGAATTTTCAGCTTAGTTTGATTTCAATTAAACACTAGACTAGATATTGCTCTTTCATTTGAAAAACTACTAAATTTCAAAGCGAGAATTTTCATTTAGATCCATTTCGAAATTAATATCACAACTACTACCGTTGACGTCATTCAATGAAATGTAATTTACTATTGTTTATTGGTTTAATAAAGCAGAAAAGAATCTTCAATAGGGTTTGGGATAATCCAAACACACTGGTTTCTCACCCAGAGGGCTCGGTTTCGACTCCTAGTGGTGTTAGGCTCTCCCCAACCCCACTTGAGGTGCTTCGTAGAGAGTACCTTGAGTGAGTACGCAGGATGGGATGTTAGGCTGAGGACCCTTTGGTTCCTTTACTTAATAGTAGACTAATACCGACACCGGGTTTCTCTCCACTCTTTGTCCATCCCCAACCATTTATAATGACGGAACGATGAAAATGAAGTTGAAGGAGCGATGTTTCCTTGCTTTGGTCAGGCCCCACCTAGAGTATGCTGCCAGGGTATGGGATCCTCAAAATATAAATTTGATTTCAGAATTAGATTGAGTTCAGCGGAGAGGGGCTTGATTTGTCAAACATTGTTATGACGAACGCAGCAGCGTATCTACTTTGCTAGACAATTTAGGTTGGGATTCACTTACGCAGCGGCGTTTACAATTTAGATTAAACATATTAAAAACATTTAAGAATGAGCCCTTTTCCGATGACATCAAGAATATAATACGAAACCCGACGTATTACGGTCGGAGGGATCACGAATATAAGATTAGAGAGATAGACTGCAAGAATGACACGTTTAAAACATCATTTTTTCCTAGAACGATAAGAGACCAGAATGCTTGTAGTCGAAATCCCCCAGGAGTCAGTTCAACACAATAAGTATTAACGCACAGGTATAATATATATATATTATATAATATATATATATAATATATATATATATATATATATATATATATATATATATATATATATAGTGGGTTGCCGTGGTCCAGTGGGTAGAGCGTTGGACTACTGACCGGAGTGTCCCGGGTTCGATTCCCGGGCGAGGCACTCTGGGCACCTTCAGCTCCACCCAAGCTAGTTTTTTCGGGTACCAGACCTTCCTGGGAAACCATAACCGGCACAGGGAAAGGAAATGGCCCCCCTACCCTAATGTGTGAATATTCACACGCCGTCGGGCTTGGTACATGGGTGAGCTCTACCATTACCTACTAAACCGACCTTCGGGTTGATTACTGTGTTATATAGTATACTATATATATATATATATATATATATATATATATATATATATATATATATATATATATATATGAATTAAATATTATATATTTTCGTGTTTGAATATAATATATGTATATATATATATATATATATATATATATAATGTGTTTTCCTATCCCCTTTCCTTATACCTATTTCTGTTTGAATGAATATTTGTGCGCCGTATGACGGGATTTTCAAGTTTGAATATATACATATATATATATTCAAACACGAAATTCCGCCATATGGCGAACAAATATTCATTCACACATAGAAATAGATATATGGAAATATTTTCAGAAAAATATATTTTACAAATATTTATGTTACAGGTTCCCCCCACCTTCCCCCACCTATTTGAAAAATCCCTCATCTCTTACCCTTTCCTCCTGGTGCTACACCCCCTGCCACACACCTTTTTTGGTGGCTCGCAGGGTATTTATGTAGATGTAGATGACCAAATTACCTCAGCTACCGGTCACCTCCCCAAAAGCTGCTAATACTTCTATGAATTTCCAAAAATGAAAAATAATTGCATTGACGGAACGTGGTGGAAATTGTTATAGATAAGTTTCACCCTTGTTTGATATTATTGAGGAATGAAGAATATATAATCATTTTTGCATTAGTTGTACCGCGTGGAAAATTTTTATCCTTGTTGAAACGCACTTACTCCAATACTGAAAAAATGAATTCCCGCCGAGGTGCGTCCCGCGGAGTATTCGCACCATGGAGTGCCGTGTTCAGGAAGACGATGCCTGAGAATCGACTAAAAAACCGCTCCCCTTACGGAAGGTGAGCCGAGCTCTAGTGAAGTGAAAATTACAGCTGGTGAGCGGGGAATTTGCCGCAGATGCGTCGCGATAGTTATTACAAACGTGTGCATTCATCCTGCACCTTCTCTTCATTAATCTCTCTCCCAAGGCTGCACGCTACCTTCATGACGCTAAACAATCGCCGTTGAAATTCGTGTTCGGCCTGTAAAGTTTACAATGACTGATTGATTGCGTCGGCCTTTACCATTTCTCTCGGGACTTTGAAAAACTTCTCCGCTTCCCAGCATCTCGTCCGCGAGAAGCGGACCGACTTAAAGCCGAAAGGTCACGGGATGGGAGAAATCATGCATCGGATTTCGACCGACTAGTCTCAAAACAGACGATCCTGCGTATAATGGAAGATAAAACATTTTACGCCTCTCTTCGACTGGATCCAAGGACGATTGCCATGGAAACGAAAACAAAAAAGAAATAAAAAATGCGCCCTCGGTTGGAGAGAGAGAGAGATAAGGACAAAAGAGTTAATATGAGGTCTCTCCGAAGTGACGCCCTTGCCTTTACGCGAATGTCATCGTAAAGCACAATAACAGTCACCGCGAGCGTGGAAAGGACTTCGCTTGGTTTTCTTTAAATCCGCCATTTTATCTAATGCGGCGATCTATTATTCACAAAATGGAGTCCCTCTCTTTGCTTCCCTTCCCCCCCCAGGTGATCGGATCCGCCTGGGTGACCTGCGGTGTTTCACTTATTGCTCCTGAGTTGCATCAGCAATGAGAGCCATTGACGATCAAGCGAGGGAGAAGGGGACAGCGGGAGAATGAGAAGGGAATGTCTCAAACCCTGATGCTCGGTATTAACCTACATTCGAGACAAACACTCGAGAGTATTTCACAGCATCTGAACTGGGCGAATGATGAACAAATGCGTTTCGATGAAAGTGAGCGTAGAGCATCGTAGAACCACTGCTGGGTAATATACTGTCCATGCTCATTAACCCCGAGAGCCACGCACAGAATCCAACATACGTACTGTATCCTTAAACTAAGACTGGAATGATATAATCACTTAGATGCTGCGGTGTCCTCCATTGTTGGTAACTCCGCTGTTTCCGTTTCTCTAACTGCTCGGCAATGAGTTTTTTTTGCTGCGCAATGCGAGAAAAAATATAAATCCTTGTGCTATATATCGTATATGGCCGAAGAAGTGCTAAACCAACATTAGAAGTTTTTTTCAAAACTTAACGGAACAAGTCCAATAGGGATCCTATATTTGTGAAGGATAGGTTTCTGAAATGGAAAAGCACGAGCTAAGGCTTAATTAAACAGAGAAGGTGGATCCAAGAGCCAATGTTTGGCAAATCAATCTCCTTAAGTGATGGATTATCAGTCAAGGGACGGGTCATGCTCTCGGTCACGCTTTCGGTCACGCGATCGGTCACGCTCTCCAAAATAAAGCTTTAGAGCTAAACACAGAAAGAGAAGAGTCACTGTCGGTCGTCAACCATTTCAGTACTCATCCGCCTCCGACTATATCACTGTTACATTTTTTTGTCAATGTAAATGCGTCTAAGATACCCATTACGTTTTTAAACCAAATCTCAAACGTAGTCGATGTTAATCTGAATCTATCAATAGTGACTGATTACATTAATGAAAATTATTACAATGATTACGAAAATAATTGTATCGCTTCAATACACTCTACGATGCTTATTAATAAATACGATTAATAGGCTTTATTTAACCAAAGTCAGCTCTATAGCGCTGAATCGATGGTCCAGTCATATTTCATTTCACTTAACAAAGTGCGGCAACTGTATGAAGTCAATTTTCATAAATATGAACACCTACCGAAATGTAAAATTTCATATTTCTGGAAAACAATACCAAAAATAAACTTGGGAACTCCAGAGAAATTATCGAGACTTGTTCCATGGTGCCTCTTTTTCAAGTGGATGAATTCCAAAATATGAATTTTTAAAACCCGGGAAGCAATATGTCTAAACGGATATTGTAGGTATTGCTCCATCAATAAACTTCGGTCGACATGGACTCTTTATTTATGAACCGCGAATTTTTTCAAATATTCTCTTAAAACGTTTTCCAACTCTTCAGGTGCTTGGCGAGAACGGAAGTAAAATATTTCCAGCGACCCGAGCCAAATTATGCTTTTTTGCCCAATAAAAAAATACTAAAACCCTACGAAAAGTGAAGAATCAGGCGTGATATTGTGGAATCGGGACATAATGAAAACTTCGTTGCAATTTTCCACAGTTATTTAACTGTGGAAAATTGCAACGAAGTTTTCATTACTAAAACCCTTTTCTTAGGGTAAGTAGCTTTTGACGTCCAAGGGGATAAAAGGGATATCTCTTAGGATAGAGCGGATGATTTAAGTCATTGATCTTATTACTGGCACTCATTCGAGCCATTGGTACCACCTAAAGTTCTGCACAAATGGAGAAAACTGTCCTATCCAGAGTCTTGACGTCGAAACCTACAGGTATGCGGGTTTTTTTATTATGTATATAATAGACAAGGTCGTATACTTAGGATAAAAATACCTTTTATCAGGGCGAACTCACAACTAAGTCATAATATGAAATGGGATTGCCGTGAAAGAAGTGAAAGATGTGAACACAGCCATTTCTACGTGAAAAACATCTCCTTATATGAAGCTGAAAATATCTATAAAATATCGTCCCCGAGCGTCGGACTGCAATATTATTCTGCTAAGCCGACTCAGTGCAGGAATGCAAAGGAAACTTCGAAGATCGCGGACAAGGCGCCATTTTGATCTCGACCGCAAGCAATTATCCAATCAACTTTCGTCCTTCCTTCTCTCTCGCTATTTTATGAACCGCTGAGTATTATTTTTTCCGCTCCGTTCTCTTGGGAGACTACTCATTAGTTATTCAGCCTAATGTGTCTCCCCCCTTGTGTCCCCTCTCGCCACCGAGTAACGCGATTTCCGGGATGGAAATTCTCACAGCGTAGCCTTCTCAATCCCGCGCCGCGTTCTCATTTCAGCACGAGAAATTTAATCGGCAAATCACGGGGCGATCGTACTTGGACGTGCTGTCAAAGGGCTGGGTGTGAACAAAAAAAGGACGACAAACAAGGGCAAGGCTTGGAGAGAGATATGACTATCATTCACTGTAAAACGAGCCAGCATCGTACCTGTGTTTCCTACCCTCTTTCAGAGAATCGGAAATGAAATGCATATGTGTATATATATCCTTAAAGAATTTCGAATCACAAAAACGCATCATGCTCAAATTTGGATAGATTAGTGAACGTGTTTCTGCAGGAACAGAAGAGATCAAATATGCCGAAATGAATTCTAGCGATCAAATCAAAAGATCTAATATCATTTTCGTAGAAGTCAAAATCGAATATCAAGTAATTCTACAGTCAAGGTAAATTTTAACATACCATGGATTATATTGGGTGTTATCACAAAAAAACAACAAGGTATCGTACTGTAAATGATGGTACGTATTGGGGAAAATGGTTCTTTATGGATACTTAAAATGCACTAGGATCGCTACGAAATCAACTTTTGTGCGTGGGAATATTCCAACTGATAAGAAACAAACTGATCACTCACCAAATAAAAACTGCAAATAATTTTTATCTCATTATTTTGGACTCAATCTAAAAGAAGAGGTAATCAACACCAGCAAGTGAACCCATCCATCTAGCGAAGGACCTTGGGAGAAGATGGTCAAAGCAGTAAAGAAACGAGATGAAGAGTTATATTAGGCAGAGGCTTTTTCAAAGAAGATAGTGGAGACAAGGACAATGGTTTTGGATGATAATAATAGCTTAGTGAAAATTTTGATTAGGAACTTGTTCCCAGAGGCAGAAAAAAAGGCAAAAATTGGAGAATTTTGAGATGTAGGTTTGGAGAATAATGGAAAAGATAAATGGACGGATAAAAAGTCAAATGGAGTACTAGCCATGGTGAGCCAGGAGAGAGGAGTTTTGCAAGAAATATAACGGAAGCAGGACAGTTGGATGCGAAGACCTCTGTCTGGCGATGTAATGTTGAAGACTGTGATAGAGGATTTACGAAGATGAGATAGGGTATGGAAAAGAGTTAGTACGTGTAGGTTAGACGGAATCGAGAGAAGCAGAAGGTATGAAGGAATCGAAGGTTTTTATTTGAGAGGGTTGTCCATATGTGACTTCCCTCACGAAGCATAGATATGTAGCGGTGGTTCACCTGGTGTGCATAAGAAAACTATCTAAAGCGGTAGACCATAAATAAGAACGAAAATTATCATCCACAGATCCAGTGCCAAAATATAGCACCATTACAGTCAATGAATCGATTATCGCCGCTATTTATTATTGATGAAGAACATTGTTATCCCTAGGTTTTTATGGAAAATAACCTTAACATGTTGAGAGGTTTCGCGTTTGGTTGACCCCAGTAGCTGAACTGGCAGAAGCACTATTAAGTTCTCCTATTAGAGTCACCCATACCAGAGAGAACGTAGCGTCAGACGAAAGGTTGTCGCTGCAATATCTGTTCCTCCACGAGGTGTCTTCTAAGGCACCTGGCCCCGATGGGACGGCCATTTTAGTGATCGCGCCAGGTGCGAGATTATTACAAAGAAGTATGAAGAGAGACAATGGAAAACCACCTTTCGCATGATAAAATGGACGAAAACAGAGAAAATGATTCCTAGAAGTTACGAGACTCGACCTGCTGGACTAGGTGTCGTGCATGGCTCCTGGAGAGTTAAGGCCTCTGCAATCATCATCACACGAAATCCTTGCATAAACAAGATAAAATCAGAGGAACAAAGGCCCAGAAGAACAATTTAACGATTAAAATAGGTCCATGTAATGTTTGGACGATAGTGAAGATCGGGAAACGAGAAAACATCAAGGGAGATGTAGAGAAATGAGGTAAAGATATGTTGGGTTTGTACGAGGTGAGATGGAGAGACAGTGGGGATTCTCCGAGTTACATTTGCAGAGAACATAGCAGCAAAGGGGAGGGAAGCCGACGTGGGGTAACTAGAGTTGAAAAGGAAATTGGGGAGAAGGGTAGTGAGTATCGGAATAAAAAAAGATGGATAGTCTCCGTGAGGAAGAATGAATAAAACGGTGATCACTGATGCTGCTGAAATTAATCTTCCTATCATAGAGATAAAATTTCATAATAGGCACGGATTGGTATATTGCGATCTGATGGAAGATTGGCGATTATTGTTCCGACTGGTAAATTTCCTCTTGTTGACGGCACCATCATTAAAACGATTTTTACGTAAAAACTCTCATATCACATATTGTGTGCAAGGTGGGTAACGAAAATGCCTACCGACATGCACAAAAAGAAAAGAGTGCTGAGTGGACGAGTGAGTAGAAAAAAGAATGGTAATGTGATGTAATTGAATAGTTGATTTCTCTTTTGAATTCGTGTGCTTAAACAACTGTAGAAGAATTAATTTCTGGTAGCAGTAATTAAATGGAAGTGAAGGAACATGGCGAAATAGTAGTTAGGCTCAATGGTTTCTGAGCCATTACTTTCCCAGCATCTTTAAATCATGGCACGAAAAAATAAATGGAGGAATGCTACGGCATTTCCACGTTACTTATCTATAATATTTAATAGCGTCAATTGGCAAAAAGAAACCGAAAACTCTCAACCCACCGATTTGAATTTGCAGTTGATATCAGTGCAAACATGATATATTCGAGTCCCTAAATTTTTAAAGAAAATAAATTATTCATATTTTAAAAGGTATCTTCAACAACATTTGTTACACTGGGGAAGAGTTCTCTTGCGGGTCTCCTTCCCTAATGCATGAATATACTACTATTATATTAAAAAATTATAGTATCATTAATTAATTATTATAATTATTACCAGTAAAACTATGTCTCATTTCTGTTCCTTAAATTTTGGATGATCATTTCGAATCTCACCAGTCGATGACCATTTAACTCGGTATATTGCAAATTGAGTATCACCAACCTTTCTTTCTAAATATTTTATTTGATAACAATAATTTGTCTTAACACACATCCATTGCTTACTGGGCGAAAAAACCAGGTAGCTTTACCCTTTTAACAGCTTCAGGAAATATGGCAATTGGTATATAAAAAACACAGTAATCAACCCGAAGGTCGGTTTAGTAGGTGATGGTAGAGCTCACCCATGTACCAAGCCCTATACGGCGTGTGAATATTCACACATCAGGGTAGGGGGGCCAGTTCCTTTCCCTGTGCCGGTTATGGTTTCCCAGGAAGATCTGGTACCCGAAAAATCAACTAGCTTGGGTGGAGCTGCAGGTGCCCAAAGTGCCCGGGAATCGAACCCGGGACCCTCCGGTCAGCAGTCCAACGCTCTACCCGCTAGACCACCGCGACCCGCAATTGGTACGCAAAATACGTATTAACTGCGGAATGATCTTTCGATTAAGCGCACAGCTCAGACTCCATCACTATACGTGTATACAATGAAACTCAGTGTTTTCAAGAATCATCATATAGAATACTGCCATTTGCTTAGAATATGGAGAGCTCTGCTAAAATTGCTTCATCTAATTATGTATTATTATCAAATCGCAGAAAGCAACACTTGTTTTTAATTATTATTTTCACAGATCAAACATAGCCTCATTTTCAATCCTGAAATAAAACGAATGAAATGAAATAATAAAGTTTGAATTAATAAAACTTATTTTCCTATCATCACCGGTTTCAGAAGCTCCGTCGCAGATTGGAGAGCTAAAAAGCACTCAAGTAGAATAAATTTTTCCACAATTACATAGTATTTCACAATTGACTGCACAGATCATACGATTAAACACAATGGACTAATGAATTTAACAGCCGAGTGCAGACTAGGAGAGAAGAATTGCTGAAGTAGGCCACGAATTAAAGTCAACGATAGTTTTTCAATCCATCTTTCGAATGCTGACTACTGTAATAGAGATAACATCGAAGGGGTTCTAAACGCCCTCCAGGGAATGAAATCGCAAGAGATAAAAATGAAGCGGAGAGACCATTGACGGCTGCCCTCGAAGCCGTTGGTTTTGGTAACTCGACTGCTATGAACGAACGCAAATGCGTTGTGTCAATCATCTCCCCGATGATCAATCACCGGCCGGCCACTTTCAGTGGATATTCACGGCGAACATAAAACCACCACTTCGGGTGAAATAGTTTTCATACAATCGCCATCTCCAGCCGGAATTGACAGTGGCTATCGCTCACTCACTCGGTCAAGCTCGACCTTTCCAGAAGGATACGAAAAGTCAAAGAGAAAGGAAGGGAAAGGTGGCGGGTATTGGATTCCCCCTGCAGCGAACGAGGAAGCGGGACTACCGATGCATGAGGATGAAGAGGTTTCAGAGGAGAGCAGCGTAATTTGAACTTTCTTAGTGTGCGGTTTACGTGGTAATATTACCCTTGGACAACAGACTGAACTAGGAACAACAACTGGAGGTACAGAAATTTATAATCCAAGACGTTTTGTCGTTGAAACAAACCAAATATTAATTTGGATTCTTAGATTATGACAAATAAACGATAAATCTGAAACGCATCTTCTCAATCGGCTCCTGCCTGCCTCATTGATGGCAGGTTAACTCCCTGCAGAATCTTGTTTCCCAATGCATAGTGAAATATTGGGCATTAAAGGAAATACCGTAATTTCGAATTAATCGGATGAGGAATAAAGATATTATTTGTATCCTGCATACATTTTACATAAAACATAGAGGGCACAAAACAAACATTAAAAAAAACTCCTTCCTCAATCGTGGAATAAAAGAATGGAATGACTTACCTGAGGATATCTTTAAGTCCTTACCTTATTCATTAAATAAATTTAAAACGAGGTGTATGCTCGCCTTAAAAACGTGTGAGTGAGAAATAAAACCGTATGTACTTGTGCTATGAATAATGTGTTAACGGGACGCGATTTTGAACGGTATATGAAATTGAAGATACGTGATTACGGACGAAGTGTGGCGATGGACGGTGCGTAGTATGTACTCGTGTGGTGTACACCTAATCCGTGTGTGATGGTAAAGGAGAGGTCGGTAATCTTAAAAGTGTCATTGAATATACGAGCATTTTGTCTCATATCTATTCTTCTTGTGTGGGTATGTATTTACATTGTAAGAGTGACCAGTGATCACACTGGACCGTTGCCACCAGGAAAATTGCCTAATTGCAACGAAGTATGTAAATAAATAAAAATAAATTTCTAAAGCAGATTATGAAAGTGGAGTCTTTGGAGCGTGAAAATCCTGTACGACGAAGTCGTGGCCTCTTCTCAACGGTACTCAAGCAAACGATGCGGATTTTATACGGAAATATTATAATTTAGTAATAAATATGAGCAATTGAATTTGTCATTGCGCATATACTTTTGGCATGGAGATTACGTTATTTTAAATCACATATTACACTGCAAAACACTGTGTATGGAAGAGGGTGATTGCACATCAGACCACTTTTCCTCCCTAGCGGGTCGGACGACGTTATCCTGTTCCCTTATCGTTCTCGTGAAACAGCATTTTTAATTTAACAGCTCTATTATTAATTTCTGTAATTTCATTTACATGATCTCTCTTACCGTAGAACTATGGGGGTAAAAATGTATTTTCAACATCACTACTAAAGAGACGCCTTTCCAATTTATGCAAGAGATTTAATCTGTAATTTAACCTTCGCTCCGTTTGTAATACCCAATCTAGCCACTCTAATAGTTTTCATACGCTACTCAGCTTACCATAAAAATGTTTTATAAATCTACCTTCTCTACGCTGCACGCGATCCAATTCGGAAATCAACCCAACTTCATGAGGATCACATATATAACAGCATATTCTAAATCAGAGGGAAAGGAACTGCTCCACCTACCCTGATGTGTGAATGTTCACACACCGTCGGGCTTGGTACATGGGTGAGCTCTACCATCACCTACTAAACCGACCTTTGGGTTGATTACTGTGTTTATGGTTTATTCTAAATTAGCCCTAACCAGCGAAAGATATCATTGCTCTTTAGCCTTCTCGTCACATTTCCCAAATACTCTTCTAATAAATCCTATTTTTTTGTTAGCTCATCAACATATTCCCCGTAGTTGCTGTATCTAGGAGAGGTCGTTAATGAGGGTAACGCTTAAGTATTTAATCGAGTCTACACTTTCTATTTAAGTATTTTTTAAGTATTGGGCGTTCGGGAGGGAACTGCTGTAATTCCAAAAATTCATCACTACGCACTTTTTTAAGTTTAGTTATTTAAGGTATTTAGTTTGAGTTTTTAAGTTATTCTAATTACCAAATGTGACACCACTGTTGTGAAGATTTTAGGTCATCTGCTAAACCTACTTTATTCCGAACTAAAGACGTGTCTCGTTGAAGAAAGTGCAAATTGTGACTTGCAGGATTTATCTTTTCGGAAACCATGCTATTTTTTCATCGATAAATCTTTGAAAATTGAGGAATCTCACTGTCGAACTAACAATTATAAGTCCCATGACATCGTATGATATGGATGCTAGGAAAATAGATCTTTAGCCACTCATTCTCTTCATGTCTCCGTTTTAATAGGTGTTACATTAGCTGTTTTCCAATCACAGGGAACCTTGCTTTCTACAAGCGATTTCTTAAATATGATTTATAGGTGCAACAAAATTTCTGATGTTAGTTCTCTAGATATGCTATATGGTATTTGATTGGGCCCGGAGGATTTGTTAGGGTAAATATTTTTCAACAAACGTTCTGCTCCATCATATGAAATTTCAATATTGGGTATCGTTTGGCGTTAACGATTTGATAAGCTAACGGAGGCATTCGGTGAGACATTGGTGGAAATGCTTTGAAAGAAGGAACGTATTAAGTTGGCCTTTTTTTAAATTGCTCGTAACTCTTTCGTCTTTATCTTTTTTGAGTGGATTAACGGCAGACATATTACTCTGAACCTCTCTGATGTTCGGCCAAAATGCTTTCGGATTCTCTTTCAAATTTTTTGCTAATATTTACCTTTTCAATACGCTTAGTACTTCCGAAATTCCTTCGTTGTATTCATCCTAGATAACTTAAATTCATAATCGATCTAATTCCTCTTGTCTCTAGCAATATCAATTTTTGTTTTCCATCTTGACGTGACATTGCTTTCACTATTTTATAACTTCCGCGTTGCATCATCTATGTTTTGCGTTATATGTTATACACTTATATGGGATGAAGTTGTCATCGTCGTTGTTTTGGGATGAAAAACTGTTGATTTGCTGAATTAGTTCTAGTATTGAATTGTCTCTGTCGTCCGGCGGCCTTAAAAATATGCTAACAGAAATCATTTTGGATTCATGACTTCTAATTGAACAGCTAACGCTTTCAAAACCAAACCGTTATCTGGAATTACCCCAGCGCTGTTAACACAAGAGTTTTAAACGGCAATAATGACATCGATACCGATTCTGTTTACTCTGTCACTTCTGTAAACGGAAAAGGGTATTGAAGTAGTTGCTGATATTCAGCGATTTTATTTTTGAAATTTCGCCAATTAACTACTAATAAAGGCAATGTTTCCTTGAAATTAAATTTGCTAGAATATTTATCGGGGCTCGTTTTCTTATTATTACCGAATCTCTTACAAAATTTTCGTTCGATGTTTTCTGATTCATGTTAAGAGGCCTATTGCATGCATCTCTATCACTGACCCTCATTTCATTTCAAGCTAAATTAGTCCGCAAAGAAGACTTTAGAAACCTACACGCTAATCTACACTTTGATGTAACAATATTGGAGACTTTTGCTTCAACATCTCCTCCAGTTATTTCCAAATTCCAATCCGGCAGTGGTAAAAGGTGTTTTGCGGACGTGGAGGGAAACATTGTAGAAAATGTAGAACTTATTTGAGAAACTGGAAGTTGCAGAAACGAGGAAGACCAAGTTTAAGATAAGAAAATAAGGTGGAAGAGCATCTGAGGAAGAGCAGATGGATAAGAAAGGAAACCTTAGGTAGAAAAATTGAAGAAGTATGATTAAAGGGGATATCGATCCCAGAGAAATAAGATAAGGCAGAAAAGAAGAAGAACCGGTGAAAAATGGTTTTAAGATTCAGCAATTTACGACGCGACAGTATAAAATTGAGAATACAGTCATTAATGTTCACAAAGGTACTATAAATCTGATCCTATCGACGAAGCACGTAGTCTGGTCCTTTCTACTACGAACCGTAGTAGAAAGAGTCTTTTCGAACTACCCAAGCGAGAAGAGTTGCTTAGAATATTAGTCCTCGAATACAATAAAAAATAAAGCACCACTTTTCATGTTTCCCTCGTAAAATAATTTTTTTTCTACCTTTTCATTTGTTTCCAGTATGAAAAGAGATAACCGAATCACATGCATTCTGATTTCGGGAAAGGAGGACGTGAAACATTCTAAAGTTTGCATCAAATGCTCTTGAGGCAATCTCAACGCGAGGGAAAATCAGGATGCAGGATACCACTGCCAGGTCCCGAAACGGTTATGTCGGAATCCACTGTGATTATTGGCATCTCTCAATCCCCATCATCCATTGCTACTTTAATAATTCAAAATCTAATATTTTTAATGATTGTTTAGCAAAAGGTACAGCGCTTTTAAACATTCGCAATCCCATTGTTGCAACAAGCAAAAATGTTCTTCTCGACAGATACATAGCGGGAAAACTTATTGTATTAACCGATCTAAGATAGGTTTATGAAATACTACTTTAACTACGTGTAGTTTCATTTTCATATTCACAAGCCATTGCTATTCCCACAAGATGCAGAGAAAGACATAAACTTCAACCTCATTTTATTAAATGATAATAACAGAAGTATTTCGTCCAGAACACGACGAAAGTAGAGCTACAGTAAGAAGTCTGATCGATATTAGCAAAAAATGGGCCTAATATGGTATTTTTAACGGTTTATTAGAGAGAACATCCTGTCCATTTTGTTCTTCTAGGAAATTAACTCTTTTCTGATGAAATAGGTGACAGATAATACTAATTGTTTGACCATATATCGTTTCAGATAGGATTTTGATGGTTCCAAACTTAATATTCCAATGTGTCTTTGCCTCCCCTAGCAAGACAAGAAAACAGAAAATGAAGTTAAAAAACTTGGGGGAGTAAAATGATTTTAAATTGATAACCTTCACTTAAAATATGTAACAGTAAGCATTTTGAGAGTGGACGAACGTTATTTACTATTTTTTACATCCATATGACTTAATTTTTCAATTAGTGCCCAAACAACGAATATAATTATGCCATATTCAGCAGTACCGTCAAACAATCCAAAGAGACAATAAATGGAAAAAGTTATTCAGAAAGGCATTGATAGGGAATACTTGAGGAGATAGCTGTATCCGGATCTGGGAAGGTTTCTCTTTCTGTCGATTTTCACCACAATAAATAGTTGCATAATAGTTAGCGATCAAATGAAAACTCTCGTCCCACAAATGGAGGAAGAGTTACGATATTTTGCGGGTTAATTTCAATGTGGGAAATGGCACAAATATAACGAAGCACCAACCCATTTCAGGATACGGAACCAAATAACCAATTTCCTAACACGACAAATTCTAGCTCCGCTGTGGTTTAATATTCAGCAATCTGCCACCATAATTAGGCGATGGGTAACATGAGAGAAATCGGTTGTCTGGAGATGGCTTGGCCGCACACAGCTGAACAGTGTTCATCTCCATCTTGCGAGTCTCTGCGGTGGAGATTGTCTCTCCCCTGGGCATACCATATGCGGCGCTAGCAAGAAGTTCGCTAAAGAGGGGCGCGCCAGAAGTATACATAGGCTCTGGGAGATATTCAAAATGGCGGCGGCAGCGCCCGAGGGAGATCCGCCGCATTAATGGAAGTGAAAGGGAAAAGATTCTCGCGGAGGAGTAGAGAACACGAAAGTGGGAACCGAGCTCAGCGTTTGCAAGTGCCCGAGCGACCTCCCCTTTTGTAATCCGTATCCTAGGGTGGAGTTTCATTTCACACCGTCACTATTCGAATGCGATGAGCAAGCCAAACGATGTGTGTAGTACCGGAGATGTTACCTCCGTTCATGCTCACAGTGCATGCATTATTTAACGATTGCTTCTTCTACTAATTTATGCACAACTATATTATATTGTGACTGGAAATGTAAAATGAACGGAAAAGAAAATAAACTAAGACGCCGTGGGGGAGGAGAGAGAACTGTTGGAAGAAAACCAATGGAGGAATTAAAGTGGATGAAGTATATTTTTAGCGATGCGATGTACTGTTGAGGACCCTGATAATTGCCAGATTTGTTGGTAAGTAGAAGATTCGTGAAGTAGAACTAAGGAAAGAATAAGCTTAAATTGAGTAGTTTCAGTCGTAATGTGGTGGAATTTGAACATAATAAGAAAAGTTAGTAATAGTTTTCCACTATACAAGTTTAATAGCACGACCCGGTCTCGATGTATTACATAGATGATGCAATATATCGAAAACCGGGTTGTAGTCCCGGTTTCGGACTTATCTGGTGGAAACTTTTGACTACATTTTCTTCTATTAATAAAGAGCAGTCTCAATGCGTTAAACGGAGGGAGAACATACATGGTCTACCCCAAAAAAATAAGTTGAATAAAATGGAGGAAATTTTTATTGAAGATCAAAGTAAAAAACACTCAAAATCTTTAAACAGCACCCTTGGGGACCAACACATCATAGTCACCGTCTCTACCACACTTTTGTTACGCTTCCTTCAGGGTGTTCATGGGAATCTCGTCCAGTCACCTCGTCACGGCCTTTTTGACATAATCCAGTGACCCACAATGATACTCAAAGGGTTTGTACTTGGATCGTACTCAAAGGCCCATACCTCGTCACCAGTAACCACCTATTCTCAAAAATTCTGGTCACTTGAGCAGTGATCCAAGGCAAGACTGTTACACGAGCAATTTTCCGACAACACCATGGGGATCATCTTGGCACACCTTCCTCATGGCTAAATCCTCTGTAATAATGCAATGTACTGTGGTTTACTGAATATTGCCCTCTGCTAACATTCTGACACTTGGGGGGTCAATCAGATTCGAACATGAGTCTCACTTTTTGAAAATTTCATCACACTGTGTTGTTTATGGATGTCAAGGGCATTCCTCATCGCCAACCTCCTGGTTACCCTCCCAGAACGTCCTGTGCAAGCGAAAAACCATCCCTTGGGACATTTATCCACCTCCATTAGCATCCTTAACCATGGTCATGGCCTCCGACTAATCATGGTCTGGAGCCTTATTTCCCGTGTTTAACACAAAATGTTATCACATATCATTATTTCTCCATGGAAAGTGTCATCATGGATTTGTGACGTGACCCTCGAACAAGAGGTCAGTCTAGCAGCGATCCGCAGAATGCACCGGCCCGCAGACAACTGAAGCGGGTCGTGTTGCTTTTCCAAGACCTCTCACCATTTTTTCCGTTACCCATTGTCCCACTCCAGTCACCAGGAAAAATCGTTTTAGTTACTTTTGGTACAGACACTGTATGTGGAAGGATTTACTGTAGTGTGACGCGTTGAGGATTAGAAATGTAAGGGTGGTTAGTCAGAGTGTCCATTATAGGCCTGCCTACCATCAACGGTAGATTATCATTAATAATTTTATGTTGCTATCACAATGCCTACGTTCTACGGTGAATTCAAATTAATACATTTTTTCCTCCGGTTGCTTTCCATTGTCCATCAATAAGGTATTGCTACTTATGAATACCATACACTTTGCACCGTTTTTATACGTATTTAAAAGATCGCTACTAAGCGGTTATTGCTATAGTAGAACTAATAGGTTTCCGTCATTATTGCAAATTCATACAATACGTTTTATCCAAGCTTTCATTATCCCAGCTATAACCTTCAAATTTCGAAGTCATAATATATTTGAAAATAGGAACAATAGAATGAAAACAAAAAATGAAACATTTTAAAATGTTTTTCATATAATCAATGTTGAACTTAATTCCCCTCACATCCCTATACCAATAACAGTAAATACGTTGACGACATCCGTCGCGGTTGTATACAGCAGGGTTATAAAACAGTTTAGCATACTTCCTAATTTGCATCCCTGTATTTTATGGTTTTCTAGCCAATAATAAGAAAGCATTACCCTGTATTCCTAGAGAAGCATTTTGAGATAGACGGAAGACCACAGTACATATAATATTATACAAGTGAATTTAGAATATCAGCTACAAAAATGATATAATTCCCAGGAAAATTGCTGCGCTGCAGGGATCGATTTATGTAAGCCATAACAATATTTGATATTTTTATTAAATCCACACTCATAAAATAATATTGAATATACAAAAATAAAAATATTTGCACATATATATTGTATTGCTAATTTATTTTGAATATATATTGCTACTTGCATACGTGTATTGCTAACGTGTATATGTCAATATATATATATATATATATATATATATGTATATATATATATATATATAATGTAAATTCACTAACTAGTCGACACAAACACAGAAACTAAAACATATAAAAGAGGGACTCACTAGTTCTCGAATTTTCGGTGGTGCAACCACCTTTCTCGAGAGGAATTAGGAACAGAACAGAAGAGTTCTGTTCATGACATGACACAATGAGTCATTTCTTATCTTCCGAAGAAGACGGAGCTCGAGCCCGTCGAAATTATGAAGATATTATTGTGAGTGTTCTTTTTATGTGTTCTCGTGCTGTGTGTTACTGTCTAAGTTTTTTATTCAACACTTCCGTGTTACTTCGAAGAAATCATCTATATATATATATATATATATATATATATATATATATATATATATATATATATATATATATATGTGTGTGTGTGTGTGTGTAAATATATATGTATATTGACATATAAACGCTAGCAATACACGTATAAAATTAGCTGAAAAAATATTTTATTGTAATCACATTTGGTAACTATCATATTGAGTCACTATGAATCCTTCGCTACGGATTATGCACACTAAGGAACTGCAGGCAAATATTATTATTTAAACACTGTAAAATAATATTTGCAACTTTTCACATAAAAATTTTATGTGAACACTTACAAAGCACATATAAACTGTGCAATTTCAAGTATAAACAAGTTCAAACAATCACAGGTTTTTTCGATCGAGTTTTACAACAGTCCCTACATCGTCAAGATAAAGATAGCAAGGTAAATTTGTTGGTGCAGAAATCGATCCACATGTATTTCAACTTAGAGAATGCCTTCTTTTTCGGTTTTATTATCATGTTGGTTTTCACGCGGTCTGTATCATATCATGGCGTTTGTTTAATGACTTTTTTGGAAGTTGATCGTCCTAAATCATTGTTGCAACCTAATAGGTATATAAAACTACAAGGAAATCAACTTTTGGCTGTCATTCGAATTGAAAATAAATTCTTATTTACTTATTGGACAGCTTCAGCCATTGACAACTTCTATTTAGCAGTCAGATTGTGGTTGAATGTTTATAAATAAACCCTCTTTGTTCCCGCAATCAACTGCTTTGCAGCGCTGAGATCCGAGGGATTCCCTGTCGCAAACAGTGCTCTTGCGAGCACAAAACCTATTGTGAGTCGCCATTGGGTAGTGGAAAGCCTTTCCGAAGGGATAGACGGACGGTCAGAACGTTTGCAAACGAAAGGTTTTACGGGCAGGAGAAAAGAGCCGTGGTCATTCAAGGGCTTTAGGAGTAACGATCCTGTATTAGCTCTGTGCAGCTGTGAAATTTAATTCACTACGGGCGTAATTCACAACCCAATATTCGGAAGTGAGCCTTCGCGTAATTTTAAGTGACGGGGCACGAAATGCGACCCCGCCCACATTTCCGCATTTACAGACATTTTTTTTGCGGCGGTAAAGGCATTGAGCATCACTTAACACTTCTCAAAAAATATCTCTAAGTAAGTGAACGGACTTCAATGAGGCATAAACTCGCGATATAACTCTAAAGTGAGGCCAGGCCACTTCAGATAATAGCGACGCGGGTCGAGGACCTGGGGGGAAAATATATTCCTGGGCACGAACATTCCAGCACTTTCTGGTGTTGCGACATACCCACCCATAAAGCCTATCTCGCCGGTCATCTCAGTTTATGGCACCCGCAAGCAGTATAGCAAGTTCTTACTCGGTCCCGATTCAGTTACTGCGACGAAATTCGAATGAATTACGCCTTGAATCTGCGGTTTGGGTAACGCAAGGAACATGCAAGTAAGTAGGATACAAGAATTACCTCGAGTATAAGAAATTACAAGGCAATCCAATGTATAGCCCTCAAAACAAAATCGCTTGGGCAGTGTCATGCTGACTTAAATGTTAGTTGTCCCTCTTCAGTGATAAATATATTGCGGTTTAAAAGTGAGACCATATTTAATGCCGAGAAATATGTAATTACTTGAAATTATTTTTTTATACTTTTTTGAAAAACTAACGAGGACAAATATTTGACTCGAGCATACGCACATAATAGTGAAAATCTATTAAGTATATCTCTTCTAGACAAAGTACCCCAAATGATACCATCCTCACGATTATGCATAAATGCGCGGTTAGTGTTCAAGAGGGCAATGATTTTTTCGAAACATTTTCGGATACCTTCAACCAAAGCAATACTTAATCGGTTTGCAGGAAATACATCTTAAACAATCGTACTATTGGTCATATTCTTAATGAGATCTAACGAGGAATAAAAATCTCTAAAAATTAACAATTAAATTCAACGGAAACAACAAAATATTTTAATTAAGCAGATCCAATAATGAAATAAATAGTGAAAACAATTACTTACCAAATAGGTCATACACGGAAGTCTTCACAGAATCAGATGTCCTGCCGACCGACGAGGTTTATTTACAAAAAATGCGCCGGAACCAGATATTTTCGAATGATAACTTTTACTGCTCATATTCCGGGCAATTATTTGAGTATGACGTGAAGGACACTCACGTGCCCGCGCCCCAATCACCTGAAAGGGCAATAAACAGTTATCAACGTACCGTTCTTCAATTAATCTCCACGATTGTGTAGAGATGCGGCGGCGAGAGGATCCATAACCTTGCTTGAAACCTAATCCACGCTCTCCGCCTTTCCATTGTCTCTAATTAAGATTCAATATGCTTAACGATTGAAGCGATCTCCGCTCTTGAGTCCCGCTCCGACCGAGTGGATGTGACCCTGCCGACGGGGGGGGGAGGGGAGAGAGAGAGAGAGAGAAGGAGAGAAAGAATTGGAGGGAATCGGAAACAGGCCGCCCAGGGGTTTCCTGTCACTCGATAGAGACGCGGGTCAAAAAAAATTAAAACCCAGGCCCCGCCCAACCCTCCGCTGTTTTATCGTCGTCTTTTCCGACCGTCATGTCGGGTTTAAGTCTTGAGTCATGTCGTGGTGGGATTTGAGGTGTATCGGCTCGCTTTACTGCTGTCGCACAACCTTTGAGGGGCACGCTGCCACGAATCACATGTCACCTGGCATCGAATCATTCGTATATTCCCCCGTAGTGGCCGCACCACGGTTGTAATCACAGACACACACTGAGACTTCGGAGGAAAGTAGTGGAATGTGTATAGGCTCTTTGTCTCGAGGGGATTTATTCTGATCGGCGGTGAACTGGGAAATGGCCACGTTGGAAGTGAACATCGTTCTAAAATCGGGCCATTCAATAAAGGCCTGTTGGGCCGTCTGTGCAGTTGGACCAAATCAGGCAATAACAGATAATGGGATCGGGATCTCTAGAAGGGAAAAAAGTAAATATGCAAGTCACTGGTGGAATTGGAGGTCACAACTTGTGGAACGATTCCTCGTAAAATTCCTCGGTTTTTCCACAAAATTTTATTTTTACATGAACCCGTAAATTCTAAACTTTGAAAGTGCTTAAGATGAAAAGGTGAGGATTAAATTTTCCACGAATATAATAAATCTATACAAATCTTCTCGCATTCAGACAGTTATGTGATTAATTTCAAGTTGTAATTCCAGTTTTAGGGTCGGATGACATCTAATGAGATAAAAAAAACCATAACACACACTAATCAACCCGAAGGTCGGTTTATTAGGTGATAGTAGAGTTCACCCAGTACTAAGCCAGACGGCGTGTGGATATTCACACATTAGGGTAGGGGGGCCAGATCCTTTCCCTGTGCCGCTTATGGTTTCCCAGGAAGATCTGGTACCGGAAAAATCGCTGGAGCTGTGGAGCTACAGGTGACCAGAGTGCCTTTCCCGGGAATCGAACTCGAAATTCCGGTCAGTAACCCAACGCTCTACCCCCTGGACTACCGTGACCCACCCCTGATGAGATATAACACCATATTTATCGAATGAAATGTATAAAATAATTTCACTTCAGCATCAAGTATTGGGATACGAAAAATGCTCATTTAAACTGTTTTTCACAAAGATATTTTCTCATTATTGTTTAATAAATCAATAAATATTGAATACTGCATTTACTCGAGACATGAAATATGGCAGAAGATATGAAGACAAGATAATGTTTATGTAGATTTACTAAAGAATTTATTGAAATCTGAAAAAAAGGGATTCTTTGAATTTTGACGCAATGTTTGTGAGGAAGGAATGAGGCCAGATTATTTCCGTGGTTCATAAAGTGTAAATCAGCTGTTGCGAGGACTATACACGATAATGAATGAATAAGAGTATCATATTTTCTGGAAGTAGGAAATCTAAGTTAACATCAAAGTAGGAGATGATAAACCAAAGCAAATACACTATTTCATATATCAGTGCAGTATTTTGGTGGAAAGTTGTCGGAGTAGAGGGGACAATAGGTGAATAATTGCGTTAACAAGAGAAAAATTTCCAAGAAGAAGAGAATTGATGGTATGCGCACTCAGTAAAGGCGAGAAGGCGTGAAGAAAAGATTAACAAAAATTTTGATGTTGAGCGTAGCACTTAAACGGATTTATAACCTGGTATACCAGGTACGAAAATGAGCGTAGATTGCAAGCATATGATACGTGTGGTGAAGAATGAGAAAATTAATTAAACATAGAATACAACGAACGTGAAAGTATTTAATAGGGACAGAAAAAAAAGAAATTTACCCGGAAAATCCAAATAAGGCAGAGAAAGTGGGTGGAGGAAATATTGATGGACAGTGAAATTTCAAGTGCAGTGATAGAAGAGATAATGTTAGGTTGGTTAAGGGTTAGAAGGGAAAAAATGGACTATATTGAAATTACGAAGGCTGGCAGGAGTTAAGAATAAATTAAGCCAGATATACTGTAGGACAAACGAATTTCAACTTCCCTGCATACAACCGTGCAGCTTGGACATTAAAATATGACCCTTTATTAGGTCGTCGACCAAAAATTGCTGCAAATATAGCCAAATGTAATTTTTTTAAAATTAAGAGGTAGTTTTCATCTCCGGTTTGCATAATTTTAACACCATAAGAAAATTAATGAATTTAATGCAGTGATTTACTTTATTACTTATTCAAAGTCCTAGCGTTTGAGCTGCGACCTCGAGACCAGCTAATACGAGGGTCATCCGGAAAGTAGTACCCGTTCGTGCCGCATGAAGTGCTGACGACGCGAGTAGCCGCTGGACGAGGTCAGATAGCTTCAGTGGCTTGTCTGCCTTCTCTGAGCCAAGTTGCGTGACGCTAGCATTGCCTGTGTTGTTTCTGTGATTGTTTACAATGTTTAAAAAAATTGAGAACGCCGCCAGTTGTGAAGTGAGGGCAGTGATTAAATTCCTCAATGCAAGAAACGTTCGCCCATGTGATATTCATCGCCAATTAAAGGAGGTGTATGGAGACAATGTAATGGACGAGTCGTCTGTTCGGCGGTGGTGTCGCAACTTCAACATGGGGAGGGGGAACACACACGACGATGAGCGTTCGGGGAGACCGTCTGTCATTACAGACCAACTGGTGAGCTCAGTTGACGAATTCGTGAGGAACGATCGGCGCGTCACAATTGATGACATCTGTGAGCATTTTCCCAATGTTTCTCGAACAATTGTTCATGAAATTGTTAAACACCATCTGCATTATGCAAAAATTTGTGCAAGATGGGTCCCTCGCATGCTTACAGATGAGCACAAAACCAAGCGTATGGCTGCAGCACTGACGTTTTTGGGACGTTATTCTGATGAAGGAGACTCTTTCTTGACTCGCATAATTACTGGTGACGAAACATGGGTTTGTTATGCATCACCTGAGAGTAAACGACAGTCAATGGAGTGGCATCATGCTCATTCACCAAACAAACCAAAAAAATTCAAGACAGTTCTGTCCACCAGGAAACTCATGGCAACCATTTTCTGGGATCGACGAGGTGCATTGCTTATTGATTTTATGGCCCGTGGAGACACTATTAATGCCAATGCGTATTGTGAAACATTAAAGAAATTACGGCGGGCAATACAAAATCGGCGGCGAGGTCTATTGTCTACTGGTGTCATTCTCGTTCATGACAATGCCAGGCCTCATGCAGCTGGGATAACACAAAAACTTTTGCAGCAATTCAAATGGGAAACTTTCGACCATCCACCGTATAGCCCGGACTTGGCCCCTTCAGATTTTCATCTCTTTACAAAGCTTAAAGACTTTTTGGCAGGAAAAAGATTTGACAGCGATGAAGAACTTAAAAAAGGAGTGACCCTGTATCTCAATGAGCTGGCGGCGAAGGACTATGCAGCAGGAATACAGAAACTTGTCACACGTTATGACAAATGCCTTAATTTGCTTGGAGATTATGTTGAGAAGTAGTTTAAAGTATCCTCTTTCAAATAAAATTTTTTATGTTTGTTAATATTTACTTTTGTGTCTTTATTTCACGAACGAGTACTACTTTCCGGATGACCCTCGTAATTGAATGTTCTCATTCCATTCTTGCTGCGTATCTCACTGTGAAGCAGATTAAATTATATAATATTGCAACATTTTCAAGATTTTTAAGACTTTCTGGTTAGGAAATCAATTGCCTCGACTTGTTTTTATTATTTTCTAGTGAATTTATTGATTTTTTCAACGATGATGGCTTTAAGGATTTTTTAAAATTGAATTTGAAATTCAATTAATTAATTATTACTATTGCGTTTTTATTATAAATTCTTTTAAAACCTGCCTGTTGATTAAAACCTCGAGGTGCTGGAAAAGCGTTTAATGTATGATCATCCCTAGAGCTGTACTGGCGGGAGTAATTATATACTCCAGTAGGGTTAGCTATGTCAGACAAATCGACACGTTTAACACTATTGAGAAAGGCAGCAGGAAACCACCTCGAATATTTATACCATAAATTTACGATGTAAATTGGTGTAGAAATGAGTTATGGCAATCACGGGACCCGGCACACGTTGCACTGGGCCGAGTGGCATCCCCGGTAGCGGGAGAGGCAAGGATTCCGCGGCAGTCACCTCAAGGAATACTTGCAAAGCGAAATCGATTGCATTAGCAGCAGAGAAGACACAGTAGAGTAAGAAAACCATAAATATAGAGATTCGGACAGTCATAACGATGTTGGTGATAGCAAAATTAGACAATTGAATGCAGGAGATGGAGAGAGAAAATATAAACAAATTAAGGTTGTTCAAGATGAGATGTAAGGATAATGAGGACTACTGAACACTAAATTACAGAAGGTTGTATAGGGAATTGCAATAAAATATGATTGTGGGGATGGTTAAAATTCCCGCAGAACTAAAGTTGGAATGTGGAGTCTTTAGGAATTTATGAAGGAGGATTTTGGCCAAAAGATTTAGTCAGACCAGCGTTAGTCTCCCTCCCAAAATTGGGAAAGGCAGCCGTAGGTAAGGATTATAGAACAATGAGTTTGATTTCACCCGCAGCTAAGGTGGTATTAGGAAAATCAATGAGAGGATGGAGAGAAGTGCAAATTCCTAGTTTGTGCTCAATAAGTTTGGGTTTAGGAAGGGGAGATGTACGCGTGATGCCCTAGCAGTCATGAGGTCACTAATAGAAAGGAATACAATCAGGATGCATTTATTTGTTTCATAGATTTCGTTAAAGCATTCTATAGAATAAATAGGGTAGATTTAATGAGAGTATTGCAGGTGATATTAGTAAAGTGGAAGGATAGGAGAATTATCAGCAATCTGCGAATATCTCGGATTACTCGGGTGCATGTGGCGGAAGGAGACCAGGGATGGGCAGTAAAAGGAAAGAGAGTAAGGGCTATCCACTCTACCCTGCTTTTTTTCAATATATACGCAGAGGTAATGGTTAGGGAGGTATTGGTAGGAGACAGGAATTAAGTAAGTAAAATCATGCACACATGTCCATAAAATCAGTTAAATTTGCTGATGATCAAGCTTAGTATACCAAAAAGTTACAATCATGACTAAATATATGAGACAATCAGTGTAATGGGATGAAGATGAACGTAAAAAAAAACAAAGGTTACGATATTTTTCAAAGTGCACCAAATGCTAAATTGGATTGCAGATTGGAGGCTTGAAATGCGGATGTGGAGAAGGGTTGGAAAAGGTGAAATTGACAGAAAGGAAAACAAACGAGGAAGCTCAAGTTCGGTTGGGATGGTTGCGAGAAATCCAAATGAGGCAGGAAGGGTGGATTCAGAGCGTTCTGATCGTCATGGTGATGTTGAAGACTGAGATAGAGGGGAGGATGATATGCAAGCGAGGCAGGAGAAGGAAAAGGATAAGCACTGAAGACGCAATGGAGGGAGGAAGGAAGCATTCGGAATTGAAGGGTTCATTTATTGTGGGGTCAGACTGTCTCGAGCGATGCTAAGAAGAGTATTGGTATATATTTTTTGTCCATCCAAAGCCTACCTTTAACGGTAGACTACCAAAACCTAAATCTTTTAACAACTAATTAAGAAGGATTCTGTTTATTTCAATTTCTCCGTCATGTAAGACAAGAAAAGAGGTCGTCTTAATGCCAACGTTAAGACGATCTCTTTTCTTGTTGTTTAATGATTATCATGAACGTTAATAAATCCATCAAAAACAGTGAGACATTTTTACTTGCAATATACCAAAGATTTAAATTCCATCAAATAAATAATACAATTTCCCTGCTCCATTTTAAGTGGCTTTCCCCTTCCTCGTAATTCATTCTCATTACAAATGAAATATATAAGCTCGAAATGATGCTGTTTATCATCTTAACAATCGCAAGAAAGGAGGAAATTATAACTTAAAATCTGTTATATATTTATAATGCAGGAATATAGGGTTTCCTATAAGAATTCTGTGGTGTCAACGCACTAAAAATCTTTGCAGCTGAAACAGTATGAAGTATAGGACCTATCAAAAGAACTGATGAATGGTCTTACCGGATAAGATTTAATGGCTTGCGAACCATTGGTAACGTATTTCCCTTTCAGTATTTCGACGTTTTTCCATAGTTCTAAAATATTGCACAGGTGTTCCATTGCTCATTAACAGAAGATTCAAGAAATTCGTTAAAGGAAAATGCCGGGGGGATGGGGGATACGTGTAATCTCAACTGCTTAATTCAAGAGGTGTTGCGTAGAGAAAGGCACAGGATGCATTTCCTTAGGTAGACTCGCGTGACGGTGTTTTTGTTATTCTTTCTCGTTCAAATTTATTGCAAGATGCAGTGAAAGCATCCTTTATCTCGGCGAAAAAGTTTTCACGCGAGCTCAGGGAAGAAATTCACTTCCACTTTGAGTTTTACGAGTCCCTGTTACGCCACAGACCCCAAGCTTAGATGCTGCGAACTTGAATGTGTATTTATAGGCTTCTCTGCTATTGTCACCAGCATGTCTCAGCTCCTTTTCAAAAATACAAGCACGGACTGTAAGCATTCATATTTGTATTCGTATTTTTATTAATTCTTCATTTTTATAAATGCCTTATATAATTAAAGAGTGCTGATTCGCAACAAACTAGAATGCTGACACGAGTAAGCTAAAACAATTTGTGCACCAACAATTCCTTTAAAATGACACTTATAAATGTCATTGCGTTGTTATTTATGTATGAAAATCGTATCAATTCTAAACAAAAGTACCGAAATGTAACATTAGGAATGAAGCTATAATTTAGTACTTCTTTTATTTGAGAAGGAATATTAATGGACACGCTTTCACTCCTATTATCTCAGGGGATAGAGGGGAAGGCTGTTGACTTAAGTATTCTAGGTTAATAACCCCAAAGATTCCTTAAGAATATCTTATTTAAAATTCATATGGTGAACTTTCTATTCATCAGAAAAATGTGAGAAATATCACTAAGGTGGCACAGAATATATAAATACCCCCCCCCCCGCCCGCACTAAATGTGTGAATTACGCCCCTTAAAAGTATTAATTGTTTGAAAAGTCTGCTTAAACCGAAATACGAACTGTACCAGCCTTAGGTGTGGTCACTGTCCCTTTACTTATCACAGCCACATTGCTGTATTTACACCTCCGATTTCAACAGCAATGAATTATTCTCCAGCGTCACATGAAATTGATATTTTGATATGATTATGATCACCGTAACCAATCTCTATGATAATATGTTTCACGCTCTTATGTATGCCACGTAATTAATATTCATACCCATGGATGCATGATCGTAGCAAAGAAGATGGCATATATAGATAGCCACCGTACAACTGTATACCTCGTATAAAGTGCAATCAGATAAATACTACCAGAGTGGAGGATCGGTTATCGTAAGAAGACTGAGGTGTTCCTCAGCGATGAGTTCTTTCACCTCTCTTTTTATTTATTAGGTAATCCACCGGTTAGGGTAGGTTTTTGGATGGACACAACTATCAAATAAATATTTTGTAACTCCAAACAAAACCTAATCCAGCAACCTAAACTAAATCAGGTCCCTCTTCATCTCTGTGTACTTCTTTCCACCCTTCATCCCATCCAACATCCCTATCCTGTTCCTACCCATTCCTTGCTTGCCCAACATTCTCCCCTCTATTACCTTCTTCAACATTCTACTACCGCTCAATACGCCTTTCATCCATTTTTCCTGCCTCCATAGGATTTCTCTCAACAAACCCCTCTCCTCACCCACCATCTCTAGTACTTCCTCATTTGTTTTCCTTTCGGTCCATTTCACCTTCTCCATTCTTCTCCACACCCACATTTCAAAAGCCTCCAATCTACGTCTATCCTCCTGCTTCAGTGACCACGTTTCCGCGCGTACATGGCTACGCTCCATATCAGAGTTTTTACGAGTCTTGTCTTAACATCCCTACTCAACGTCCCCGTCATCAACTCCCTCCTCCTTGAGAAAGCCTCCTTGCCTAGCGCAATTCTTCTCCTTACGTCCCTACAACTTTGACCGTATTGGTCCAAAACACTTCCGAGATATGTAAACTGCTCTACCTGCTCTATTTTTTCCCCGCCTATTTTAATATTTAGCTTAGCCTTTTTCTTTCTGGAAAATCTCATAACCTTTGTTTTATTAATATTGATTCTCATCCCATATCTATCGCACAGAACATCCAATTCACTCAGCAATGCCTGCAACCCCTTGGCTGACTGAGCAACTAATGCTTGGTCATCAGCAAACCTAACCGATTTTACGAATTCCCTTCCGACTTTCATTCCTACCTCCAGTTCTTCCCATGCCTCTTTAATCATTTCCTCTACACATACGTTGAACAGCACCGGTGACAATTGGCAACCCTGCCTTACACCTATTCCTAACACTGCCCATCCGGAATCTCCGTTCCCCACTCGCACATGAGCAGTCTGAGACATGTACAGGTTGCGGATCAGTCTCCTGTCCCTCCAATCCATTCCTATTTTCTGCAATACACGCATTAATTTTTCCCAATTCACTCTATCAAACGCTTTTTCGAAATCTACGAAACAGGCAAAAACGTCCTGATTGTATTCTATATTCCTCTCGATTAGTGATCTCATTACTGCAATGGCATCACGCGTACCTCTTCCCTTCCTAAACCCTAACTGATCATACCCTAAGTAATCATTTGCCTTACTCTCTATCCTTTTGTCGACGATCCTGAGAATAACTTTAGCTGCGTGAGATATCAAACTTATTGTTCTGTAATCTTCACATGACGTAGACTTTGCCTTTTTTGGAATAGGTACTAAAACCGATCTCACAAAATCTTCCGGCCAGATTCCTTCCTCATAGATACTACGAATCAGTCCATATATGGCCTTCTTTTCACCTTTTCCTAACCATTTCAACATTTCTACAGGAATGTTGTCCACCCCCACGGCCTTATTTGCTTTCATCTCCTTTAATGCCCTTTCTATTTCATCGTCGAGTATGCCTGGACCTAAGCTATCTTCTTCTACGTCATGTTCCTTTTCTATGTCTAACCTTGTCGGCCTAAGTTCTTTGCCATACAGTGTTTCTATATATTCCTTCCATCTCCCCTCTCTTATTAGACTGAAATTCTGGAAAGTATTATAAGAGGTTCTTGAATAAAATATAGAACGGATTCGTCATCAATATCAATTTTCTATGCTCTTACGATACAGCCCTAATAGCATAACAGATTTAAGAGTAACAAATACTATTATGAGGAATGGAAAACATAAGTGAACGAATGGATCAGCAGCTTGATTCCAAAAAAAAATAACCAGCGGTTAGTAAACACATAGTTGGTGCCCATTCTTATTTGTCATTCCCCTTGGATGAAGAGTGGAGCCTTTAACAACCTCGAGGGGAAGTCGGTCTCTCAAAACCTTTTTGGCTGTAAATACGAGAGAAGAAATGCAGGCAGTCATGGCCTAGTCGCAAATGAGACACGTTGCTTTCCTCTCACGGTCTCTTTCCCGCGGACCTCCGCCACAGTAAACAGCGCATTAACATACACAATACTCTGCATATTTGAGACGAGGCGATATAATTAGTAACATCCTATCTTACCTTGGCTTCTACGTCAGCAAAAACAGGGTATTTCACCTAAGGCATTACATGAAGAATAGAACCTTCGAGAAATTCCTTTCCAAAGATGAGAAAAATTATGACAAGCAGAGCTTTAACTGTTTCTCGTTCGACGTGTTCTATTACTCCACTCTTAAGTCCTTAGCAAAAGGTGAATAAGTGTGAATTCTTACCAAATTAATAAATAGGAAAACCGAAGCCTTCGAGTAGTGGAATCATTGCAGTGACGTAAACATAAAAATGATGGGGATGGTTATAGACAACAAGCTACTACGGTACAAAATTAAGCAACGTAAAACCTTTGACACTCTTTAAAGATAAGATCTCTGATATCTAGGCCACGATACGAGAAATGGTAAGTGTAGACACCTCTATTTCTTCATCTAAGGTAATATTGAAGCCAAACTTGAGAGGAACAACACAAATTATTACAGTCAAAATACTTGCGCCATGGTCCAGATTAAGCATTATGGCACTATGTAGGACAGCAGCTGAGAAAACAAAATCGTGCTACTGGTTGCCAATATTCTTGATGAAGAACATGGAGCCTAAATAACAAAAATTAGGTGAGTTTACGTATAAGCAGTTGATATGAAGGTGGTATAGGGTTAATGTAGAGATAACTTGAGTGATAAATAAATGATAATTGGATTGATAGTACTAAAGAGACGAGGCAACGCAGAGCCTTTAAGGGCGAAATGGATTACGAGTCCTTAGTTTCGGATTTTGATGGACACACTTTATTTTTTATTTCACATTCATGTGCGAATGGAGACGATGAAGCAGTAGCCAAAGTTTGTTCAAGGTCTGATCTTGGGAAATAACGGTAAGTTGGAAGAAGGGGAATAAGCTTTTCAGGACGATCGGTGGTTTTTATGCGAATTGTTAGTCGTGCAGTGGGACGCCAAAATAAATTGCAAGCAAACTTTACACTGAAGGAGGTATACATCATCCTCAACATGATTCACGTAAGTGGAGCTTAAATTTATTAGAAGACGAAACCTTTGAATGGGAAATTGGGGTGAAAAATTACATGTATCACCTCATTTGCTTGAACATAAAACATTGTCCTTACAATCCGGAACCCTCGGTATTCAGCAGAGTGCTTTAGCCAGTTATTAAAGCTACCGAGGTACTCTCTTTTACCGAGAATTTCTAAAAGATTTAAAGGAAATTGTTTTTCCGGCCAAATATCGCTAATAAAACGTCACAAAGTAAATGTATTGGCGAGCGTTACGCCACAGTACCGGGGTTTTATGTTGCGAGAAATCCGTATAGTTAGGCCTCGACTATTAGGACACACAATAACCGAGCATCAAAAGAGTGTGTAAGAGGAAACGTACGCTTCGGATTAACATTTTCATAAGACAAGTAGTATTGATGGAAATGAAAGAATTAAGGCATTTTAAGGCTCTATTTACATGGATAATGTTATCTTTCGGCTTTTACTAGTAATACAATGCAGAATAATACGTAAAAAACCGTATACCTACGCTTACATTACTTATATTTATACTTGCATAAAATTTGGTAATTTTGTCTCCCTCACATGCATGCCAATGGAGGTTAGGATATTCTATCAAGTTCGGCTCGAAAAATTTCTTAAAAATCCCTCGTTTTAAATTTGGCCATAATATTTCTGTTTAATATTTCGCGGAAACATAAAGTATTCACTCATTTAAATCTTATTCTTCCTTCATAAAATTATTATGTACCGCAAATAACCTCTAGACCTTATAAGACATTAATATTCATATCCATATAACTTTCCCGCTGTTCTCTTTCAGATTAGGTACGGTAGAGCAAAGCCTTGTCCTACGTTTGGAAAGAAAACACTCTTTCATACCTAAATACATAGGTTAATTACCTTCAAATTCCCCTTTCTTTATATCTATTACATTCATAGATACATTTTTCCAAATAGGTAGTAATGCTCTTAATAATTTTAACATTACTGCTCCTAAGAGGCTATTCGGCCGTATTCATCCAGGATTTTCTCGGACTACAACTTTCTCTCAAACACCATTTCTTTTTCTCTCATTTACACGTTTGGGGATTCAACTCTCGTCCTTTCTCTCGAAACGATCATACCAGCGTACACGACATACCACGCCACACTTATGTCGCGAACATGAATATAAGCACGTGTTCCTGTTCGTGCACCATATAATGTAATTTCAGTCCCGGTTAAAAAATAAATAGCGAAATATTTACTGATAAACTTAAACAAATCGCCTTACGCTCGGCCAAACTGAATTCTGTCTGTCTCCTCACAGTTAGCCTGACTAGACCTAACTACCCCACTTGACAGTACACGTCGACTTGCGTAAGTTTTGTTTTACGTACCACTTGGAGAAATATAGCAATAATCTTTAATTTCAGTCCATTAAATCCGTTCCACATTCATTTATAACAAACTCTTTTCTCATGCACCAAGCATTTTGTATCAAAGTAGTCGCTGAAAAGGAGAGATATGAATCTGTATACATATGAATCTGTGTCGTGTATCTCCCTCTCGTAAAAAAACAATGCGCTCTTCAGATTCATTTCAATGCTATCTAGAATGTTTAGCCTAATATTTTCTTACTTGTACCACAAAGACTACTTCTCTCATTCTGACACATCGTGTTTCAACTCTTCCCTTTATGTATAAGGACAATCATTGCATTTTTACAATCGTTTGATGCAACAAAAGTTGTCAGCCATAAGTTGTTCAATTTGCTAGCATGACCAATAAGTATCTCACAGTTAACCCGTTGCTCATCTTCTCGCTCCATTACATTAGATCGCTGCGTATACTTTCTATTGGTGAGGCTCAGGAATAAGTTATACCAGCTAACAAGATCCCTCTAAAGGAATACTAACGTGTTTAGAGTCATTAAAGAGAGACTACGGGTGTTAATAGGATATGGTAGCCTTGCTCATGCTGGTGAAATGTGCCAGAATCTCTAGACTATCGAAACTCCTAGAAGACAATACTGAGCGTGGAAAGTGTACTACAAAAACTGATAAATTCGCATGCCCTAATATTACCCAGTCGAGTCGAACAGAAGAGTTTGTCAATATTTCGATTATAATTAAGATTTAAAATCTTATTATCTTAAAACAGGATAATTAACAAAAAAAACAATATTTCAACAACCACGTGCGGGTTAAGGAGAAGAGCCAATGACTTTTGAAACTATCCAAGAAGCTCGTTGAACATCACCTAGACCGTGTAAAGGCTTGGTTGTCTCAGATGAATTTTCCCCCATCCAATCGCAA
Organism: Hetaerina titia; assembly: GCA_037158775.1. Classification (NCBI taxonomy): domain Eukaryota; kingdom Metazoa; phylum Arthropoda; class Insecta; order Odonata; family Calopterygidae; genus Hetaerina; species Hetaerina titia. Next base: position 53,494,784 of record CM073774.1, on the reverse strand, counting down.
ATTTTCAGGGTTGAAAATTGTGGGTTGGGGGATCCGTAAGTATTTTTGAAGGTGAAGGTGAGTGGGGGTGGGCTTCCTCGCCTTGGCTACGGAATATTAGACAACATCCTCCCTGCGTCACGCCCAGCGCATGCATAATGCTGACCCTTCTTCCGGCCGAACATTCGCCTGCTACGTGCCCGTCATCACGTAGACAGCCACTAAAGCAGTCCACGGCGCGTCGGTTCAGGACCCTGGGTATCACGGACCAGGTGATGAAATGAGAAATGGCGACGCTGGCTGTGAGGCTAATTTTTTCCGCCACTTCCTACCGTACCCCCCTTTCCTTCCTCCTGCCCCCACTCCATACCCCGCGTCGCAAATCATTCAACGGCTCCACTCAAGAAACCATTCCTCACACCTGCCTTGTTTGGAATACTAGTAGTTACTAATGGCATTATTTTTGCCCAAAAAGAATATGGTTCACAAGAAAATTTTCACAATGAATAAATTTCACCCTCATTTCATTGAATATGGTTCTTAGACATTTTGGTTGAAACATAGGGTCCATAAAACGACACTACAGTTTTTTTTTATTTTTCTTTATTCTCTCTATTTAACCGTCTTTTAAAAATGTAAGCTTTTTCAATAAAGGCACTCTTTAAGATCTGTACCAAAATATCCATCCCAAATCAGCAGATAATTTCCTCAATCGTATACTGAAATACTGGGTTAATTTCAAGATCCAATTTGCTTCGACTGTTTACGTATGTTCAGCATGTATTGCTGCTTTACAAAGAATGGATTGAAGACCAAGATTGAGAATATTACGTAAAAGACAAAAATGGTCAATTATAAGGTACACGAATTTTACGAAAAATAGAAAAATAAAAGTTAAATAGTTGGTCAACTTGATGGTCATAGGATAGCAATTGGAAATAAGAAGGTAGTTTATCAAAACTACTTCAAAAGGGCAAAACTGTTATCGATTATTAGAAAATTAGAATACCATGGTGGGTACCTTGGGGGTACTCTGCAGTTCCTAAAATAATGAAGTTTCTATGTAGATGTTATGGAGCAGTCCATGGTATTATAGAAAAAATTATAATGTTTATACATGTGTAGTTGTTTTTAAAGCTCAATACTATTGTAATTTAGGACTTTTGATGAGAAAATACACCTACTTTCATAGAAAAAATCGTACAGCATACCTGCTTCAAATGTAATTGCTCTTCAGCAGAATACAGATCAAAAAATCAGGTCAAACACGAGGAAGTTCAGTTAGGATTCCCGAGTTGACGACGATTTAGTTGTTAAAGATATATTGCCACTAAAACTGACGCAAGATCATGAGTCTTGAGGATTCGTGTCACTTATTCGTGTCCGTCCAAGTTGGCGAGAACATATTCTGAGAAACTTTTTGCGCAGTTTCCCACTCAAATCCACTTGCATTTATTATTTAAGCGCTGATGGCATTCTCTTGCCCCGCCCATTTTGCATGAGAGTAGCCGTTGGACATTTTTTCATTACAAAATAATAAAATTAACGCTGTTGCGGTTAATCAATGAAAATGACTAATCACAACCGCAGATAAAATTAATGCTGTCGATGAAATCGCTAAAAGTACTAAAGCGCTTGTTCTGTGATGAATAAAGTGAAGAAAAACGAATAAATTATCCGTCGATTAAATTGAAATCGCATTTAACATGATGCCTCCTTCTGCGTTGTGGAATTTTGCACCTACCCATTTTCAGGACATGACAAATTATGCACAAGGAAAAAAGATGGACGGCTCTCAAATCCACTTTCCTCTTCCCGAGGAAAAAGTTTGAATGGAAGAAATTCCTATTAGACTAAGAACAAAGCGCAGACAACCTCGTTGGCTTAAAATGCAATAAATCCTCCATATCATGAATTGAAAGTACACTGCAGTTCTTTTGTTCCGAGCTAAAAAATTTCCGAGAATTTATTTATCACGTATTTCTGATTAGAATGAAAAAGGTGTAATAAAAAAATTCACTATCTTAAAGAGCACAAAACTGTCGCTATCATCAATTTTGAAGGACTATGGAATTCTTTTGTTTTAAACTATAAAATCCGTGTCGAAGACCTTGCACATGCGCACATGAGTTTCTGACGATGACGTTCTTCCCATGAAAGTATTCACTCTGAATGATATCTTAGCCACGGAAATTTACCGCAGGACATTTTTATTACATTGATACGATAGTTGTTTTATATGTTCTTTGGTAATATTACGTCTCCCGTCGGAATATTATTTCTTCCTTGCTCATTTCAATGCATTATACAATGTAATATAATTGGGATCGGAGAGTAACATGATTTGTCCCAAAGGTGCCCACCGTTTACATTCCATTTAGATCTTGTTGTATTTTGGAGTGAGATATTTTTCTATTTAAAACCACAACAAGATTAAGGGCCAAACGTTAAAGTATTATTATTATGTGGTAATCTACCGTTTAAGGTAGGTTTTTGGATGGGCACAACTATCAAATAAACCTTTTGTGACTCCCCACCTATCAAACTAATCTATATCAGGTCCCTCTTCATCTCGGTGTACTTCTTTCCTCCCTTCATCCCGTCCAACATCCCTATCCTGTTCCTGCCCTTACCTCGCTTGCCCAACATTCTCCCCTCTATTACCTTCTTCAACATTCCACTACCGCTCAATACGCCTTTCATCCATTTTTCCTGCCTCCATAGGATTTCTCTCAACAAACCCCTCTCCTCACCCACCATCTCTAGTACTTCCTCATTTGTTTTCCTTTCGGTCCACTTCACCTTCTCCATTCTTCTCCACACCCACATTTCAAAAGCCTCCAATCTACGTCTATCCTCCTGCTTCAGTGACCACGTTTCCGCGCCGTACATAGCTACGCTCCATATCAGAGTTTTTAAGAGTCTTGTCTTAACATCCCTACTCAACGTCCCCGTCATCAACTCCCTCCTCCTTGAGAAAGCCTCCTTGCCTAGCGCAATTCTTCTCCTTACGTCCCTGCCACTTTGACCGTATTGGTCCAAAACACTTACGTTAAAGTATATTAAAGGTAAATTGCTACTAAACATCTCTTATTTATTTCGTTGCTTTATGCTTAAACATAAGCAAATCCATAACATAAACTTGCTGAATGAAGTGTGTGCTAATGAGTCAAGATCTTGAATTCTGAACTCCGAAGCATTTTTGAGTCACTTTTATTTACGTTCACAAAAGTTAATACATACTAATACATCTGAAAACTTATTTTGCACCCACCATGAGCCAGATACAAGGAAAAAAATAAACAGAAAAATTAGGATGATGAAGGCTACAGACTGATGGCCTCTAATCAAACCTGAATGGAAAATAAAATGAAGGGATATCGCCACAAGATAAACATATGTAAAACTAAATTTTACTGTGTTTATAAAGAAAAGACAGTAACAATTTTACACTAGATAATAGCGGAAAATGGTAACTATATTTTCTGTATTATGTTCGAATTCTATCACATTGCGCCTGAAACTACTCAATTTGTTTACTGTATTAAGCAAAAAAAGATATGCCTGTGGTGTGTTGAACAAATAACGAGGGAAGTGAATTCAGAATAGAAATATTGGAATCACATAAATGCTACGAGAATTTGCTACTACCATCAAGATCTGCAGCGACAGTGGCTCCTCGCAGGCTCGAGCCCAAACCCTTCTGCGTACGCCGCCGCGACCCTCCTACTCGTCGCCGCGTCAAGCGTCACTCGACTCGGAGCCGTGTCCGCCCTGCGGCGACGAGACGGCCGGGTATGGAATTCGAGTAGTAAGATCAGTGATAGAAGACAGAAAAACAGCAAGTAGGATACCCATGAGATAGTTTCTGATTGTTCTTGATATGATTCAAGGGGGTATCATCCTAATGCGAAGGATACTCGTTTACCTTCGAGACAAATGAGTTGATGGGGATTATACATATTTGGAGGAAAAAGGCGCACGTCCAAACTGTCAAGGATCAGTAACGCAGCCAGATCATACCAAAGGTGGTATTTAAGGGATGCTGAGGTCATCTGCACCATTAGGTATAGGCGAGCACTTATACATTAGTGACACGGATCATTCCGGTGAGTTGAATATGATTAAAAAGAAGCGTGGGTCTCACCAGGTACTTCCCTAAAAGCTTTTTCCAAGTGGCATCCAAAGTGGGATCTGACGAAACTGAAAAAATCCGTCGCTCACTGCACAAAAACATCCTCTTCTCGTGTAGAAAAAAAGGCTGCCGAAAGAATACGCAATTAAAGCGAAATAGCTCGGATAAAGCGGTTGGTATATTTTAAATATTCATACGAGTGCATTTCTGTTAAATTATGCCCAAATATCAGTGAAATTCACCTTCAATATAAGTAACCTTACTACCTTCATCAAAACGTTCCCGGAATTTATTCAGAAAATTAAAAATACAAGTTTATTCATCTAAATCTATATTGTCCCCTTCAAAGTAATCCCCATCGACTGCAACACACTTATGCCAGCGCTTGATCCAATCCTCGAAACATTTTTTATATTCGGTTTTCGGTATGTCCATCAGTGCTTCCTGCGATTTTTCCATTACTTCCTCTCGGCTGCTAAAACGCGTTCCCCGTAATGGTTTTTTAACTCGATTGAACAGAAAGAAGTCACAGGGAGCCAAAATCAGGTGAATTCGGTGGCTGTTGGATGGTATTTGTTGCATTTTTCGTCAAAAAATTACGAATAATGATAGCACTGTGCGACGGTCTCGACGCACTGTGCGACGATTTCTGGTCTCTTTCGGCGAATTGCTTCACGCAAACGTCTCATAACGCCCAAATAATACTCTTTGTTTACTGTCTGGCCTTCTGGCAAAAATTCATGATGCACTACACCGTTGTAATCCATGAAAACCGTCAGCATTACCTTCTTTTTTGACTGAAAACGACGTGGTTTTTTTGGTCTCGGCTCATTTGGTGAACGCCATTCACTTGTCTGATGTCTGGATTGCGTGTCGTACTCATAAACCCACGTCTCGTCTCCAGTAATGATCCTTTTGATGAATGTGGGATCGGATTCAGCCTCGTAAATCATGTCTTTTGCGACGTCAACACGGTCTCTTTTTTGCATGAAATTGAGGTCTTTTGGCACCAACTTTGCTGCTACACGACGGAAACCCAAATCATTAACCACAATGTCTTGGGCGGATCCATAGGCAATGTTCAAGTCCTCCGCTATTTCTCTGATGGTTAATTTGCGGTTATTGACCAACATTTCTTTTACTTTATCAATTTTTTCACCGACTTTCGATGTCGATGGTCTGCCACTGCGTTCATCATCTTCGATTGACTCACGACCACTTCTGAACCGCTCGTGCCACTGGTAAACGACCGTTTTTTTTAGAGAATCGTTGCCGAAACACTTTTCCAACATTTCCAACGTCCGTGCGCCACTAAATCCGTTTTTTACGCAAAATTTAATACAAGCTCGTTGTTGCAAATTTAAATCCATTTCTGCAATTGTAAAAAATCGCCAACACACACAGAGATAGATGTACTCTTGGCTACGTAACTTTTGCAAATGTCAAGTTATGACCCTAAGATTTAAAGGGAATATCAACAACAGATGTACCAATTTAACAAAAAAAACAGAACTCAAATCGGAACGATGGGAGCGCCACACGGTGGTTATTCCGGGAACTTTTTGTTCAAGGTAGTATGCTTCAGTTGACGTATAACGACAAATATTTTTCACGCATCATATTGGATAATGGTATATTATGGTAATTTGGAAAATTAACCAACCTTTTATCAAACCATATTCTATTTGTTTCTTTCAATTTCAAAATATTTTTCTCAGGCTTCAGTACTTTTACTCATTTAGGTTTTTTTCAGAAAACCTAGTATACTCGTATACTAGGTTTTCACTAAATCGGATGTTTTTTAATGGTGTGATTGAGGTCAACAAAGTTTGCTTTGAAGAAATCTGGAGGTAGAGGAGTTTTTAGCGTTATGATTTTTTTCCATTAACACCTTCATAAAACGTAATTTTTGGCCTCGGAAGGACGTTCCTGACGGGGCGACCCCGATTCGGAGTCCAGTCCGAGAATGCCGCCGCCGCGCCGGGTCACTTTTAGTCGGCTCCGGTCGTCGACCAGAAGGCTCTCGACCTCGGGGTCTCACCTCCGTTAGAGAGTAGGTGAAACCAAACGAAATAAACGTTTTCTAAATCTTCCTTCTAATTCTAAAATAGGGGCGTTAAAATCTTTTCGTGTATAATTAAATTAATTTCGTTCGGTGCAATTTTCTTTGACAGAAGAATTTTGTTCTTCGAATATTCCATCCGATGACTTTCCAAAACTACTGTCCACAAACACTGAATTCCTAGGTTAGTCAGACGATTAAAAACTGCTGAACGTGTGATTTTTCTGTAAGAAAAACTAATTTTTAAAGCATAACTTCGTTTACAAATCAAAATAAATTTAGGAATGAGCGCATTATACATGCAATCTAAGATACTAAGCGAATGTATTCAACAGATTCAGGCGAAATGTAGTGGAAGTTTGTCATTGTGAGAAAAACAAATTTGCACTTTTCCACGGATTTATGTGGGGAATCTGTGGAAAAGTGCAAATTTGTTTTTCTCATTATGCTAAGCGAAGTCAAGCTATAGTTCGCAGTCGCTCTTTCATGTTCATTTTTGGAAAGACTAATCCAATGCCCGAGACCTTTTGTTTGAAATACAGAAAAAGTCACATTCTGTGCTACTGGGCATGCATGATGAAGTGAACTACAACTTTTTCATAGTGTAAGGGAATGTAAGTACTGGTGACTTCTTTAACTGCGTTGGTGAGAGCAATGACAGTTGATTCTGTTAGGGTCACTCTGTCAGTTAGGTGGAAGGGTAGGCACCGTATGAAAGGTAGCTCTCGTAGTGACTTCCCCAGTAAGGTGGCTGTGAAGGGGTCTAGCACCAAAGCAGCGGTCTTTTGAAGATGGCGTTACGTTAAAAAGACTACTAAGCAACGAGAGGGTAAACTACCCAGATTAATCATTTTACGGAACTATTATGGACATATATCTGAGTATGAGACCCGGCAACTACGGGACTCAGCCTGTGAGGCTGAGTCCCGTAGTTGCCGGGAGTAATATACAGCCGAGGGAAGAAAACCAGCGACGAGTGGTAATATTATTAAACAAAAAGTAGGAAGTTTTGTAGTAAGTCTGGAGCAGGTAGGTGAAAGACTATTATTATTACTAATTGGAATGAATTAATACATAATATTATTTTAATTAACAGAAGTAAAAGCTGAACCGACAAACTTTGGTTTGTGTCTCTATGTCCCCTAGCAATTACAGTGAGGAAGCAATAGACAGGGAATACGATCAATTAGAGGAAATAATTGCGTGAGTACATGGAAGGAAACATTTCATAGTGATGAGGGATTTGGACGCAGCGTAAAGCGAAAAGATGGCAGTGAGGTAGAGGCCTACGGTTTAGGAACAAGGAACTACCGCGGGGAGAAAGCAGGAGATTTATCAAAGAGACAGGGTTTAATGATTAACCAAACTCATATGCATTGCCTAAAAATAGTCGCGGACTCAGAAATGTTAGAATACATCATGTATTAGGAAGGATCTAGGAAAACCGTAATTAACTCGCAGTTTCCTGGATACGGAATATGGGTTCTGATCATCATTTACGTGTGACATCATTCAAGAGGATAAAATGGAGAAGATGATTGAGTACATGAAATGCATGCGTATTAACCTGGGAGAGAAGAAAAATAAACGCGCAGGCCATCAAGAAAATTTTGGGTTAACACAGGGAGATGAGGACAGTATAAGAAAAATTGAGACATATCAAAAGGACATCGAAAACTGCAAACGAAACTGTAGGAAGTAAAAACAAGAAAGATGCAAGAAAAACGTGGATTATGAACGAGATTTTTTGGAGGATAGAAGAGATAAGGAAATAAAAGAATTTAAACACAGACTTAGGTAGAAGGAAGAACAAATAATTGAATAAGTAAACCTTTGTACAGGAAGATAGAAGCACTGCCAGGAAGTAGGACGGGTAAAAATGTACAAACTATCAAAAATATATTTAGAAAATCATTAATTGCAATAGAAAATATTTAATAGAGATAGAAGGAATACATGAAGTATCTATTTGGTAAAAATAATAAACCAGCAATATTAATCATAGACAGAGAACATGACGCAGATGAGGATATCTTAGGTCCAGAAATACTTAATGCCGAGAGAAAAGTTAGGGGAGTTGAAATTGAGTAACGCCGCAAGGGAAAATTCAGACCATCTCTTTAATTTGATGGATTTATAAAAACAGGTTTACAGATGATCAAGCTTTAGTCCAATTAGTCAAGATATTTCAAGCATTGCTGAACGTGTTGAGACGTCCGTATGATAGGCACGGGAATACGATCAATGTAATAAAAACAATGGTTATGAGTTTTTCGAACAGCAGAAAGGCTTGATTTAATGTTGAAATCCAAGGGTCAAATCTAAAGGAAATGGTACCATTAACTTATGCTATCAGTGTTTTGTCCAATTTGGCTAAGTAGTTGGGACATAAGACTAAGAATTCTGGAAGACAAAGAAGTTTTCAAATGTAGGAAGGAATTGATGAGAGAGACGTTGAATAAGAAGTTTAAGAAACAGATCGTCAAAACTTTAACATGGAGCGTGGTTTCGTACGGTGCGGAAACATGATCATTGAAGCTAGACGATAGGCATACATCGGAGGTTTTTGAAATGAGGATGTGGAAAAAGAAGGTAAAAGTGATATGGACAGAAAAGAAAGCAAACGAGGAATTGAATAGTTGATTTAGAGAGGGGATTGTCAGGAGAAATCCTAAGGAGGCAGAAAGACGGTTAAAATTAATAATGGCGATGGAATTATTGAGACTGTGATAGATGGGAGAACGGTCCGAAGGTGAGGAGGAGGTACGAAAAGCGTAGGCATCTTGGACGAAATAAAGGGAGAAAAGAAATCCGTGGAATTGAAGAAGGGTTTATTTTGGTGTCATGTTATATTTATTGTGTTTATTTGGGGGAGAGTATGTAACATATCGTTTTCTAGTCTGTTTCCATCGAAAATGCATCTTACTAAACGGTAGAATACCCATAATAATAACCTGATGTCTCTGAAAAACTGCCACTCCTTTCTTCTGTTTACCCTCTCATTGTTTTCTTCCAATCGACAAATATGCAAACACTATCTTTCGCTCAACAATAAATTTCTCAATTTCTTGATGAAATGCTAATTGATTATCCATATATGACAACCAAGCATACAACCTAATTGCATTCACCTAATCTTTTCCTTCGTATTATTTCAATTAGTGCAACAAATAAGACTTTCCATGTGTTACTCAAAAGAATAATTACTCCATAAATATTTCAATCCATTTCAACCTTATTCACTCATTTAAAAATAAAATTTTACGAATACTTCCGTTCATTACTATTAAAATATTCAACCTTTAATTAAACAATTTGCATAAACTACTCATAAGTCATCCAAACTTCAGAATTTCTCCTAAATTACCATGTATCGCTGCAATTTTACCGTCCTTCTAATTTCTCACCACAGTTACCATCTTCTTTTAAGTTACACGTCAATAATACTTCACGGTAGTCTTCTTTACTTTTTAATTAATTCAACTCACTTTGATACTCCACACCACTATTATATAATCCTTCCAATTACTCCCTCAAACTTTCTCTACCTTCGCATTATCATAGGAAATATTATTACTCTTATTTTTCATCACATTCATTCCTCTGCTTTTTCCTTCCATTTTTCTCCTGGCCTATCTGCAAAACAGCTTCTTCCTTCAAACTCCATTTGCATTTAATTCTGCATCTGCCAATCACTTTTTCTTTCTCAGGAAGTTTGATTACCCTTTTTCTCTACATAAGGTCGTATACTAAGTAGGGTGTTCAATAATTCCTCAGAAAATCCAAAAGATGGCGCTCGTAATATGGGAAAAGTTTGCTTTTAGAAAGCCTCGTCTTTCGCTGCTATAGACTGTTGCTTAGGGTTAAGCTATATCCATCACGTGGTTTCATTTTCATAATGAATTAATCAAATTTTATTTGCTTAGAAAACTGGAACGACAATGTTTCGTACGGTGATTAAACACGTATATTTAAAAGGCTGTACGCCGAGAGGCACCAAAGCAGAGTTGGATGAAATTCATGGCATATCTGCTCAAGTATTTACGTTTGTTCACAACTGGGTAAATGAGGTTGAATATGGCTGTATTATTGTTAGGTAATCTACCGGTTAAGGTAGGTTTTTGGATGGACACAATTATCAAATAAACATTTTGTAACGCCAAACAAAACCCAATCCAGCAGCCTAATCTATATCAGGTCCCTCTTCATCTCTGTGTACTTCTTTCCTCCCTTCATCCCGTCCAACATCCCTATCCTGTTCCCGCCGTTTCCTCGCTTGCCCAACATTCTCCCCTCTATTACCCTCTTCAACATTCCACTACCACTCAATACGCCTTTCATCTATTTGTCCTGCCTCCATAGGATTTCTCTCAATAAACCCCTCTCCTCACCCACCATCTCCAGTACTTCCTCATTTGTTTTCCTTTCGGTCCATTTCACCTTCTCCATTCTTCTACACACCCACATTTCAAAAGCCTCCAATCTACGTCTATCCTCCTGCTTCAGGGACCACGTTTCCGCGCCGCACATAGCTACGCTCCATATCAGAGTTTTTACGAGTCTTATCCTAACATCCCTACTCAACGTCCCCGTCATCAACTCCCTCCTCCTTGAGAAATCCTCCTTGCCTACCGCAATTCTTCTCCTTACGTCCCTACCACTTTGACCGTATTGGTCCAAAACACTTCCGAGATATGTAAACTGCTCTCCCTGCTCTATTTTTCCCCGTCTATTATATTATTTAGCTTAGCCTTTTGTCTTTCTGGAAAATCGCATAACCTTTGTTTTGGCCGTATATCCCAACAAAAATGATGAACATCATTTCAGACGTCCAGTGGAAGTGACTTCCTGAGAAATGATTGACAAAAACCATGATATGATTTGGAGCGGTTGAAGAATCAAAGTTCGGGAATAGTTGAGACCACAGGCATATCATCAGGTACAGTGTTGTCAATGCTGCACGAAAATTGGTCGTGAAAAAAATCTCGACAAGATGAATACCGCACTCGCTCTCACTGGAAAATAAATGCAATCGTGTGGTCAATTCGGAGGCTAATTTGACGCTTTTCCGTCGCGTTCTGACGAGTTGCTGCGTCGATACATAACAGTGAACGAATGGATATGGGAATACTACTTCACTCCAGAGATATAAAAAAGTAGAAAGAGCGGTTTTCAATAGGCGGCTCAAAAGAAGGCGAAGGTGTTGAAATCGTCCGACAAGGTGTTGGCCCCAGTTTTTGGGATGCACGCAGAATCATGTGGATCTCTTACTTGAAAAAGGGACTAACACAATAATGGAGGGCATTATCCGTCGTAATTGCTCAAGGAGAGTGAACAAATCAAGAAAAAAACGCCCTCATTCGAATATGGGAAAATTCTTTTCCGTCAAGATAATGCACATGTGCCCAACTGCAAAAAATCGATGATGCATATTATGTTATTAAAGTTTGAAATTTTACAACATTCACCATGTTAACCATACTTGGCCCCAAGTGACTCTTTTACGACTCAACTGTATACGTCTCTACTTTTTCATTAAAGAATGATCTATTCCTTAACTCTACTGGGCATCACATTTCATTTTCCCTATAGCAATTTGCCCTGACAAACTATCAACATTCCGTAAATATTTCTACAAAAAATTCCGATCTTTGACATCCGTTTTTTTTATATACTATCAATTCCTCCCAAATGGATGCAGACAAATTCTCAAGCATGAATTTCGGATTTTCTACAGACGTTTTTGTCATAAAACCTCTAATTTTCTACTGCCCCGTTCTTCTCTGCAGTCACCCCCAAATTCCCCAGATCTATCTTGTTAGTACTAAGTGCTTAATAAGGAATTTTTCTCCCAAAGTTTACAAGAGGTTCCCAAATTGACGCTATCACATTTTACAGGCTTCATTCTGTCAGCATCAGCCCAACCATTCAGCCACCAAATGCAATTAATTTTTCTCCAGGACCAGACTCATTGGAAATGCAACTGCATTTTCCACAGAATGTATCTTTTTCGGTTTTAATCTCACCATTCTCTAAATTATAAATAAGCATGTACCATTTGAATACCAACTACTAAAGTAACTCTACGTAATCTGGTATGGAATATTTTGTCTTCCGCTTAGCGCTCTCAATTAGATTTAATCATACGTCCTGAAAGCTCGTATATTCTTGTCAACTCTTAGCCAAAACCATTTATATTCACTGAAAATGCTTCCCGTCCTGTCTGCATTTGATCCAATGATTAAGGCACGTCGTAACGCTCGCAACTATTTCGATCAAAATATTATTTTCTTTTTCATTTATATCTCTCACATTTTAAGTAAGAATAGTACATGCAACTTTACCGTCGATAATGAGTCAATATAATATGATCTACACCACCCACCATGATCGATGTTGTCCTGGGCATTAATTTGACTTAAGTGAGTGATGAAAGACGAATTATGAAATGCTACCAGTTTGTACTGAACCCTTGTCAAGTAAGAATTTCCATTCTATCGGTTACGACGCTCTACCGGTTGTATTTGGCATCTTTTCGTCGAGACCCTAGGAACAAAAAAATAGCTTAGTTCCTACCCTAGGCCCGCTTTCACTACTTTAAACAACCTAGCATGTTGTCGAATATTACAAAGCGTTTTTTTGAGAACAGCTAGTGTCACTTGAAAAGGGATGAGTTGACGCTTGAAGCCCGCTCCCCTACGGGCAATTTACTGACACACTATATCGTGCCTCTAATTTAAAATAAAGGAATACGCTTTGAAATGTGGTAACAGGTAGAGAAAATAATTTTTTTTTGTTCAAAATTTCTTGCTCATTCAATATTTGAATAAAAGGAAAAATTATCGCATTACGAATATAACTTCCGTGTCTCACATTGCTCCGTTTCTTACTTACTTCTGTCTTTAACGTTTTCTTACATGTCCTTTTAGACGGGTGGATAATTACAGCAATTATTATCTCCTACCATGTGTATACATGCACCATTGAAAACTTTCGCAGATGGAATGGACGCTGCTCCAACTCGCTTCGTCACGTTTTCCCACAAAACTGTCCTTGGATTGGCATTCTTCTGCTGCATTTTTAAGTAATTACTCAATGGTACATTCGTTACGAGATCTCTGTGGAGGTTGTAACACAGGCAAAGACAGAATTTCATTAGCACACCAGCAGGAAGTGGATTGATGTGAATTAAGAGAACCTCTGCTTAAACATTAATCCTTGACCTTAGCTAGCTTGCAGTATGTGCTATATAACTGCTGCGGTAGGTCACAGCGACCATGTGAATATTTTCATTTGAATTCCATCCATCATCATCCCTTTCGCGGAATCTGAAAAAAAATTGCTAATCACCGATTCCGAGAAACGCGCATTAAAGAGCATCGGGTTTGCATCCGGAGTCGTAATATTGCAAAGGGAGTAGAGTTTAATTACGACGGGAGACTAAAACGTAATCAGGAAACGGCGCACCTTCGGGAGTCGAGATTTTCTCTATCTCATCCCCTCCTCCCTTCCCCCACATTGCGAAGCACTGCGGCGTCAAAAATCCTGCATAAATCATTGGCGCTAAAAACAATAAAAGAAGTTCCTTCATAAAAGCCTCCGACCGGAAGAAAGAATTAATCCCATTGGGAAACAAACACATAGCGCAAGGGTGCGATTTCTGCCCTTTCTGTTGGTCGGGTCGAGTTGAGAAAGACTCATATTTTACAATCTCTTCGAGAGGCCGAGGCGACGGAGGAACGGGTGGATTTTCCTTTCCTCTCTGCTCCCGAGGGACCTCGCGGGAGATTGAGTGACAAGGGCAACGGATTATGGCCTTCGCGGCTTAGCAAAGCTCAGCTGGCGGTCGCGGGGAGGAGCACGCGGTCGTTCAGAAAGAACGCCCTCCGGGGTATTGCAATTGCGCATCGCCCTAATAGGCCGTCATTCTCATTCAAAAGCAGCGAAGGGTCCCGCTAGAACTCTGTTAGGTCCCCAAGAGGCTATTTAATGCATGGCATCCGTTGGTACTAGCCTATGAAAATACTTGTCTACGTAGTTTTGCGGGACGCAATTTTAAGACGCAAAACGCTATTGAATATTTAAGGGTACTAGTAATGACTGGGAATACTAGATGCCAGTAATTACTGGACTTCCTAGGCTATACTCACGCGATTTGCATCTACGAAGGCTGTTCACTAAGGCGTTATGATAAAAGTTTTATTCTTATTTTTGAAAGTTCAAAATCTTGATTTTTTTTATATTGCTTGCTCAATTTAGCTTACATTTTTGGGAAAAATGTAAGTGATTTGATAACAGTATTGAATCAGCGACAGCCGTTGCAAATTAAAACATGGTCAGTCGCCTATGGCAGCAAAGGAAGTAACACGAGGCAAGTAATGTCCTGCAACATGGTCAGGTCCATCCATGGTCCTAAAACATGGTCAGTCGCCTATGGCAGCAAAGGAAGTAACACGAGGCAAGTAATGTCCTGCAAAGAAATTTTTCTTTCGACTAAACAAATCGTCGGCCGAGCCAAAGGTAATGCCACAGGAGGCTTTTAAAGAATTGTATCTTCGCTATATTTTCAACTGAAGATGGTTTGAACGCTTACAGTGTGAAGATAATACATTTCAAAGGAGGTAATTTCAAACACGGAGATTTGGGAAATTGTCTTAAGAAAGTGAACATTTACACCAATACTGCCACTTTAAGAACATACAGTTTATTAACGATTAACGTATGACACTATTATTAATAAAGACAATTCATTGGGTGCCATCCACACGTTAGTAACAGAAAAACAACACAAGATCAGTGCGCGGTGCATTCCACGAATCCCACTTCGAAATCGCCATTAATTCGCAAAAATCAATGCAAAATATGCCTCCCTTATCCTCTCTATAGTCTAGACCTAGTTTTATATGACGTTTTCCTATCTCTTTATGAAAAAAACAGACGCCATGGAAAGCATTTTTCATTAGAAGTAGGCATAGACAAACTACACGTTTCAAATTAACTTGCAGCCGCTGCCGCTGATGGAACACTGCAGGGAAATCAATGTATATTGTACATATACACAATTGTACATTGTATATATTGTGAAATATACATTAGACATGAAGCTAACATAAAATATAAAATTTTGACACAAATAATTACGCGTACAACAACAACTAGGATTATTATCCATAAAAAAAGATGTTGTACTTTTCACAGATCTTAAATTAATATGTGTGAAAAAGTACAAAATCTTTTAACATGAATATCAAAAAATTCCACGAAATGAAGCCTGAAATCACAAAGTATATTTACGATTACTCTTCATAAACTCATGCATTCGCCCAGAAAGTCGCCCGGCAAGGGATTTAACGACATAACAACATTTTTAAATCCAAAGAAACAGCTGGAGAGCCCCGAAAGGTAACTTAAAAGGAATAATCCACTAAATTGCATTACAATGCAATAACCCCAGGGTGTAAAAATTATTCACTTTGATAAGGATTTGAACCTCGGTAGCTTAATTGGCTAAAGCACTTAGCTGGTCATTGAGGAATCCGGAGGTTCAATCCTAGGCAAGGCGAGTGGTTTCTACACTTTGAAATTGTAACATTTAAAAACATGATTCCACTAATTAGAAGGATGATAACGACGAATTCCATGAACTCTTAATTTCAGAAGATAGTAAAATGAGATAGTTTGCATTTAATGATATTTTGTGTAGGGTTAGCCAGGGCTTTAGTGCAGTAGGAAAACGTAGCGTCTTGGTTCATCTGAAGCCTACCTTAACCCGGTAGGCTACTTCTAATAAGTTAAATGAGAAGGAATGTCCAGTATCAATTGCAATCAATCGTTAACTGATGACATTTTTAAAACTGCAATTAAAAGGTCCCGTGGTTGGTGATGGAAATATGTCACCCCGATCTTGTTTGTTGTATACGTAAAATAACAACGTCATTAATTAGTGACAATTTCAACTCACTATTTATACTATACTATATATATATATATATATATATTATTTATATATACTGCAATAAATGCCCTCAAAACCCGAAAAGGATTCTATTTGGACTGCGAATTCGTCAACCAAGATGAAAGGGACAACGCTAAATTCCCGCACGCATTTATATTTTTTCCTTGGGAATACATTTTCAATAAATTATTCAACATAATTAATTTGAAAGATGAAGATAGAAGTCGGATTTGACAAAATTGAGTGAAGAGTTAATTTTTAACTTCTAGATTAGAAGAGATTCTTGGGCCCACTGCAGTTCAAAATAACTTTACAAGAATAGGTGAACTTTTAATTACGTAAACATGATACATTAATTACAAAATGATAATTATTACTTCATGCGGCACCACATAGTCGTCTAAGGAAATCTATACGAACACCACTGCATGAAACCTATGATGAAACTACCTTGTGGTTAGGGATAATGACACATGAAGACTTAGACCATCAAAGCGTAAAAATAATTGAAATACTATATGGGTGCGAAACGAAGTCAAAGTAGAAGAGGCTCACTGAGCGGTAATTCTGTTTATTACTTATTTATACACTTATAGCCTTAATAAATCCAGAAAAATTTGCAGTTTTTAAATTACTATAGTTCAATAGTTATTGCAGGCAGTGAATTTCCGGTAAGTGGACCCATCAACTATTCACCCCATAATTGCAGAATATAGTATCTGACTGAGTAGCATTTATTGTGTAGTATTCTTTTCATACTCTTGTGCGACCATTCCAAAATATGGAATTACAGTGATTCTATCAGCATACATACTCTAAAGTAAGCACAGGAATCCATGGCCCCATCCGGCAATTGTTTTAATTAATAAGTACTTCATTGTTAATGAACAAGCTAATGAGGCATGATCAATAAACGCTGATACTTTCCACACGGTAGCGTGTATGAGATTATCAAATGGCTTGACAAATTGTCAATCACTATGGTTAGTTCACACTACTATCCTTTACTAGATATTATTCCCTAGTTAAGAGAATGGACGCCAAACTGTAATCCTTGGACGTTGCACGGACACAAACGTGACGGCGTCCAACTTGGAGACATTTGTCATGCGATGTCGGCCGGTGGACAGGCGTTGAAATCACTCCCTCACGACAAGTATGACAACGAAAGTATGAGTAAACGCTCAAGAAGCTGTGGTTTACATAAAGCTACAATACTTGTTATTAAATATAGTTTAATAATTGGTTAATATTTTGCGGTAGACCATTCATAAATACTACAAGACCGTAGAAATGGAGATGGGTGCGATGAGTACGTTCAAGTGAGTGATTATATCCTTTTATTTGTATCAATAATTCCATTATAATCAGCCCATCGCCAGACCAGCTTCGGTATCCAAAAAGCGTAACTAGTGGTTCATTTAAAACGGCCCTGACCTCGCCTTCCAAGATATTTCAAGTACTTATACTTTATTTCAAGTACTGAGAAGAAAAATATTTCATCCCAGAAAACCCAGTATCTCCTTAAATACTGAATATAATTTTTGTTCATATTCATAGCTGGAATTGAATATTTTCACTCAAAATTATCCAAATATGTACTTGTGTTCCTATCACGGCACTGGGTTCAATTGGCTATGCTACAAGTATGTGGTTTCCTTTATCCTCGCTGGGTCGGCCGTTTGGAGAAACAACGTCAGCGCTGCTTCCAGTTATTTGCGTCTCCAGTAGATAATAAGTAGTTTTTACAATGTACTGCAAAATGTAACTTCTTCCGATGGAAATTTAGGGAAAGAGGAGGGTACAGGAAACCAAATAAATATACTTCCTCGCTAGAATACTTCATTATTACTCAATGTAGAGATGGTGGAATTTAATATGGAGCCTCACGCATGTTCGTCCAGGATCTTAAATTTATGTCACGAATTCCACAACTTTCACATTTCAGACTCGGAAGTAATTAAAAATCGTGGTCAAATAGTCCCGTGCAAAAGGTCCACAAATGTGCATGAATTCAAATTGGAAGGATAACTTTGGGGCTATGAAAGGTTCCAGCAACGTGTACCACCGTAGAATGCTGAACGTTTTTGGGAAAACGACCTACCGAAGACTCAATCCAATTTATTTTCCCTACTCATATTTCCCAATCAAGTCACGAGTGGGTGCACTCGTATAATCTAAGAACTTGTTCGTAGGAAGAATTTCAGTAGGTAAGTCCGCGCCTTTTCTAATCTATACTTGACAGTAAACCTGTCTATGGTGACGTAGATTTCATTCTATTAATCCGAGTTATCCTAAAGTTATAGAGAAAGGGCTAATTACTATTTCGAACTATCAGATTATTGATTAGAATGGCGTGAGCACTGACATTTTTAGAGTTGGTGTTAGGAATAACACGAGTAAAATGGTAATTTCCTTGATTTCCTTATGTTACCGCATCACTCAAATTTCCTTTTATGAGTTGGTAATTGTGATCGATTACTCCATGCGTAAGATGAAAATAAATGAAAATAGCCGTGTACACTTATTGGATAATAGCAGATACGTTCCTTGCTGAATCATAGCTGAATGGGCATCTTCTGACGGTGTAGCCGAGTTGAATAATTTAATGGGAAATGCAATTAGAGAGCAAGGTCAAGGGTTTAAACCTAAAAATAATATAAGCCTCAGAATAAATAAGGTGAATAAACCATTTTTTATTTTTAGGCAGGAAAGAGAATTCTCCACACAATTTAGTAGCTACGACTGATTAACAAAGGTTAAAGTTTCGAGCACAATTAATTCTTCACACGTTGTTTCATGAATGTGAATATAAAACAAAACATGAATATACAAAACTAAATTGATTTTGGAACACATTCCAGTTAAGGATAGAATAAATTATTGCCGTATGCCAAAAAATCATCAATCCCAGGTCTACGACGGGTTAAACAATGCCAATTTAGGCATCTCTTTGAACAGCTTATATTTCAAAGAGATGTTTTGGTCCATATCCCATTGAAACATTTGCTCCATATAAGAGTGGTACCATTAAAATTCTTAGTAAGCTGTAAAGTCCGCAGAAATTGATAAATTTGCATATTTATCATTCTCCTTTCCCGTCTTCTCCTCATCCAACATTTTCTTGGGGGAATTCCATACAACGCCACTGGATCGAATATATTTTAAGGTTTTACAGTGGTGAGGCACTACTTTTTGTGACCGGTTCCAGTCACAAACCTGAGACTGTATCGCACAAGGCACGACACATACGATCGTGCAAGCACTGCGACCACTTTCCCTCGCATTTTATCTCGAGTTTTTAAGTTTTTGAGGCATAGTACGGAAACTTACAAAAACAAGACCAATATTTAAAATTTTCCCTGTTACCTTAAGTTCATCTCCTCTACCTCACGAAAAATACCAAATTTTAAGTTGAATAACATTTTCAATTTCAGAAAAATCTCCGACCACCTATGGATGGATGGATATGATATGACCCCAAGCTTCCTTGAAAAATGACATTTTGTTAAATTCATACCAAGTGCGACCAATTATTACACTTTTAATAAAATGTAATCTTAAATAATGACGTACACAAACTCAAGTATCTGACTCACATGGAGGAAGCTCTATTGCTCAATTGGAGTAACATTTGTCTGATGACATAACAGAAATTGTAATTTTAATGGTCTGTAGTGTCGACAGTATTGTGCAATTAAATATTAGTATTGTACCAAACGGTATTTTATATTCTTTCTTAAGTATTTTATTTCACGATTAGCTTTTACGCTTGTCTCAAAACTAAGTTTTACAAAATGAGGTCTTTCCCTGTCATGAACGTTTGGTATTTTTTAAAATTTTTAAGCCTAATATTACAGTATTCATTTGAAAAATTGTAACGATTCAGTCGCATAAATTTATATATATATATATATATATATATATAATGGCATGGTAATTCATTCGTGCTTTGTGCCATGTTATAACTGAAGAGTTTCTTCAAATTTCCTTAACGAGTGGATGTACAAGGGTGGTCTGAAAAGTTTCCGACCTAAGAAAGATACAAGACATTTTTTCTGAAATTTTCTGAGTGGGAAACTTTTCAGACCACCCCCGTATGTGTTTGGATTCCCATGCCCTGATCTGTAGCAATGGAGCGCATTTCCATCGTTACGGCCATGTAGCATTGTCCACCAAAATCCCTCCTTATCTCATGCACACAAATAATTCTTCTTCCCAGTCGTGAAGCAGTTTTATTCAGTTTCTTTTGCTTCCGTCTAAATTCTCAGTATGGACATAATATTTAGCATAAGCTTTACGGAGAACAACGAGACTATCTCTATTAACTGAATATATCAGTAATTGTACATTTTAAACAGCTAAATTTTACCGATTTAGCATTACTACGTATTTGCAAAAGTATTTCAAACCATGTCACCGAATAAACTATTTTATTCAATACTTTGTATATTATATGGAGGTGAGCCCAATTGAAGGCATCATTGAATGAAAGAAGGAAGGTAAACATCAATTAACTGGCCACGGTCGGCGCAAATCTGATGAAGAGATTTCTGAGTGAATTAGCGGCGAGTACAAATCAGGCAACTTTTAACAGCATTACTGAGGCCTTGTGAAGGAATGATGACGATGATAATCCAGAATTAAGTGAGAGGGGGCACCATGTCAATATAAAGGCCTTGAATTAATAATTATAATCTATGAGTACACGTGACGCCGGAGAAATAGTTGGGATATGTTCTGGATAAAGTTCTACGACACAGGTCAGGGCTTTTGAGGAAATGTTTAAAGGAAAAAAATACTGATTGGAAAACCTCAAGGCTATTCAATATTTAAGAGCTTCAGAGAGAGACACCTTTAAGTTGTTATGTGTCGTTTGACAATGACATCTGAGAATATATACAGCGATTTCATTGGAATATATTGGCAGTTTAGGAAATGAAATGGCATTTTGTGAAAACACATACATACAAATATAGAGTATTTCAACTGATGCCGGACATCAACGGTAGAAGCAGGATGGAAAAGAAGAATAATCAATTGAAACGTACCGAATGACAATGGGTCTATTAAGCAATCGATGGAAAACATCACAATTTATCAAGAGACAAAAGTGGAATTTCTTCAAAGAATGAGTCACCGGCATTAACAAGTAGAAAAAACTACGTATGAGATGCAAGTAGTGGGAAATATGCTAGACGGGAAGATCTGCAGAGAGAGAGACAGAATGAAATATCACATTCATCCCCACACGGAACTGCATTTCTTATGTAGATACTAAAATTTCTTGAATGATGTCCGCAAATTTCATTCGATATTTATAATTGCATATGTACATACAGTATTGCATCAAGTCTTCTACACAAAAGGAGGGCAAAGCAACATTCTGGCAGATATTAAAACAATACCCAATTTCAAAGTATTTAAAAACTATATAGTTCTTCGTTTTTGTACTAATTTCTCTCAATTTAATTTAATTTTCGTGATAAAATTTGTCCAACTTTTCCTTTTTTTATCGATTCTTCAGTTTGCCCACCATATTTTGAGATGAGCTCTTACTAAATACACCGTCCATCCTAAACACAGTTAATATTTGAGGAAAGGCATTATTTAAAATAAATTGAGCATTAAAGTGCCTCAGATAAGTAATAGAAGATAGAAAGCCTATACGTTTTATTGAGACTGACGAAAATTAGAACCGAGGAATTATTGACATCAAACCAGGATGTTTATTTTATTTTAATTTTTAAGATAATTTAAAATACCGCAGTTTCTGCTTTAATTGAATTGTACATTCGAACTGATTTTACAACAGAAACTGAGGTTGCATATATCGTGAACTCTAAACTTTCAGATATAGACAATCGAATGTCCACGAAAGTATCACTGATGTTTCAGAGAGCATAAAAGCCTGAATACGAATAATACTTGTATGACATAGTTTAAGCATTACTTAAGCACATTGCTGAAAGCGATTTTTTTGCCAGCCAACCGGTGTGACTGCAGACATTTATTTAATCAATCTCCTATGAAATACGACTCACTCTTACTACTTGAGATTCATATTTAGTTCTCTAAGTCCCTTCCTTGTTAGTTTCTCTTGCAGTGATAAATGGGTGGACATTTTCAAAAGCGTAGGTAAGGTTCCGATTAGGGTTTTTTCATCATTATGATTCCAATTTCTCAAAGTCTTCACCACCCATGCGGCAATGGACGGAGAGTCTAAGGAATATTTTCATGCCAAGAATTCAATATCTTAATTTTCACTGTCTTCTAAAGGAACTTACCAACATGACTCTGTTTATATTCCTCCAAAGAGTACACAGGCATACGATCTCGTGCGAGGGGATCACTAATTCGAGTCGACCCCAATGAGACAATCCAACCCAATTAATTAATCATTTTACAACAAGAAATGACGTGATTTAGTTCGCTAATATAAATGTTGGATGGTTTGACAGAGGAAAAAGCTGAACTTCATGTAATACCAAAAGGAAGTAATGAGATCCTACACAATGGACTTTCCGTGACTTAATTTCGCAAACGCTATTCTTGCAATAATATATCTGTGAATGTTGTGAAATTTGAAGTATCTCAATCCAGTTTAATCTAAATTTATGCTCCTAAATTTAAAGTTCATTTTGCAGTCAATGTATTTATACTGAAGGCATATAAATATTACATTAGATGTATTATACATGAAGAGTATTTGGCGGAATAATTTAGCTATATTTTGTAGACAACTCAGTTCTCTACAGTGAGAATCAGCAGAAGAATTATTTTTTAATATTTTCTAAGTGGCATGGGAACACCTGGATATAGAAATGAGGGTCGGTGGGGAATAGATAAATATAAGTTACGTTTGAGATTGATCATGATTTAGCTAACCAGTGAGCCAAGGGCCATCACTGGTGAGCGCAGCAGGAAGTCAGCGCGAAAGGCATGAGAATCAATATAAACAAAACAAAGCTGAAAATGGTGGATTGAGGAATGTTCATCCAAGTTCCACCTACCACCTCAAGCTCCTCCCCCTTTCAGCTAGTAGATGAGGATAAGACCAGAAACCTTGTGTAATCTATTTAAAACACCTGATCTCATCTCACTCGCCTTTTATCATTAGCTCATCGATTCTCGATCAAAGCCGAAGCAAAAAAAAAACGAAATATATTAGATAATGATCTTAGTATCAGAATCAGATATCACTCCTTATATCTGGCCAAGTCGTAACGGAAAGGAGAAAACCAGCTAGTTCAATGGTCGCGACCTAATTGGGGTCTTAAGGGGGGAATGGACCACTACATGGATCGTCTGGAGAGAAAAAACAATGCTTGAGTAATGTCTGTAATTGCAGATATTTTCACGATACACACGAACAAACGAAATATCATCCCCTTTTCACGGAGCGGTTGTTTAACGCGTATCCTTCGTCTCGATTTGTCCGTGATGCCATGTGCTTTTTTCACATCTCACTCGAGTAAAATAATTCAAGATCCATTCTTCCCTTCATTCACTCCAAAGAAAAATCTCAGAGTGAATGAAGGAAAAAGAATTTGTAAAAGATAGCGAATGAACGGTGATAAAATTAATGGGCACATTCTGAAAAAAACGCTAATTTACAAAAGAGAGTTTTCAAAGGAGAATAAATGGAAACGATTAAAAGGGACCTCATTGTGAAATACATCAATTAAAAAATTTCTGACTTGAAGGAGGTATTATTGAAACGTTAGAATAAATTAGAAAGTAAGAAATTTGAATAGATAGCTGTGTCAAAAGGATTCGGATTTACGATCACTAATAATGACGATGATTCATTCGAAACTTTTCGTCGAATCAAATTTCAGGAAGTCATATTTACAACACTATACCGACCACTATATATCCAATATCCAATAAATAAGCAAAGAGTGGCAATATTTTCCGCCGGTGTTTCAGTTCTTAGATAGATCGAAATGCCGGCGGCTCCATTTAGCTAACCTTAGCACACCCCCAGTCAAATTTGGGTCGTATAATTGTCTGCTTTATGATGGTATCAGAGCTTTTCGGGGCATAGACAAGAAAAAGATTGCCGCCATCCTTTCTGGATGTAGGTATTTCACACACCGTGAAGATGACCATTAGCCGACTCCTTTCCTCAACCATCAGATCAATCCTTGGGTTGATGATTTTTTCTTTTCTATCGCAGGGAATCTGAATAATTGACCTGAAAATTAAATTTTAGGACCATCGGTCATTCGAAATTTTCAATAAATCATCATCGAGGAGCAAGAGAAGGGAGATAAAAAAAATGTGTGCAAATTGAACTGTTTGAGGAAAAGAGACTTCATTGGGTATTTTCTGCGACGTAATGATCAAACTGAAAGCAATGACATACGTTCAAACCGTCGGAAAGGAATTCCGAGAAAAAGAGAATTGAAAATATTTTTATGGTGGAAATACGGTGTTAATGCATTTTATATAAGGGACAATTCAGTTTTTTTTAGCTCAGCTAGGGTATATTAAATTCAATACCCTGTAAAATTAAATGGCGACGGCAGGGGTTTAGCCCGCGGAAAAATATACCACCAAAGATTTGTTAACATTGGCTTTGAGAAGACATGAACGCTGGGAGAACGCTGAGTGAAGATTGGAAGGGTAGAGTACGTAAAATCGCTACTTGTTTCTTTCAACAGCATTCGGCTCAAATTTATAGAACTTTATGAAAAATTGTGAAAAATAAAACTCTGTAAGTTCAACTGAATGTTATTCGAAACTACCAGTTTCGTCGAACAATCAACATCAACACGGTCTATCAATGTCGACTGTTCAGCCAAAACGACCGTTATAAATAAAATTCAATGGAAATTACTATGTATATTTTCAAAATGGTCTAATTGTTTATTGACAGTGGATTGGTGAATACTAATGGAAAAAGTAACAGGGGTGGTAAGAGGTGAAGGGTTGAACTGAGATAGTAAATTGCACGATGAGCAGAGTGGAGAACTTTGGGAGGAGTAAATATAGCGTTTAAAAATATATCGATAAAACAAGTTCGGATAGTAATGAGTACAATGATCTACTCTGAGAATGAAGTCCGCATCGAAAATATAATCGCCCAACGTCGATACTGTCCAGATATAGACGGCAAAAAGGTAAGAGAGTTGAGTCGCCGGGCCGTAAAAAAATATCATGACTCCACGCAAACTATGATGGGAACGCCTGAGACGCGACGCAAGCGCGAAGTGTTACACGTCATTGGGCGTAAACGTGGATTTGATTTTAAATGTGAAGTCGTCCATTTACATCGTGACGTCGGCGAATTGGCGCAGTTTTTAGGCATTTCAATAAACGTTGCTCGGGGAACGTGCCCCGCCCACACCACCTTCCCGAAGAGGCGTGCCCCACTCCAGTCCCCTCCCTGGACTTTTCCTTCCATATACCTACTCCCCAGCCTCTCTTTCTCAACCCCGTCCTCTTTTTTCCTCACCTGGGGCCATGGAAAACTCGCCACTTGCTAGCCTCCCAAGTCATTAAAAGAAGAATTTATTTCTCGTTACACGCGGACTTGCACTTGCTTCCCGATTCCCACGCACCTGCGGTTGGCGTGTGTCATTTTTCGGCTCCTGCGGACCTCCGTCCTGCGAACGTGATGACGTACGTCATCCAGCCGGAGGGTTCTATTGAGTCCCGTCGCCGTGTCCGACTTCGGATGCTTTCCCCTCTGTCCAGACGTATCTACACCGACGAACATTTTTTTTCTGATTTAACACCTGCTCAATCTGTGACGGTGTTGCCGCGAAGATGGATGGTAATATGCCCATTCTATCATTCACAGTTCACCGCTAATTCTTCGGCACCACTTTGACTTCGCCTAAACTTCATCGTCGCCCTTGGTAGTCAACCATCATTGATTTCATCCCTCATATCTGATCGCATTCTCGTGTGTAGTATAGTTTTTGTAATTATACGGAATGAGTTTCTTTAAAAGTAGGTAGGCTGAGATAAGAATTAAAGTTGGGACACATAAACAAGAGTAGTTAGAACAGTTCAGCTATTCAATATTTTTTTTACTTTTAATAGTTTTGTTATTGGGTGGGTAAAGTGGTGGGGACAAAATTATAAATTTCGTTAAGCAAGAAAGCGTTGTAAGGAGAGGTGGAAGCATGTCAAAAGCCTTCCTTATAGATCACTGCTATTAACTAAAATTCACTCCATCTAAGATTTTATTCTTTTATTGTACCTTTTTCAATGTATTAACACGTATACGATAAAACATACCTTATGCCCTCGGGTGGTAGTAGTTTTAGGGGAGACGACCGACAGCTAAGATCATTTGCGGTTATGCCCTTAGTGTCCTAAAAGTTTCTTTCGCTATCTGATTAAAAAATACAGCTTATAACTATACTTTGCCTAAATTTCTTTCTTCTCTAATTCTCATTTTACCTCGAAAATTTTTAAGGCAATTTAAATTTTAAGTTGCACGTGAAAATTTTCTCGAACAGGAAATCTTTAGGCGATTGCAGACGGGTATCCCGTTGCAACATAGAGCATTTCATAGAAATATCTTTCTCTCCACACGATATCTGACTTAAGGATGGTGCGTTAACTTCTTACGCAATATTTTTATGAAGATATTTTTGTTTTTCAAAAAAAGTTCAATGGACATAGTTCAGGAATAAATAAATAACTATCTTACGCGTGGAAAAAGTCAACTGGAGGATTAATCGGCATCTGCCTTAATATTAAATATCTTAGCATATGTATGTGGACGGGAAAAATGTAATCAGCGGATTGACTTTTAATTTAGACACTCAGCTCTAGACATGCAAAAACGAAAGAAATTGTTTCTTCCTCTGACGGCAGATAGCCTTTTTCATCCTTTATTTAAGTTAATATTTTGCTCCATTTTTTCTTAGGTCGTCCTACTGGGGATCTATAGTTATTTTACTAGTCCCATTGCATTCATTCGACTGACATATATTCTCCATTCTGTTTAACTGTTGCTTACCCATTTGTTGACATTGCCCATTTACATGATTCCCTTGTTTTTTATTTATTAGCATACTCTTCCTTAATATTTTTCCTGTCATTTGTCTCATAGCTTACTTTTGAGTTAAGGGGACTGTGAGTTCATGCTTTATCTAGTCTGAACTCTGTTACTCATGTCATCATAGTCTTACTTTCTGTTGTATATACATTTTGAGAATAATTTTTCTTAATATAAGATATACTATATCTTGTAGATTTCTTCCGCCCTCAACCTTTACTTTGCCATCGTATAACCCTTATTTAATCACTGTCTTTATTGGACGAGATTGAGACTTTATATTCCCTTCTTCTACCTAATCATTAAACATTACTTTGAAAATACAAACACCCAAGCCCTTGGCGCAGGAAGACCTAGGCGGGAATCGAACCCTTGACCTCTGGGTTGGCAGGCGAGGGCGTTAAGCCGCCACCACCGGGGCCGATCCTTTGAGAGATAACCATATCCCCATTCTGCATCCTCCCCCACACACAATAATCATTCCTAATTAATTTATAATTTCATCATTGTGAATTTATTTCACGACAACAAGCCAAAATAACCTACTAGCGTATTTTATAGAAATTGAGTATTCAAGAAAGATTTTACTGCGTAATTCAACCCCTTCTAATATTAAAATTGTCTGGGACATCTGGGAGAAAGGGGAATTACAGGTCGGGCGATCTGGTTTGACATAACAGAGCGGTAACAGAACATAACATGACATGTAGGTTTGTGCGTTGGGCTAACAAGTTAAAGCTGCATAAACGCTGAAAAAACACGCAACTGATTTACTATGTTCCTCTTACCTTTCCATGTGATAGCAAATCCATGGGAATATTATTTCATTAAATTTGTGTTCAAAATTTAAGTTACAGAAATAACAATCATCTTGATTCATTCAAGAATTTTTCTCGGGTTTCCCACCGGGTCAGGTTGATGAAGTGCACCGACGTTTCGAAGGTTGACTCTGCCATCGTCTTCAGGGTGAAGACTTCACTTCACCCTGAAGACGATGGCAGAGTCAGCCTTCGAAACGTCGGTGCACTTCATCAACCTGACCCGGTGGGAAACCCGAGAAAAATTCTTGAATACCATACGCCGGGAAAATCTGAGATCATTCATCTTGATTTATTAGTTGTTATCAAGAATAGTAAATGAAAAACAATGAAAAGGTCTGCATAAAGTATATCGGGAACAATTTCTCCTGACGTGACTGCCCGGGGCAGCGCGCTCGCACCGCTTCAAGGCATGGAAAACGAAATGGGATGGTACCTAAACAGAAATGGGATGACAAAATAATTGGAAACATTCTAGAGCACACCAGGCAACATAGCACCATAATTGAATAAGCCATTAAAGGCAGAAGAGGGGCATGCATGACAAGATGCATTAGGAAACGCAAGTAATGGCAGGCGTCAGCTCGAGAAAATACGACGAAATGAAGAGATTGATGGGTGACAGGATCACTTGGACGGTTGCCAAAGAACCAAACACAGGACTGGTTGATGAAATGGGTATAATCTTAAGACTAACAAACGCAGTAGACTGACTGACTGCATGCAACAAATTGAAAATTATTTGGTTTGTATGATTTATTTGGAGGACATTTCATATTTAAAAAAAACCTAGATCGCAAAGAAACAAATTTTATTGATGTTTTGCGATTTGTGTTCGAATTGTGGTGTTGGCAGAGGAGGTGATTTGATTGCTTTCTCTCGCTGGAATCTTTCACCAGTTTGATACTCCAGGTCGGATGTGAAGTGACATTCTTGTATCCCGCAAACCAGTCAGGGTATATACTTTACACTTTCAGGCTTCATTTCGTGAAATGGTTTGATGTCCATATTAAAAGAGTGTGTAGTTTTCCAAAGACTTTATTTCACAGTACAAGAGCTGAAACTGTGGTATGCCAAAAGCGATTCTTACTCACATTATTTATATTGTCTGCACTTAGAACTTTGCTCCAATGAATTCACCACCAGAATATCCCTCGGTTACATTGCGCAACAGTTCACACGAACGGCGTCAAACTTTATTCCAGCCGCAAGAGTTGCCAACCTAAGTCACCATATGTCCACTAAAGAGGAGATGAATATCTTAAAAAAAGGTTTAAAATTTGACCCTCCCCCCCAAAGTCTCTGAATACGATATTAAGAATTTAGCCGCTGACCGTGAGGTGGCTCTACGGAACGAATCTCTGGTCAGCAAACAAAAAAAAATCTCCGAAATCATCATGACTTCGTTGGACAAACTAGTTCCAGTAACTTCCCGTGCTCCCAGCCTTCAGTAGCACACGTCCACCATCCGACAGCTGAGGAACAACATTATGAAGGAAGACCTCACCATCCAGAAAGCGGGCGAAGGAAGTAGTGTCGTAGTGTGGGACAAAAGTGGGCATGTGGAAAAGGGTCTGGAGTTCATTAAAAACAATTCAATCACTAGTGTATCAAAAGACCCCACCGTGACTTTTCAAAGTGAAATGAAACTTACAGTTCTAAATCTGAGTTATTTAATGCTAGGGAAAAATGGACCGTAATACAAATGAACTCCTCCGCTCCCAGGTTACAGGGACTACCCAGAATACATAAACAGGCGGCGCCAATACGACCCGTGGTTTCAGCGGTGTCCGTCCCCGCACACTTTCTGTCACGCAAAGTAAACAATATATTCCGACACTACTCACGGTTCAAGGCCAAACACGCAGTCAAAAACTCAATTGATTTTGCCGAAAAGCTTAATGAAATTAATGTTTGCGAAAAAACAACACTAGTTTCTTTTCGCATTAATAACCTGTTCACTTGTGTTCCCAAATCGGAAGCCTTACTTTATTCTCAAAATGTACTCAAAGACTCCAAAATTGCCTCGAATATTGTAAACGAGCTAATTGCCCTCATCAAAATGGCAGTCAATCAAAATTATTTCAGTTTTAACCAAAATTGTTATATCCAAACAGACGGCCTAGCTATGGGTTCCCCACTTTCTCCCCTCCTAGCCGAAATATCCCTCAATTCATTAGAAGCATCTTTGTTCAATACGGTCAACAAACACGAGGAAAAATTGGTGTACTGTTCCGCTATGTAGATGACATTATCTGCATGTGGACAGGGTCAAACTGCCTGTTAAGACTCCTTCCACAATTACCTCTACACGATCCACCCTGACATTTCCTTTTTCATGGAAAAAACGGCAAAATTAACTTCTTAGACCTGGCAATAACCATAAAAGAAAATAGACACGTGTTCTCTATTTTAAGAAAACCCACATACACGGATCATATAACTCCCAATGATTCCGTCCACCATTTTTCGCACAAATACGTAGCCCTTCACTCGATGATACATCGGATCCTGCACACTCCTCTTTCCCCTACTGATTCGAATTAGGAACTCAAAACAATTAAAAATATAGCCACCAGCAATGGCTACAACCCAGAACTGGTTGGAAAAATAAACCTAAAAAAGCGGAAAAAAAGCCATAAGTCTAATTTTCCCCTTTCAGCCCTCCACTTCTAAAGACTTCAAGTGGTGTTCGATCCCTTTACTAGGGGATTTCTCCTATAAAATCTCTAATCGCCTTCCAACTACACTCAAAGTGGCATTTTTCATACCCCTTACTCCCTCCAAACTCTTTGCTAAAGGCAAAGAAAAACAGGATATATTTAATGATTCAGGCATCTACAAACTTAAATGGGAAAATTGCAACACTTATTATGGCGATCAAACTGGGAGGAATTTCAAAAAACGAGCTCAAGAACACGCTAGGTGTCACAAAAAGCAGAACCTCAATTTCCTCTTCGCTAAACACCTCTTAGATTGTAACCATAATAGATTGTCCCAGAAATACTGCATGTCCTCCCTAAATGATTGGAAATGGACGCTCCATAGCTAATCGAGATTAGAAGGCACTTGGCAGATCCCAGTACAAAAATTTGTAATGAGCAATTATACGGCCATCTCGCCCATCTCCTTTCCGAAAAATTGGCCTCGAGGGTAAAGAAACCCAACGGTTCAACGCACTCAGTTGTATCTACGCCATGACAAGACCCTATTAAACGTCATAACTAGAACAGCACCGTTCTTCCGTTTTGTTTTCTCTTTCCTCGACCACCAACTTTCACTTCCGAAATATCCCCCGACCCTACACCGCCATCCCTCTCCCCGAGGGTAAACAATTCCAACGGTTCTAATTAGCCGTCCGCTCCTAACCCCCCGCCCCAATAAACCCGGACCAGACCCCATGCTCAGTCATAACCAAAGACACCACCACCTCTTCTTCCTTTAACCGAAGAAGCAACGACCACCGACTTTGAAGTCCCACAAAACGCCCCTTCCCCCATTTTCAACTTCCCCCTCTCCTCTGTCCGATTCGTATACGAAACAGCTCTGTGTATGTGTCACTTGTACCTGATGATGCCGCAAGTCGGTGAAACGGGTTGTACTATGAAATGAGTCTTTGAAAAATTACGAACACGAAAATTACGAATTAAATTAATGCACTCAGAGTTTATTCCTCTCTCACTCACATTCCTACTCCGGCCGTTGCTTAGTGTCAGCCAATCGGCATATCGCACTTTACTCATGCTTCACTTGCTCATGATTTTTGCCATGAGTTCCATTGATTACAGTTTAAGGTGGAAGAAGGGACTATCTAGTCTCAATCTCACCCTGATAAACACGTTTTACTATTATTATTATCATACCAAATATTTCAAAATAGTCTTTTCATGCTTCGTTCCTCGGATAGAAAGACATTTCCACCCATAGAGGAAGGATGGCGGCTCAGGTTAATTTCCTTAAGATATGGTCGATTTACGCATGTCAACGTATCCTTGACATGCAGATATCTTACCCAACAAGCTACCACGAGGTCATGGGGCAGGGTATGTTTGGTAACCACCCATGACTGTAACCACTGAATGATGTGTCATATTTCTTTTGTTTCCTACCATGTTGTCTCGAGCTGATCGAAGGAAATTGACTAACTGGCCGGTTATCGATCGGTTCAACAGACAAATTCACTTTCCTTATCACTGTGGTCTCGCCTATCAATGTACTCCGTCGACAACAGGTTCATCCCCTCTGCTTCAGTGTAAAGATAGAATTATTTGTACGAGGGTCATCCGGAAAGTAGTACCCGTTCGTGAAATAAAGACACAAAAGTAAATATTAACAAACATAAAAAATTTTATTTGAAAGAGGATACTTTAAACTACTTCTCAACATAATCTCCAAGCAAATTAAGGCATTTGTCATAACGTGTGACAAGTTTCTGTATTCCTACTGCATAGTCCTTCGCCGCCAGCTCATTGAGATACAGGGTCACTCCTTCTTTAAGTTCTTCATCGCTGTCAAATCTTTTTCCTGCCAAAAAGTCTTTAAGCTTTGTAAAGAGATGAAAATCTGAAGGGGCCAAGTCCGGGCTATACGGTGGATGGTCGAAAGTTTCCCATTTGAATTGCTGCAAAAGTTTTTGTGTTATCCCAGCTGCATGAGGCCTGGCATTGTCATGAACGAGAATGACACCAGTGGACAATAGACCTCGCCGCCGATTTTGTATTGCCCGCCGTAATTTCTTTAATGTTTCACAATACGCATTGGCATTAATAGTGTCTCCACGGGCCATAAAATCAATAAGCAATACACCTCGTCGATCCCAGAAAATGGTTGCCATGAGTTTCCTGGTGGACAGAACTGTCTTGAATTTTTTTGGTTTGTTTGGTGAATGAGCATGATGCCACTCCATTGACTGTCGTTTACTCTCAGGTGATGCATAACAAACCCATGTTTCGTCACCAGTAATTATGCGAGTCAAGAAAGAGTCTCCTTCATCAGAATAACGTCCCAAAAACGTCAGTGCTGCAGCCATACGCTTGGTTTTGTGCTCATCTGTAAGCATGCGAGGGACCCATCTTGCACAAATTTTTGCATAATGCAGATGGTGTTTAACAATTTCATGAACAATTGTTCGAGAAACATTGGGAAACTGCTCACAGATGTCATCAATTGTGACGCGCCGATCGTTCCTCACGAATTCGTCAACTGAGCTCACCAGTTGGTCTGTAATGACAGACGGTCTCCCCGAACGCTCATCGTCGTGTGTGTTCCCCCTCCCCATGTTGAAGTTGCGACACCACCGCCGAACAGACGACTCGTCCATTACATTGTCTCCATACACCTCCTTTAATTGGCGATGAATATCACATGGGCGAACGTTTCTTGCATTGAGGAATTTAATCACTGCCCTCACTTCACAACTGGCGGCGTTCTCAATTTTTTTAAACATTGTAAACAATCACAGAAACAACACAGGCAATGCTAGCGTCACGCAACTTGGCTCAGAGAAGGCAGACAAGCCACTGAAGCTATCTGACCTCGTCCAGCGGCTACTCGCGTCGTCAGCACTTCATGCGGCACGAACGGATACTACTTTCCGGATGACCCTCGTACTTTTCTAAAAATTTAACTCGTCTATAATGTTAGCGTCCAGAGATTTTAGACTTTTAGCGTAGAAATGTTAGACAAAAAAACAGACACTATAATCCTAGTTAATTTCGATTATTAATTATACACGCAACTTTTTCATGTATCCTGCTCGTATCGTCGCGGTGAATCTTGAGTTTTCTAATGCATGGGTAGGTGTCTACAACGGTTTGGTCGGTACCCTTAGCGATGCAAACTACAGGAACGGGGCCAATAGCTCTCTGAACCTACTGTGTTCCCTTCAGCCCTATTCTTGGACCTTTGAAGATTGGAATTCCCCTGTTTCACCCAGACGAACAAATATGGGGCTTGTTTTATCGCGTTCCTGTCACCTTATCTGCACCTAACTTTAGTAGTACCAGCCAGTGGTACCAGGGAAGACCATGATGTCCCAGTAACGCTACGGTTTGCGTGTGGTTCCTCGAAATACTAAACATTTTCCTTATATGTCTTTAAAAACGCATAAATATGACTTGAAACACGTGTTCATTCCTTTTACTACCGTAATCTGCGGTTAATAACACATCAGTCCCCTTTCAGATCCCCATCCCATGCCTCGCCATTTTGTAAACGTGGAGAAATTAATTTTCGTTCCACGTCCTAAAAAATTGTGTAAAAGACATAGAAGCGCGCACTTCTTTACGGCGGAATAAATTATGGCTTAATGGTTATGCAAATGTGTCGCGCATGACAAAGGCTCAGCGGACGCCCCTGCACCTCAAAGGAGGAGAAGGAACCAGTATCCGCCCGTCGAATGAGCAGCAGCGATAGAGAGAACGCTGGGAGAGTCATCTTGGCTGTCGATGGCGGGGAAGAGGGACGTGCGGAACCCGTACTCGTGTGTCGAGAGAAATGAAGGTCTTCGTGCGGTAATTGTTTCAGAACTCCACACTACGGGGCGCTAATTTCGAGAGGCAGATGGCTTGTATTTGCGCACGGAGGCCGACACAAGCGGGATATTTTTACGATCGTTTCAGCACATTTTTCTCAGCGTCTGGCAATCAATTCCGTTAGTGAATACACCGAGACTTTTTTTTTAGATTTCTCCAAGAATAAGGTAGAGGTCAGCGGGAAAAGGGCTTAGGGAGCCACTTATGACCTGGAATTCACACCAAGCTGCTGTTTCTCCAATAACCCCTCTTGTCTTTACACATATTGAATAATAGACCCGTAAACTACGTCACGATGGGCAGTTGCATTTTCATGTTTTCTTACTCACTAGGACAATACTCATCCTTTATATCTTCAACGCATCGCCATTATTCAGGATCAAAACCATAATTTTTTTCCCTGCAGCATCAAAGCGGTTCTAAATAAGTCGCTTTATATTTTGAACATTCAGTATAAAATGATGATGTTGATTTATAGCTCTCCACGGTAACGACGCATTAAGAATATGAGAATAAAATATATTAAGAAATGGGGGCAGAAAATGGGGACAGGTTCATTGTAAACGAGGTTTAGAGATGAATGATGGAAACAAAAAAAGACGAAGCGAATCACTATGATGAAGTCTTGCAGAGAGTTCGGGAGAGAGAAGTTCTGGTGGAGGCACTCGTCAGGAGAAGGGATAAACTCATTGGGTAATCCCTAAGCATTAAATAGGAGGAATAGAAGGAGAGTAACCGACGGATGGTAAATCGTTGAAGAACCATGATATCAAATTCCTTATGCTGAATAATTCAATTCTTTTGATAAATTAGCGACCAAATTTGCCAGGTACAATGAAAAATATAGAAAATTTTCGTAGACGCACCTATTAAATGCCGGAATGAATATATCTCCATTTCCATCGCATTTATTTTAATAATTATTGTATTTTGGAATGGGCCTATTTTTTTGATTGAAAGCGATGAATCAAACCCGAAGCGTTAAATATTTCAATTCAATAAAATTTTATCTGAAAACATCATTCCAAATGTTCCCTCTGTAAGTATACATGATACCACCTACTCGAATGAGCTCATTAGTTCCTCCCAGGTACTGATTTAAAGCTAACCTCTCTATTTTAGGCGATTGTTCGTCAGTTTCAGGGAACTAATAATATTCTAATTCAATAATATAATACTTATATTATGGATATCATATATTATCATATTTTGTCGGGACATAGGGGCCGAGTTTGTGGACTTGAGACCGGTGCTCGGGTCATGTCCCGCTCCCTTGAACCGTTCCGGGGTTCACTACACCCCTGAGGCATCGGTTCGGGTAGCTCATAGGATCTTCGAGCACTGTGGATATTTTTTAGTCAAATTCGTAGGTTAGGTAGTGGAGTAGATTGCCCTAATAACGATATAATAAGGTCTAGGTCAACTAGTGGGTCTAACAATACTAGGTTGCCAGAAGAGATTTTTCCAAGTACTTACACTGCTAATGAGACAAAAGAAAGAATTACTAATCAGAATATAGGCCGATCGCCTGCTAAGACATCAAAAAGATTAAATAACATCCCCAGAAAGCAGACCGCAAAGAAGGTTTTAGACGAGAATATAATTTTCGCAGTAGTAGTTAACTGCCGAAGTTTAAAAAATAAAATACCGGAATTTCACCATTTCATTCACAGCAGAGAGTCGGATATCATTATAGGAACTGAAAGTTGGTTAACAGATGCCATCGCAGATAGCGAAATATTTCCCAAGTCCTTCATAGTTTATTGAAACGACAAAAAGAATAGAGCCGGAGGAGGAGTGTTTTTTGCGGCTAAGAACTCTAACGTCAGTGGAGCCGAGTTATTTCCTGATAGCTGTATAGAAAGTGTATGGTGCTCAGTGAAAACACCCAAATCGAAAAGAATATGTATCTGTGCGTATTATGGACCACCCCATGTTAGCATTAACTCAATACCAGGCCTAGAAAGACAGATACAAAGCTTTACATCCCAAAACAGTGAGCATAGCCAAATTATCGGAGGCGATTTTAATATTCCCACAATAGATTGGGATTCGTACAGTTTTATAAATGGAGGTAAAGACAAGGATCTATCCGAGTCCCTCTTATTTGAGTTCACCTCGAATACCCTACATCAATTAGTCACTTCACCAACAAGGGGAAAGAACATTCTTGATCTGTTAGCCACAAATATACCCGAAAAGGTCTTAAATATAGAAGTTGTTGACGGAATCAGTGATCACAGGGCTGTAAACGCTAAATTTTCTCTAAGCGTAGATAAAGTTAACAAACCTAAGAGAAAAGTTTATTTGTTCAATAAAGCTGATTATGATGGCTTAAAATGTGAATTAAAACGTTCTTTTTTTATATTTGACGAATTAGGCAAAACTAGTAGTGTCGAGGATACTTGGAATAATTTTCTTACGATAACACGTTCAGCAATACAGAGATTTATGCCTAGTAAATATATAAAGAGAATAAGGAACCCCGATGGTACAACTCTGAAGTACGGAAATCTCTTAGGCGGCAAAGGGTGTGCCATGCCAGAATGAAAAACGCAGTTAAAGATTCCTCCCCTGATAAAATCAACGAAACCACACACAGCTACAAAGCATCTAGGTCCAATGCCAAGAAGACTTTCGGAAGGCGCTAGCGGAATTCAAAAGGAAAAAATTAGGCGAACATTTAAACAATAACCCAAAAATGTTTTGGTCCTACGTCAGGGAAGTGCAGGGAAAAAAGTCCACCGTAAACTCATTTAATAACGAAAAGGGGGATAAAGTAACGAGTAGTTTAGATAAAGCCAACATATTAAACTCATTCTTCCAGAGTGTTTTCAACATATGCTCACAAAATATACCCGAGAACCTTCCGAAAACATTTCAGCAGTCAACGCAAGCAATCAATTTTGCCACTCGCGGAATAGAATTACTCCTTAAAAACACTGACCCCAACAAATCTCCGGGACCTGATGAGATACCGGCGCGCGTGTATAAAGAACTGTCGGCTGAAATTGCCCCTTATCTTGATATAATATTTAAGAAATCATTAGCAGAAGAAAGCGTGCCAAAAGGCTGGAAGGTAGCTTCGGTAACACTCATATTTAAAAACGAAGACAGGGAGGACCCCAGCAATTACAGGCCAATATCGCCTACCTCCATTTCCTGTAAGATTCTTGAACACATCATTGTTAGTTCCATAATGAGGCACTCGATAGCCAAGATTTATTGATTAATAACCAACACGGCTTCCGTAAAGGTAGATCCTACGAAACTCAACTCACACTTTTTGTACATGATATATTGAACTTCGGTGAAAGTAATATTCCAGTTGATACGATATTCCTAGATTTTAAGAAAGTTTTTGATAAATTCCCTCATTGCAAATTACTCGCGAAATCGGAAACTTATGGAATACACTAGAGTATTATTAACTGGATTAAACAATTTTTAAGCGATCGTGTCCAAACAGTCATCCTGGACGGTGTATCATCCGATACTGTCAAGGTCACGTCGGGTGTACCACAAGGAAGTGTCATAGACCCCCTCCTATTCCTTATTTACATAAATTACCTCATTACCGTAGTTAATAGCAAGCTCCGTCTTTTCGCCGATGATGCTGTAATTTATGGGGACATTCGAAGTCGCGAAGACAGAGTCGTGTTAGCCAACGACCTAGATGCAATTCAAAATTGGTGCGATACATGGCAATTGGAATTAAAGTTTAAAAAATGCGTAGTAATACATTTTTGGGAAAAGAGTAATTCCCTCCCTTATGGTTACAAAGTGAAACAAGCCAAAATTGCGAGGGTAGATTCCTTTAAATACTTGGGTGTAACAATTACTCACGATTTGTCCTGGGGAAAACACAAAGGAGAAATATGCGGTCGTGCTAATAAAAAATTGGGATTTGTGAAAAATTGGGATTTGGGATGTGTGTGTGTATACGTATATATATATATATATATATATATATATATATATATATATATATATATATATATATATATATATATATATATATATATATATATATATATATATATATATGTGTATATATATATATGCATGTATATATTTTTTTATATTTTTTTTCTTACAGGTTCCCCCCACCTATTAGATAACCCCCAACCCCCTCATCCCTTACCCTTCCCTCATGGTGCTACACCCCCTGCCACACACCTTTTTTGGTGGCTCGCAGGGTATTTATGTATATGTTTATATTATATATAATTTTTCATTTATTAAAAATATTATATTACACATTAATAATAATATTCTAAATTGACTCGCATAGAGTTCAAGTCATTCAAATGCTTGAATAACTGAAAATCATTTACACCAACACTATCTTGTTTGTTGTTTAATACAGTATAGTGTGAGAGAAAAGGTGAGTCTTGTTTCTCTCAGTCGTGAACTACGGAAAGCCTGACCGAAGGACGTTGATGGGCCAGCAAAGATACCCTATGAAGTAGCGTAATGGCAAAGGCTTTTTCTCTTTTCCCTGCAGCGATAGGTGTGGTGGGCGGAAGGAGACGATAAAACACTTTCTGAAACGGATAGGAAATCGCACCGTGATGAATCAAGATATTTTGATATACTCGGGTTGGATGCAGTGACCACGGTCGCAGCTGTAATTAATTCACGCCTGAACCCATTAGTTTTGTTGTGGAATGATTACTGTAAGGTTGATGGGACATATATAATTTTGTTGACACAGGATGGCAGTAGGCAATGCGCCAATGGGAATTAACATTTTATCATCAATGAGCATATACTTATAGGCGTTTCAAGCGGAATTCCCCAGTGCTCTTATTCCATTTCTAGACATCTTTGATGTGGGGAAATCTAGCGATAGATGGCACACACTGCACATTTAATTGAACATTTCCCATTATTCCCACGTAAAAGAAACGCCATGTGGCGGGCAATATTTCAAAATTAGCCTATCATGAGAAAGTAACAACTTCTTTCAATCACTAAATGCTTGGCAGTATTGCAGTGGAGGGCGAGGCAGAGGGAGGAAAACAATAGGTATGTTGGACGGAATGGAGGTAGAAAATATGTGGTAATAAAGAAAAGTTTATTGCAGTGTAAGGTTTCACGCTGTACCGCGCTAGGTGGGGTTTAGAAATATCGCGGTGGTTAGTTTGAGTGATCATTCGAAACCTTCCGTAACGGGATATTACCATTAAAAATCTGTAAAATAAGAGCGTTCAATGCGAATTATATAATAAGTGAACCTGAAGGAAAGAAATAATGTAATTAATGGATTTCAATAGAGCGTAAGATATTCATTCAACGAGGTTATTTTAAAAATGTGTTACTATGAGCTACAAGTTAAAAGACTCCACTTGTTATGCTGAGTTTCCTGTAGCTATTGATTCCCGTTCTACAATAACACGAGTCAGATAAATAAATATTGATTAGAAACAAGACTAATTTATGAGATTTGCTTCAAGCTACGACTGCATACATTTTTAAGGATGAAAGAATTTTTTTAATCGTGATAAATTTGAAACATTTTTTTTGTCTTGCGGCCAATGAAGCAAATTCTTAAGAGAAGATCTTAAGAAAACGTATCATATAGGATATACTATTAAAAAATATGTATTTTTTATTCCAGTGTTGGTTTTAGGTATCTCTTCAAATCATCTTGTTAACAGACAATCTGTTAATTACTTCAATTCTCCTTGCGCTGGGTTTACAACTCTGATTTCTCGTACTTAACTTACAGCACCTGCTTGTAATTTATCCCTGAACTTCCTCTAAAATTATTCCTTCATTTGCGATCTTCATGAATACGTCCTGACTCAGAATGCTTCCATTTAGTTCCCCTTTACTTCTAGTCAGCATTTTCTATAAACTCTTCCCAGGTCTTCTTTCTTCCCTGAAAAAATTAATTATGTTGTCGATAAATTTGAGCATTCTCACCCTTGTGGCGTATATTTGTAAGTAGCCATTCGTCTCTTCCTTGATCTTCTTTTGCAACTCCTTTTAAATGCATTGAAGATCAGGAGTATTATCAAGGAACCACTACATGGCTTATTTCATTATTTTAGCTTCTTTGCCTTCACCATATCCAATCCTCTCACCCGATTTTCCGTATAGAGAGAGTTTCAATCTCCTGTCTGTGCCCTTGGCTCTGATTTCTTTTTGGATGTCTACCATTATAACGTATTTCAGTCCACATTTTCAAAACTTTGCTCCTCGTTCAAGACTGTAATAACTGTGGATGGTTTTTTTCTGCATTCTCTCCACTAAAACAGGTAGAAGACTAAGAAATTTCATCAAATGTCTAGTTTCTCTCTTTCCTCCAAAATTATAAATTCAATTTGTTCCTTGCTTGAAACCCCTCTGTTTTCTCGTCCAATCTTTGGAAGGCTATCTTTCCATAGTCTTCGACCGTGGTCTGCTATAATTGTTTTAAATTTTCTGCAATGATTTTTTAAATATTTTTTTTGGCTTATTGTTATGTTACATTTCAAAGTCATCAGTACATCTTCTACCATAAACGCATTGCTTATTAGTATAGGCTGTATGGCTTCGTCAGGAACTACTGCTGTGGATTTTTTATTAGTTCCGTGAGTTTGTGGTCGATCCCTGGTGCCTTCATTGTACGTAAATCATTTACTGCTGCGTCAACTTCAGACTTAAAGATATATGTCTCAATCTTAATATTATACAACATTATCCTCATTTTTAGTATTCTTGCAAGAATTTCGTGTTCGGTAAGTATAGAGATTCTCCAAATACGCTTTACTCTGCCCCCATGATATTTAACTTAAATTAGAACTTCACAGCAGTTATCCTAAACATTATTAACTATTCTTTTGGATAATGCTATGCTGCAAATGTTCAAACAGATTATTTATTAATTCTTTTCGGACCTTTCTCGCATTTGGACTGATCACATATCTTAAACTATTCTCTTGCTTCCCTCATGAATTCTGTTTTTGATTTTTTTTTATTTTTGGCCTTTTTTAAGCCTAATAACTTGCCTGTATTAATTATTTCCTTTTCACGAGTTATCTTTGGCATGCAGTTTCCTTCAGTCTCATTAATACCTACCATATTTCTGCGAGAGTTCCTATTGGTGGGATAAAACTGCAAATTCTCACTCTTCCTTCGGTTCCGTTTCCTTCCATCTTTAACTGCTCTTTCCCTTTTCTGTTCTTCTCCAGTGATGATCATCGTAGTCTGTTGTTGATTGATGAAGGGAAATATGCTGTTCATGCGTAGCTTAATGTCATTTATATCACTAAAATATTTATAACCTTGAGATGGTAACTTAGGTTTACTGAAGGGACACAAGGCAATTAATGAGAGGGGAGGGCAAGGAAGATGGTTGTGAAGTTTAAATGGATCAGTGAAAATCCCGTCAAAAATAATAATCCAATGGATAGTGCAATTCCGAATTTTAATATCCACTATTCCTTAAGTTAATTGATGTTCTTGACAATTGAAAAGCTTCTTTCGCGAATTTCACCAAGTTTGAAATATTAATGAAAATTCATTCAAACACATCGACCGAACCCAGAAAATTTTCTGTTTTACCTAAAAGGGAGAATATTACAATTCTGCTGCCAGCCCATTGGGTAAAGATAATAATACCAATATGGACGTGTTAGAAAATAAGTTCAACAGATTCAGGCTTAAGGTCGTGGAAGTTCTTCACAATGAATATATGGAGAGTTTGCACTTTTCCACAGATTTATTAGCTATTAGTTCCTAAGCCTTCCTCGTTAAACGCCTGCTATGCAACAACCTGCTACCAACGTTCCATCTCCTTCGTCTCCCAATTTTCGGTTTTTCCAGTCATTAACCCTCCACTCTTCGCTCTCAGTAACCTCACCACCTCTTCCCCCTCCTTTCCTCCCCCTACTCTCCTTCCCTTCCCAACCGTAACTCAACATATAAATATGGACTCCTCACTGTTAATTTTGTCTTGTACCTGATGATGACTCTGTGAATTGAAACGCGTCGTACGTTTTAATAAATCTGTGGAAAAGTGCAAACTCTCCTTATATTCATTGTGTTAGAAAATCACCACAATAGGGTTTTGCCATAAATATCTGAATCATCGAAAATTCAGCAAATAATCAATCCCTAAAGAGTACATTGAAGATAAAAAAGAAACCATAACTAACCAGATAAGCTCGATATCGTTGTGTCATGTATTTTCTAAAATAGAATAAAACAATTAACTATAAAATAGATAATGTTACTAAATGGGTTGTATATTCAAGTGAGGGAAGAAAAAGAAGAGAAAATGGCCCATTGAGAAGGAAAAATGGTGATCAGTTTCTCATCAACTACAATCATAGAAACAATGCACATATGTACGTTAAATGAATTCAATCATAAGCGATAGTAAAGCAGTCGTTATTATTTATTTTAGACATATTTCAATGATAACTTAAGGCATA
The DNA here is from genome assembly GCA_037158775.1 of Hetaerina titia. Lineage (NCBI taxonomy): Eukaryota > Metazoa > Arthropoda > Insecta > Odonata > Calopterygidae > Hetaerina > Hetaerina titia. The sequence goes on along the minus strand of CM073774.1, from coordinate 53,451,853 downwards.
TAATCCTTTAAAAGCTTTGTGCTTCAAAATATGCTATTATCGAGCTGCTCAGAAGGCACGAAATTATCGCCTAAATTGAACCGACAAATGGGTGAGACGAAGAAAGTGTAAGTGGAGCCGCCCTTTCTGGATTGTTATTGTTTAAAACGAATTTTCATTTATTTCATGCCCGCCATTTTAAACGAAAGAAAGACTCGTATCTAATCATGGAGTAATTATAGATGCGGACAATCGATCGATCAAGCTATTCCACCTACATTTAAGGTAGGTTTTAGACGGTTCCTAACGGCTATACATTTCCAAATATTGTGGGAACTTCCCATTTTTTTCTTCATTTTTCCGCAACATCTGACTGCTTTTATCTTGCCTAGTATGCCTGCTCTCTTTCTTCTTCTACAACCCTTACCCAATGTTCTCCCATCTACCACTGTCTTCAAAACACTACTGTCTCTCATTAAGTCCTACATCCACCTCCTCTCTCTTTTCCGAATTTGCTACAGTAAATTCCTTTCTTCGCCCTTTCCATTTAAAATCTTGGCAGTTGTCTTCCCCTCTATTCAATCGATTGTCCCCATTCTCCGCCACACCCATACATCAGGAGCCTTCCACATAGGATCATAATATTGCCTCAAAGACCAGGTTTCACATTCGTAAAACACTACCTCGCGTATTAGTTTTAATTAGTCTTTTCTGATCTACCCAGGTTATTAGTCTTATAATTAAGTATTTACTGATATTTTCTTCAAAACCATACTCAGCATAAAAAGAGATGTTTCAGGCGTGATATGGTGGAATAACATGATTAATTAAATTTAGCAATTTTCCACAAAAATAAAAATGTATTACCAGATTATATTTACCAGATGATGATGTAGTTGCATTGAAACCGGTCGTATTAATACGTTTTTATTTTTGTGGAAAATTGCTAATTTTAATTAATCATACTCAGTATATTCTTTTCTTGCCTCTTCATCAATCCTCTTGCAATCTTACAAACTATCAATTCTTTTCTTGCCTCTTTCGATAATGCAAATTTTCTCTTAATGTTCCCAAGCCTATACCCCTTTTTCACTAAAATACTGCCCACATATATGAACTGCTCCATGTACTCCAGTATATTCCCCCCCAACTTTTAATATTTGACTAAACCTTCTCACTTGGTGAAAATCTCATTCTTTTGGCTAATCGTCAAACAAGACCTCTCCCATTGTTCCTTTAAAGGATTCAATGATAGTTCAATCCCTAGGTTGCCTGATTCCCTATGGCTGAGTCACCTGCAAAACTAATAGACTTAACCATATTGCCGACCACTTTTATTCCCAGTTCCTGCCATTTTCATGCTACTCTTAAAATGTACCATGCCCCATTGACACGAGCACCACAAAGGGGTGAAAAAATACCAACTTGTTTGACAATAGTGAGGTCGCCTTAAATGTTAAATGCGCCGGCAGTACTTTCCGTTGCTGGAGTAGTGAACAACTTTTCATTTATTAAGCTAACATTTTAAATGCTGCTTCTTGCTGGTATGTCCTCAAAACAATTTAGATTTTGTGCTAAGGGATCGGATGGTTTACTAAAGAGAGGGGTGATTCAGGATGATTAATTGAACCGAGAATCGCCATGAATGGGTAAATTAAAGACGTTGTTAAAATGTGGAAACAAAGCGTTATACATAATTTCAAATTCCGTCTTCAGATAATAAGTTATCTCGTAGTGAAATTATAAAGTAACAGATGTATTTAAGTTGATCTATAGTTTGTTAAGTTTTTGAGGCGACAATCGAAAAAAAGTGTTTTCCGAAGGTTCTGAAGTAAAGACCTGCTGGCCGTTACATAAAGTACTCTTTTTTATTTTGAAACTGCACATTACTCTTACCTTGCACCGAAAATACCGATACGTAAAAATAAAAATTATCCGTTTCATACATTGTTATTATTTTATATTCACAATTTTACGAATCCTTTGGATATTCACGGACTAAACACGACTACATTTTTTAAAACTCGCCTAATACATAAGACACTAGGTGACACCTGGTGTCTTATGTTATGTTAGTTTATTTTTTAATTCTTTATTTAAATTAAAAGGCATTTTAGAATTCAATCGAGGAAAACACAGTTTTTAAAAAATTATTTGTCTCTCATGATATTTTAAATCATTTTCTTAAAAGATCTTGATCATGGGTAATTTTTTATTAAATATTATGTTGCTAAAATGCGATTCTCAATTTAGTGCAACTCGGGCTAAAATGGTGTCATTGATTTATGGTTGGCACACCAATATTTGATATTTTTAGATTTGTATGCCCTGTATTATGCATGCAAGTACTTGTACGACGATTTTGTCGCAACCCAAAAAAGAAAAATAACAGGCCTCGGAATAATCGTTTATCAGGAATGCATACCCCTCCTTACGTTGATTATGTTATGCAACCAGGATTCGGTTTAATCGGTCGACCCTGGACTCATTAAGTCACTAAGTCTTTGCTCCGTGATCCATTTGAATCCGCAATTCTTGAAGGAAAGAGAGACAATTACATCCTATCATTTCTTAACGGCTCGGCACTAGGCAATGACCACCATTTCCTTCCCTAACGTCCTTCCCTCATTCAGATCTCCTCGTAGGAAAACGCGGATATTTATACTCATCTCATCATTATCGGTTTTTTATATTCACTATACAGAGGTCAGGAGAAAAATTTATCCATTGGACAGCAAATCGTCGACAATAATGTGGTGGCGGGAGAGTATTCGTGTTGGCCACCGATGTCTAATTATAGAGTAATATTCAAATTCTTACCTGCAGACTTCGGGACATGTGCCGTTTTATCTCCAGCCTAATCGACGAATGCCGAGAAATGAGTACCGCGTGCCAATTATAGCTAATTTTCCATATTGACGTTCGCTTATGCCGAACATTGGTAGAAAATTCGGACTTAGAAACAAATCGATTTGATGAAAAATTGGCATGAAATTACAGTTAGAGTAGTTGGATGGAACCCACTTGGGAAAATAATTGTTGCAGGAATTACTCGGTATTTTCATTCCTTCCTTGCCTAGCTTCCTATGGTCGATTTATTTCAGAAATATCCTAAGTCTCTGTTAATGCTACATGGCTGAACCAATTCCACAGTATTATTTATGGTGGGCACTTAATAGGTTAATAGACAGATGTGGATTAAGTGTAGATCGAAACTCATGAAAATGTGGCATTACGGAAGAATTATGAAATTTAAATTGAGGAAATAAATCTTCAATGAACACTTTCTTCAGACAGCAGTGAAATAAGTTAGTTAAAAATGCTGCGAGGAAAACGATTTAAGGTTAATAGGATATTTAAGCTATAACAACTGACGGAGGCATTTATGGAAGGAAGAACCATTAATGAGAATCAAGATCGGAATTCCTAAAGCGTATAATGAGAGATGCAAATATGAGCAGTTATGAAGGAATGAAGTGACTGGCAGAGAATATAACTGAGCCAAGGTTTGCAGCAAGCCTTTAATCGAAGAGATCTCAAAGCGGGGATTCGTATTGACTATACGTGGGCATTTAAAAACCCACAATGCAATTTACTGCCTCATGCAGTACTTTTAAATAAACCAATGACGCAATATGTTTCACACATTGTGAGTCTACTTTCATTTTTTAAATCATTTTGCCGTGAATGAACCAACGTCTTTAAGAATCGACGCCTGCGCCTTCAGACAACCCAGGGAATTGTGGTTCCTAATGCACTTCAACATCATATTATGCAAGAAACCCGAAGAGATTCTCGAGACGCGTGAGCTAAATCAAACACTTAATTCGTCGGTAGTAAAATGAAATGCGAGTATAATAATAGGGGAAAATAATATTTTAGATGAATATAGTCGTGGTTGTAGGGAAATTAGGAGTATTTGCAAGACGTGAAAAACGGATGGCAGATACGCATAAATATTATTCCTCAAGAATATATTAGTTCGCAAAAACCTCGACATTGAGCGCAACGCTATATGAGCTGAAATCTGATCTATGAGGCCAATGAGCGCAGATTTTCATGCTTGGGTTCTAAGATTTGGGCGTGGAGGAGAAGTGAGAACAGAAAAAAGGCAGAGAGGAAAACCAAACAATCAAAGCTTTAAATCTATTGAGAGAAAAGAGGAAGTTACTAAGGGAAATCCGAAAAAGACAGAAAAGTTGGGCGCAGGTAATGTTGAGAAGCAGATTTCAAAGGACTCATCAAAAGGGAGAATTACAGGTAAGCGGGGACAGGAGGCTAGAGAATATGCTTTTTTGTCAGCGTAAAGGCAAATAGAAGACATGAAGAGCATCGCCATATTCCAGTACTAAATCCAGCCTCTCCCGGGCACAAACACCTCTTCCTTTTTACGAAAAAATAGTGACCAATACCTACCACAGAAACAAGCGAGACTTGTATTTACGTCCCTCGCTTAACAGAACGAATTGAGATACAATCTGTCCCCAGTTTATTAAGGATATTGAAACGTTCTCTGTTTCTTCACTACCTGCAATTCTGCTCCTTTCTTAATAAATTTAAAATCACGGTTTTATTACCATTAAAAGTGTCACTCCATGATATATTCACTGAGGAAACTATACAGAACTGAATTCATACGACGGGAGTTGTTCACTCTGACACGAAGAGCCAAAAACGTGATCACGGGAAAAATTTGCAATTTAAAAATCAGCTGGATTCACTTTTGAAAGCAGCTTTTAAGAACTATTTTTCATCAAATGGAAACCCAAATTTTACCTGGCACTCGGGGGATGTGTATTACGCCGTCAGAGATTGTCAATCACTTGACTGCCAGAGAGTGGTTTATTTCATGAACCACGTTTGGGCGAGCGCCAAGAGCCAAGCAATGTGCCGATAGGGGACTTTGCTCTGGAAAATGTTCTAAAAGTAGATTCATTACTATCTGATTTGGAACTGAACCAATACATAGAGAAATATCTCGCGCACTACTTTTCCATTAACTCTAATTTACATTTGGCTCTGGTGGTGAAGCTACATGTAAACCAGACCACGAAATTGCAGTCGTAATGATTAACGGTATAGCGGCGGCATGTAGGTACTCGTATTATTTTTTATTATTAGGTAATCCACCGGTTAAGGTAGGTTTTTGAATGGAAATAACTAACAAATAAATATCTTGTGGCTCCAAACAAAACAATCCAGCAATCTACTCTACGTCAGGTCCCTCTCCATCTCTGTGTACTCCCTTCCTCCCTTCATCCCGTCCAACATTCCTATCCTGTTCCTGCCCTTTCCTCATTTGCCTGACATTCTCCCCTCTATTACCATCTTCAACATCCCACTGCTGATCAATACGCCTTTCATCCATTTTTCCTGTCTCCATAGGATTTCTCTCAACAAACCCTTCTTCCAAGGTTGCTATGATAGACACAAGAGGCATGTAGGTATATTTCATACGAATACTGCTAAGCGAATTTTTATTTTTGGGAATTTCTGTCATTTTTTATGTTACAAACGAACATTGCATCCAGGAATGGTCTTAAATGAAGGTCCAAATAGATGGTCAACTTTTACACGCAGGTAATACGGCCACTCCTGCTCGGTCTCACACTCGATTACGAATAACCTCGACAGTTGACTGAGCATACCCGGAGTCCTAAGTTGTTCTAATACACTTCTACATAACGGGGAAATGTATTTCAAAGAAATATTATTTCTATTTAGCCAATTAGGAATCATTAGGATTCTTTAACCAACCGCTTTTATCCTTCGGAATTTGTTTGGAATGAGTGACATTCAAAAGACATTACAGTAAATTCCACGCACAGTGGCATTTCAGAAAATCCACTAGCGAATATTGCGAAAAACTTCACAATAAGCACTTCATTTTAGTTTAAATTTCATATAATATGTTTAAAATGTAATAAAAATATAAGAGATCAGGCATTTCTGAATGAAGATATTATATAAAATGTATTAAATTCCGACATAGCTAAAACTGAATGAAAATGCAATCTCACATACGCTATTTGATACAATGAAAAGGTGGGGATCAATAGAGTAATCGATTAGTGTTTGTGAACTTAAATTTGTACAAACTTTGAGGAATTATTGAGGAGACAGCAAAGAAGAAGTTAAGTTCTTTACAGTAGTTCTTTGTTTTTCCAGTCTCTCCATTTTCATTTTGATAGTCATTCTCCCTCACCTTAACATTTCCGCCGAATTAATCAAGGGAAAATATAGCAAAAAATGCACCTGACTCACAGTGTAGACAATGCGATTGATCGTATCTCGAAAAAAAATGATATATCAAGCTAATGAATCGTAGAAATATATATATATATATATATATATATATATATATATATATATATATATATATATATATATATATATTCACATACACACACACATATATATATATATATACACATATACATATATACACACACACATATTATTATTATTATTAGGTAATCTACCGGTTAAGGTAGGTTTTTGGATGGACACAACTATAAAATAAACATTTTGTAACTCCCCACCTAGCAAACTAATCTATATCAGGTCCCTCTTCATCTCGGTGTACTTCTTTCCTCCCTTCATCCCGTCCAACATCCCTATCCTGTTCCTACCCTTACCACGCTTGCCTAACATTCTCCCCTCTATTACCCTCTTCAACATTCCACTACCGCTCAATACGCCTTTCATCCATTTTTCCTGCCTCCATAGGATTTCTCTCAACAAACCCCTCTCCTCCCCCACCATTTCTAGTACTTCCTCATTTGTTTTCCTTTCGGTCCATTTCACCTTCTCCATTCTTCTCCATACCCACATTTCAAAAGCCTCCAATCTACGTCTATCCTCCTGCTTCAGCGACCACGTTTCCGCGCCGTACATAGCTACGCTCCATATCAGAGTTTTTACGAGTCTTGTCTTAACATCCCTACTCAACGTCCCCGTCATCAACTCCCTCCTCTTTGAGAAAGCCTCCTTGCCTAGCGCAATTCTTCTCCTTACGTCCCTACCACTTTGACCGTGTTGGTCCAAAACACTTCCGAGATATGTAAACTGCTCTACCAGCTCTATTCTTTCCCCGCCTATTTTAATATTTAGCTTAGCCTTTTTCTTTCTAGAAAATCGCATAACCTTTGTTTTATTAATATTGATTCTCATCCCATATTTATCGCACTGAACCTCCAATTCACTCAACAATGCTTGCAACCCCTTGGCTGACTGAGCAACTAATGCTTGGTCATCAGCAAACCTAACCGATTTTACGAATTCCCCTCCGACTTTCATTCCTACCTCCAGTTCTTCCCATGCCTCTTTAATCATTTCCTCTACATATACGTTGAACAGTACCGGTGACAATGGGCAACCCTGCCTTACACCTCTTCCTAACACTGCCCATCCGGACTCTCCGTTCCCCACTCGCACCTGAGCAGTCTGAGACATGTACAGGTTGCGGATCAGTCTCCTGTCCCTCCAATCCATTCCTATTTTCTGCAATACACGCATTCATTTTTCCCAATTCACTCTATCAAACGCTTTTTCGAAATCTACAAAACAGGCAAAAACGTCCTGATTGTATTCTATATTTCTCTCGACTAGTGATCTCATTACTGCAATGGCATCACGCGTACCTCTTCCTTTCCTGAACCCAAACTGATTATCCCCTAAGTAATCATTTGCCTTACTCTCTATCCTTTTGTTGATGATCCTGAGAATAACTTTAGCTGCGTGGGATATCAAACTTATTGTTCTGTAATCCTCACATGACGAAGCCTTTGCCTTTTTTGGAATAGGAACTAACACCGATCTCACAAAATCTTCCGGCCAGATTCCTTCCTCATAGATACTACGAATCAGTCCATATATGGCCTTCTTCCCACCTTTCCCTAACCATTTCAACATTTCTACAGGAATATTGTCCACCCCCACCACCTTGTTTGCTTTCATCTCCTTTAATGCCCTTTCTATTTCATCGTCGAGTATGCCTGGACCTAAGCTATCTTCTTCTACCTCATGTTCCTTTTCTATGTCTAACCTTGTCGGCCTAAGTTCTTTACCATACAGTGTTTCTATATATTCCTTCCATCTCTCTTGGATTTTTCCTGGTTCAACTATTATCTTACCCCATTTATCTTTAACTGTTAGCACAGATCTTGCCTTCTTACTTCCCGATAATAACTTAACCTTGCTGTATAGAGCACCAATTTCACCCTTCTTCTGTAGACTTTCCATATCCTCGCATTGCGTTTTCCACCATTCTTCTTTTGCTTTATTTGTGGCCCTTCTCAATTTATTGTTTAACTCTTTGTACTTCATTTTGCCTAACTCTGTGTTTACATTTTTCCATCTTCTTCTCTCGTCCATCTTTGCAATCATCTCATCCGTTACCCATGGTTTCCTTATCCTTTTCCCGTTGACGGTTCCTATAGTGTCTTTAGTGGCTTCCAATATCCCTTTCTTGATACATTCCCATTTTTCTTCGATAGCACTCAGTTCTTTACCGTCATCCATCATTTTCTCTACAGCCTCCTGATACTCCTTCTTCGTTAATTCATTTACTGCTTCTAAATTCCATTTTTTAACCCGCCGCCCTTGCCTTATCTTCTTGAAACGAACATTACATTTCATAACAACTAAATTGTGGTCAGAGTCCGCGTCCGCTCCTGGGAAACTGTGCTAATTTATCACACTGTTCCTAAACCTGTGCCTAACCATAATATAATCTAACTGATACCTTTCTGAGTCACCTGGCATTTTCCATGTATACCTACGCCTTTTGTGGTGTCTAAACCATGTGTTGGTGATGACTAACCCCTGTCTCCTGCAGAATTCAATTGCTTTCTCTCCGCGTTCATTCCTCGTGCCTAACCCATAGTCCCCCACCTCACCCCCATCTCTTCCTTCGCCTACCGTCGCATTCCAATCCCCCATCACTATTAAATGTTTCCCTGCAGGAACACTCGCGATTATATCCTCTAACTCATCATACATCCTATCGACTTCTTCCTCCTTGTGGTTGCTCGGTGGCATGTATACCAGAATAATGACCAAGTTCGTCGGCTCTGCTTTAATCTCTACGAGTAAAATTCTATCTGTCGCTTGCTCTATGTTGACTACGCTTCTTCCTACCCCTTTATTTAAAATTACGGCAACCCCTCGTTGGCTCTCGTCCCCGCCGCTGTATATTACTCTATAATTGTCACTCCAGTAATCCCCGCTATCCTTCCATCTCACCTCGCAGAGGCCTAAAACATCTATGTTACCTCTTTCCATCTCTTGCTTAATATTTTCTAATTTACACACAC
>CM073774.1:53364492-53442457 GCA_037158775.1 Hetaerina titia | reverse complement strand
AAACCTTCTCACTTGGTGAAAATCTCATTCTTTTGGCTAATCGTCAAACAAGACCTCTCCCATTGTTCCTTTAAAGGATTCAATGATAGTTCAATCCCTAGGTTGCCTGATTCCCTATGGCTGAGTCACCTGCAAAACTAATAGACTTAACCATATTGCCGACCACTTTTATTCCCAGTTCCTGCCATTTTCATGCTACTCTTAAAATGTACCATGCCCCATTGACACGAGCACCACAAAGGGGTGAAAAAATACCAACTTGTTTGACAATAGTGAGGTCGCCTTAAATGTTAAATGCGCCGGCAGTACTTTCCGTTGCTGGAGTAGTGAACAACTTTTCATTTATTAAGCTAACATTTTAAATGCTGCTTCTTGCTGGTATGTCCTCAAAACAATTTAGATTTTGTGCTAAGGGATCGGATGGTTTACTAAAGAGAGGGGTGATTCAGGATGATTAATTGAACCGAGAATCGCCATGAATGGGTAAATTAAAGACGTTGTTAAAATGTGGAAACAAAGCGTTATACATAATTTCAAATTCCGTCTTCAGATAATAAGTTATCTCGTAGTGAAATTATAAAGTAACAGATGTATTTAAGTTGATCTATAGTTTGTTAAGTTTTTGAGGCGACAATCGAAAAAAAGTGTTTTCCGAAGGTTCTGAAGTAAAGACCTGCTGGCCGTTACATAAAGTACTCTTTTTTATTTTGAAACTGCACATTACTCTTACCTTGCACCGAAAATACCGATACGTAAAAATAAAAATTATCCGTTTCATACATTGTTATTATTTTATATTCACAATTTTACGAATCCTTTGGATATTCACGGACTAAACACGACTACATTTTTTAAAACTCGCCTAATACATAAGACACTAGGTGACACCTGGTGTCTTATGTTATGTTAGTTTATTTTTTAATTCTTTATTTAAATTAAAAGGCATTTTAGAATTCAATCGAGGAAAACACAGTTTTTAAAAAATTATTTGTCTCTCATGATATTTTAAATCATTTTCTTAAAAGATCTTGATCATGGGTAATTTTTTATTAAATATTATGTTGCTAAAATGCGATTCTCAATTTAGTGCAACTCGGGCTAAAATGGTGTCATTGATTTATGGTTGGCACACCAATATTTGATATTTTTAGATTTGTATGCCCTGTATTATGCATGCAAGTACTTGTACGACGATTTTGTCGCAACCCAAAAAAGAAAAATAACAGGCCTCGGAATAATCGTTTATCAGGAATGCATACCCCTCCTTACGTTGATTATGTTATGCAACCAGGATTCGGTTTAATCGGTCGACCCTGGACTCATTAAGTCACTAAGTCTTTGCTCCGTGATCCATTTGAATCCGCAATTCTTGAAGGAAAGAGAGACAATTACATCCTATCATTTCTTAACGGCTCGGCACTAGGCAATGACCACCATTTCCTTCCCTAACGTCCTTCCCTCATTCAGATCTCCTCGTAGGAAAACGCGGATATTTATACTCATCTCATCATTATCGGTTTTTTATATTCACTATACAGAGGTCAGGAGAAAAATTTATCCATTGGACAGCAAATCGTCGACAATAATGTGGTGGCGGGAGAGTATTCGTGTTGGCCACCGATGTCTAATTATAGAGTAATATTCAAATTCTTACCTGCAGACTTCGGGACATGTGCCGTTTTATCTCCAGCCTAATCGACGAATGCCGAGAAATGAGTACCGCGTGCCAATTATAGCTAATTTTCCATATTGACGTTCGCTTATGCCGAACATTGGTAGAAAATTCGGACTTAGAAACAAATCGATTTGATGAAAAATTGGCATGAAATTACAGTTAGAGTAGTTGGATGGAACCCACTTGGGAAAATAATTGTTGCAGGAATTACTCGGTATTTTCATTCCTTCCTTGCCTAGCTTCCTATGGTCGATTTATTTCAGAAATATCCTAAGTCTCTGTTAATGCTACATGGCTGAACCAATTCCACAGTATTATTTATGGTGGGCACTTAATAGGTTAATAGACAGATGTGGATTAAGTGTAGATCGAAACTCATGAAAATGTGGCATTACGGAAGAATTATGAAATTTAAATTGAGGAAATAAATCTTCAATGAACACTTTCTTCAGACAGCAGTGAAATAAGTTAGTTAAAAATGCTGCGAGGAAAACGATTTAAGGTTAATAGGATATTTAAGCTATAACAACTGACGGAGGCATTTATGGAAGGAAGAACCATTAATGAGAATCAAGATCGGAATTCCTAAAGCGTATAATGAGAGATGCAAATATGAGCAGTTATGAAGGAATGAAGTGACTGGCAGAGAATATAACTGAGCCAAGGTTTGCAGCAAGCCTTTAATCGAAGAGATCTCAAAGCGGGGATTCGTATTGACTATACGTGGGCATTTAAAAACCCACAATGCAATTTACTGCCTCATGCAGTACTTTTAAATAAACCAATGACGCAATATGTTTCACACATTGTGAGTCTACTTTCATTTTTTAAATCATTTTGCCGTGAATGAACCAACGTCTTTAAGAATCGACGCCTGCGCCTTCAGACAACCCAGGGAATTGTGGTTCCTAATGCACTTCAACATCATATTATGCAAGAAACCCGAAGAGATTCTCGAGACGCGTGAGCTAAATCAAACACTTAATTCGTCGGTAGTAAAATGAAATGCGAGTATAATAATAGGGGAAAATAATATTTTAGATGAATATAGTCGTGGTTGTAGGGAAATTAGGAGTATTTGCAAGACGTGAAAAACGGATGGCAGATACGCATAAATATTATTCCTCAAGAATATATTAGTTCGCAAAAACCTCGACATTGAGCGCAACGCTATATGAGCTGAAATCTGATCTATGAGGCCAATGAGCGCAGATTTTCATGCTTGGGTTCTAAGATTTGGGCGTGGAGGAGAAGTGAGAACAGAAAAAAGGCAGAGAGGAAAACCAAACAATCAAAGCTTTAAATCTATTGAGAGAAAAGAGGAAGTTACTAAGGGAAATCCGAAAAAGACAGAAAAGTTGGGCGCAGGTAATGTTGAGAAGCAGATTTCAAAGGACTCATCAAAAGGGAGAATTACAGGTAAGCGGGGACAGGAGGCTAGAGAATATGCTTTTTTGTCAGCGTAAAGGCAAATAGAAGACATGAAGAGCATCGCCATATTCCAGTACTAAATCCAGCCTCTCCCGGGCACAAACACCTCTTCCTTTTTACGAAAAAATAGTGACCAATACCTACCACAGAAACAAGCGAGACTTGTATTTACGTCCCTCGCTTAACAGAACGAATTGAGATACAATCTGTCCCCAGTTTATTAAGGATATTGAAACGTTCTCTGTTTCTTCACTACCTGCAATTCTGCTCCTTTCTTAATAAATTTAAAATCACGGTTTTATTACCATTAAAAGTGTCACTCCATGATATATTCACTGAGGAAACTATACAGAACTGAATTCATACGACGGGAGTTGTTCACTCTGACACGAAGAGCCAAAAACGTGATCACGGGAAAAATTTGCAATTTAAAAATCAGCTGGATTCACTTTTGAAAGCAGCTTTTAAGAACTATTTTTCATCAAATGGAAACCCAAATTTTACCTGGCACTCGGGGGATGTGTATTACGCCGTCAGAGATTGTCAATCACTTGACTGCCAGAGAGTGGTTTATTTCATGAACCACGTTTGGGCGAGCGCCAAGAGCCAAGCAATGTGCCGATAGGGGACTTTGCTCTGGAAAATGTTCTAAAAGTAGATTCATTACTATCTGATTTGGAACTGAACCAATACATAGAGAAATATCTCGCGCACTACTTTTCCATTAACTCTAATTTACATTTGGCTCTGGTGGTGAAGCTACATGTAAACCAGACCACGAAATTGCAGTCGTAATGATTAACGGTATAGCGGCGGCATGTAGGTACTCGTATTATTTTTTATTATTAGGTAATCCACCGGTTAAGGTAGGTTTTTGAATGGAAATAACTAACAAATAAATATCTTGTGGCTCCAAACAAAACAATCCAGCAATCTACTCTACGTCAGGTCCCTCTCCATCTCTGTGTACTCCCTTCCTCCCTTCATCCCGTCCAACATTCCTATCCTGTTCCTGCCCTTTCCTCATTTGCCTGACATTCTCCCCTCTATTACCATCTTCAACATCCCACTGCTGATCAATACGCCTTTCATCCATTTTTCCTGTCTCCATAGGATTTCTCTCAACAAACCCTTCTTCCAAGGTTGCTATGATAGACACAAGAGGCATGTAGGTATATTTCATACGAATACTGCTAAGCGAATTTTTATTTTTGGGAATTTCTGTCATTTTTTATGTTACAAACGAACATTGCATCCAGGAATGGTCTTAAATGAAGGTCCAAATAGATGGTCAACTTTTACACGCAGGTAATACGGCCACTCCTGCTCGGTCTCACACTCGATTACGAATAACCTCGACAGTTGACTGAGCATACCCGGAGTCCTAAGTTGTTCTAATACACTTCTACATAACGGGGAAATGTATTTCAAAGAAATATTATTTCTATTTAGCCAATTAGGAATCATTAGGATTCTTTAACCAACCGCTTTTATCCTTCGGAATTTGTTTGGAATGAGTGACATTCAAAAGACATTACAGTAAATTCCACGCACAGTGGCATTTCAGAAAATCCACTAGCGAATATTGCGAAAAACTTCACAATAAGCACTTCATTTTAGTTTAAATTTCATATAATATGTTTAAAATGTAATAAAAATATAAGAGATCAGGCATTTCTGAATGAAGATATTATATAAAATGTATTAAATTCCGACATAGCTAAAACTGAATGAAAATGCAATCTCACATACGCTATTTGATACAATGAAAAGGTGGGGATCAATAGAGTAATCGATTAGTGTTTGTGAACTTAAATTTGTACAAACTTTGAGGAATTATTGAGGAGACAGCAAAGAAGAAGTTAAGTTCTTTACAGTAGTTCTTTGTTTTTCCAGTCTCTCCATTTTCATTTTGATAGTCATTCTCCCTCACCTTAACATTTCCGCCGAATTAATCAAGGGAAAATATAGCAAAAAATGCACCTGACTCACAGTGTAGACAATGCGATTGATCGTATCTCGAAAAAAAATGATATATCAAGCTAATGAATCGTAGAAATATATATATATATATATATATATATAATATATATATATATATATATATATATATATATATATATACACATACACACACACATATATATATATATATACACATATACATATATACACACACACATATTATTATTATTATTAGGTAATCTACCGGTTAAGGTAGGTTTTTGGATGGACACAACTATAAAATAAACATTTTGTAACTCCCCACCTAGCAAACTAATCTATATCAGGTCCCTCTTCATCTCGGTGTACTTCTTTCCTCCCTTCATCCCGTCCAACATCCCTATCCTGTTCCTACCCTTACCACGCTTGCCTAACATTCTCCCCTCTATTACCCTCTTCAACATTCCACTACCGCTCAATACGCCTTTCATCCATTTTTCCTGCCTCCATAGGATTTCTCTCAACAAACCCCTCTCCTCCCCCACCATTTCTAGTACTTCCTCATTTGTTTTCCTTTCGGTCCATTTCACCTTCTCCATTCTTCTCCATACCCACATTTCAAAAGCCTCCAATCTACGTCTATCCTCCTGCTTCAGCGACCACGTTTCCGCGCCGTACATAGCTACGCTCCATATCAGAGTTTTTACGAGTCTTGTCTTAACATCCCTACTCAACGTCCCCGTCATCAACTCCCTCCTCTTTGAGAAAGCCTCCTTGCCTAGCGCAATTCTTCTCCTTACGTCCCTACCACTTTGACCGTGTTGGTCCAAAACACTTCCGAGATATGTAAACTGCTCTACCAGCTCTATTCTTTCCCCGCCTATTTTAATATTTAGCTTAGCCTTTTTCTTTCTAGAAAATCGCATAACCTTTGTTTTATTAATATTGATTCTCATCCCATATTTATCGCACTGAACCTCCAATTCACTCAACAATGCTTGCAACCCCTTGGCTGACTGAGCAACTAATGCTTGGTCATCAGCAAACCTAACCGATTTTACGAATTCCCCTCCGACTTTCATTCCTACCTCCAGTTCTTCCCATGCCTCTTTAATCATTTCCTCTACATATACGTTGAACAGTACCGGTGACAATGGGCAACCCTGCCTTACACCTCTTCCTAACACTGCCCATCCGGACTCTCCGTTCCCCACTCGCACCTGAGCAGTCTGAGACATGTACAGGTTGCGGATCAGTCTCCTGTCCCTCCAATCCATTCCTATTTTCTGCAATACACGCATTCATTTTTCCCAATTCACTCTATCAAACGCTTTTTCGAAATCTACAAAACAGGCAAAAACGTCCTGATTGTATTCTATATTTCTCTCGACTAGTGATCTCATTACTGCAATGGCATCACGCGTACCTCTTCCTTTCCTGAACCCAAACTGATTATCCCCTAAGTAATCATTTGCCTTACTCTCTATCCTTTTGTTGATGATCCTGAGAATAACTTTAGCTGCGTGGGATATCAAACTTATTGTTCTGTAATCCTCACATGACGAAGCCTTTGCCTTTTTTGGAATAGGAACTAACACCGATCTCACAAAATCTTCCGGCCAGATTCCTTCCTCATAGATACTACGAATCAGTCCATATATGGCCTTCTTCCCACCTTTCCCTAACCATTTCAACATTTCTACAGGAATATTGTCCACCCCCACCACCTTGTTTGCTTTCATCTCCTTTAATGCCCTTTCTATTTCATCGTCGAGTATGCCTGGACCTAAGCTATCTTCTTCTACCTCATGTTCCTTTTCTATGTCTAACCTTGTCGGCCTAAGTTCTTTACCATACAGTGTTTCTATATATTCCTTCCATCTCTCTTGGATTTTTCCTGGTTCAACTATTATCTTACCCCATTTATCTTTAACTGTTAGCACAGATCTTGCCTTCTTACTTCCCGATAATAACTTAACCTTGCTGTATAGAGCACCAATTTCACCCTTCTTCTGTAGACTTTCCATATCCTCGCATTGCGTTTTCCACCATTCTTCTTTTGCTTTATTTGTGGCCCTTCTCAATTTATTGTTTAACTCTTTGTACTTCATTTTGCCTAACTCTGTGTTTACATTTTTCCATCTTCTTCTCTCGTCCATCTTTGCAATCATCTCATCCGTTACCCATGGTTTCCTTATCCTTTTCCCGTTGACGGTTCCTATAGTGTCTTTAGTGGCTTCCAATATCCCTTTCTTGATACATTCCCATTTTTCTTCGATAGCACTCAGTTCTTTACCGTCATCCATCATTTTCTCTACAGCCTCCTGATACTCCTTCTTCGTTAATTCATTTACTGCTTCTAAATTCCATTTTTTAACCCGCCGCCCTTGCCTTATCTTCTTGAAACGAACATTACATTTCATAACAACTAAATTGTGGTCAGAGTCCGCGTCCGCTCCTGGGAAACTGTGCTAATTTATCACACTGTTCCTAAACCTGTGCCTAACCATAATATAATCTAACTGATACCTTTCTGAGTCACCTGGCATTTTCCATGTATACCTACGCCTTTTGTGGTGTCTAAACCATGTGTTGGTGATGACTAACCCCTGTCTCCTGCAGAATTCAATTGCTTTCTCTCCGCGTTCATTCCTCGTGCCTAACCCATAGTCCCCCACCTCACCCCCATCTCTTCCTTCGCCTACCGTCGCATTCCAATCCCCCATCACTATTAAATGTTTCCCTGCAGGAACACTCGCGATTATATCCTCTAACTCATCATACATCCTATCGACTTCTTCCTCCTTGTGGTTGCTCGGTGGCATGTATACCAGAATAATGACCAAGTTCGTCGGCTCTGCTTTAATCTCTACGAGTAAAATTCTATCTGTCGCTTGCTCTATGTTGACTACGCTTCTTCCTACCCCTTTATTTAAAATTACGGCAACCCCTCGTTGGCTCTCGTCCCCGCCGCTGTATATTACTCTATAATTGTCACTCCAGTAATCCCCGCTATCCTTCCATCTCACCTCGCAGAGGCCTAAAACATCTATGTTACCTCTTTCCATCTCTTGCTTAATATTTTCTAATTTACACACACATATATATACACATATATATACATATATATATATACAAATATATATATATATATATATATATATATATAAAGTACGTAGTTAAACCACTTTATTCTCTCGTCAATGTCATTTATACGTTGAAGCTAAATAAAGCAATTGGTTGACAAGTATTTTGCCTAACCCAATATCTTCACGACAACAAATCGTGATGAACATAAACGGCAATAAATCGTGGTGCTTCAAAGGCTCGCAGCTCTTCTTTGAAAACGTTCGATGAAGAGATTTCCCGTGGATCACATTCCAAGTACTTATTTGTGCGAATACTATTTCACGTACGATGCACATAACTCTCCTGCTCTTCTCAAAGCAAAGATTTTCGCAGCTTAAGTGACACAGTTAAAGAGAGCTGAAATTATTTCCGTTTCTATCGTGGTATTACCTTCTTTTTCCTGGGAAATCAAAGACTTTCAGGGTACGACAATGTTGGCGATCACAACATAAAGCGTGATGGACCGCCCGCAGTCAACCGTGGAGAAAGGTACTCGCCTGGGAAATTACGCGCGCCAAGGCGGCTGTAAATCACTGAACCAGGACATTTTTTTTATTTGAACGCTTGGTATAGCATGTCACACAATTACCGTTTTGGAATTTCTCAAGAGGCAGTTTAACTTCCCCTGGAGCAATTTTGTTATGCAGTGGAATGCACCTGCGGATTAATGAAACCTGATGCAAAGCAATGGGGAATACTGCCAAATGACAGCGGTGGAACCTGTGGTTATTTGTGTAAAATCCATACCTTATTTTACGTCATAGTCGAGCAAATGAAAAACTCTGCCTTTCTGTATACTTAGGCATTTTAGAAAATTCATTCCCTATATTTAATAGCCACGGCACTGTTAATAGAACTCGGATTTCTCATAACACGATCTAGGGGTACGCAAAATCACACGTACTAAGTATTTGATTGAAATATGAAAGTTATTTAGTACTTCACTTATAATACTACATCAGTTCGATGACGAGATCAAGCTTCATACATGCATAAAATTTATTTTCAACAACACGCCGCACCAAGATTAAACACCGCGACATAATCTACCTGGATATTGGTTCTAGACGTGAGGGTAGATATCTAATACTGCCATCAAAGCCCAAATGGGTGGAAAATCACGAACTCTGAGTATTAGGCAAAATTCTTCCTCCTGTCATCTTTAGTACCCCAAGTAAATTCTTATTGATAGTGAATTCTTCTGCCCTCTTTCATTGTTAACGAGTCTGCTATGGGAAAATTACTCTTCATGACTCCCTTTGATGAATGGAGGTACTCTATCAAGTCACTCTTCTCTGCACGAATAAGTATTAATCGGTTTCAAAGGTCGTTTGACTAATAAAACCACTTTTAAGTCACACTAACTTAACATTTTGCCGCCTTAAGTAAATGCGTTCCTCGTATACTATATAACTTGGTTGATTTTTAATTAACTCAATATGCTGTCCGAAAATTTGAAAAACTTGCAAGTACACCCCCGTAAATCAAAGTAAAACGAGTATTTATCAAATTTAGAGTTAAAATAAGCCCATTACGCCTCATTAAGAATTAAATTCACCAAGAATAGTATGGGAAAGATTCCTTTCCCGTTTTTGCCCTCGGTTATCCAGAAAAACCTCTCTTTAAAAAAATCAGACCCATCCAAAAGGGTGAAGATGGAGACTTCCATGGTATCACCCCATTTAAACCTTAAATAATACGTCGAATAACTGAATGCTTCTTTTGATTGGATTTCCTTTAAAAACTGATACACTACTATCAACAAATTCATTATTGTCCCCTGTTGGGTATGACACTGATACGACCAGTTTTACGAAAATTGTTTTCCTAAAAAATATTTCAATATTTCAAGTTTCATGTAAAAATTTCATTTTTACACATGATGGTATATGTAAAACCACAAGAAGACTTATGATATGTAGTAAAACAATTAATAGTTTCATGCTGCGGAATTCGTTGAAACCTTCTCTCTCAGCTAACAATTAGTGCTATTTTACATGTATTGAACAAGAATAATTTTTGAAAAGTTCCTTATATCACTCGCACTCATATACTACCTTGATCAAAAAGTTCCCGGAATTTATTCAGAAAATTAAATATACAAGTTTATTCATCTAAATCTATATTGTCCCCTTCAAAGTAATCCCCATCGACTGCAACACACTTATGCCAGCGCTTGATCCAATCCTCGAAACATTTTTTATATTCGGTTTTCGGTATGTCCATCAGTGCTTCCTGCGATTTTTCCATTACTTCCTCTCGGCTGCTAAAACGCGTTCCCCGTATTGGTTTTTTAACTCGATTGAACAGAAAGAAGTCACAGGGAGCCAAATCAGGTGAATTCGGTGGCTGTTGGATGGTATTTGTTGCATTTCCAACGTCCGTGCGCCACTAAATCCGTTTTTTACGCAAAATTTAATACAAGTTCGTTGTTTCAAATTTAAATCCATTTCTGCAATTGTAAAAAATCGCCAACACACACAGAGATAGATGTACTCTTGGCTACGTAACTTTTGCAAATGTCAAGTTATGACACTAAGATTTAAAGGGAATATCAACAACAGATGTACCAATTTAACAAAAAAACAGAACTAAAATCGGAACGATGGGAGCGCCACACGGTGGTTATTCCGGGAACTTTTTGATCAAGGTAGTATATTGTAGTTCTTTTCATTGCCTCAGCATAACCAAAAGTAAATCCTTGTTTTATTTCAATTGTAGAAAATTTCTTTATTGTCCCCATTGATTTTTATTTCCTATTTAAATTAGGTCAACTATAAGAGTACTCAACTATAAAATACCTCTTTTTGAAATTGTATAAAAATCTCATCATCATCGCTATGAGAAGCCGTTTGAATAAAGATGGTTTTAGGACGGTTTTCGAAAGGATTTATAGGTTTCATAGAGTCTTATTGTAATTTCTCCCCGAGCTAATTTTATTTGGCCCAAAACTATTCTCTCCATCAGTTTTTCATACAAGTGGCCGTTTCTGTAGGACTTTCAACAATCACATTTCATCCCCGTCCTTCTCCGCTTTTTAAACATAACCTCCGGTCCACAGGAGATATATCAGGATCATTCTATCTCTCTCACGATCTCGCACATCCTAATTCTACTTCTTCAGAATATTCCTTAAAGTCTTCTCTTTTACTCCTCAATTCTAGCTTTTTGAATGTCTTATTCTCAATCAACTTCCTTTCTCTCTACACGTGTGTCAAAATCCTGCACTTAAACCTCATCCACTATTCTCGCAGACCAAGTTTCTGAACCTAGGTTCAATGCCAGGTTTTTAATAATTCTTTTTAATGATTCTACAAAATCGTTGGGTCACATTAAGCTTAAATTTTTTTTTTTAAGTCCACTCCAGGGAAGACAGAGGTTTCAAAATGAATGTAGGGGTAGAAAAATCGTAAACCAGCGATTGAGGTTGCAATTTTATATCATAAATTTTTAAATGCTTTATATCTCCGTGGTGGGTACCGAGATATAGTGAACAAAAAAAATACATATGCATATAACCGGGCGTACCTGGTTCTCGCCTCCAGCACCTTGAAAAGTCAGATCATCAGATGTCCGTTCGGTATCTGTATCGTAGGTTTGGAGAGCATGTTGCTCACATTGAGCTCTTCGGTCTTTTTAGCTTAAGGAGGGGGGTGCGGTAAATGCGAGGATAAAAACCATCTTTAAGACCGCATCGGGAGAGTTTTGGTATCCGCCGGCGAGTTAATCGTAACAATATAGCGTTCGAATATAGAATATTCCAAGCGTCTTGATCGTTAATCTGAACGCCTTCATACGTTTATGCCTCCTCAAAATGGATAGACGGGGGTAACTCTTTAGGCGAAGCTCATCTTAGGTTGGCTCTGACCTAAGTCTCACTTATTCTAGATATTCTAAATATCAGTATAGCATCTCTGCTATATATTCTACGTCCTAGGATAATTGAAAAATGACCACAGTTTGAATGCAATTACAATTGGCAGTAATGAACGTCAACCAAAACAAATTTCAAGTAAATACATTCATTAAAAACTGACAATTAAATAACTTGGTATACTCTGATCGTATTAAGGGAATAAAATAAGAATTAAAAAAAACCGCTTAGCAGAAATGCAGAAATTTCACTTTGAACAATTGAATTTCTGAAATATTTCAACGCCAGCTGGAAATGGTGCCATAATTCACATGAAAGAGCACACAGTGAAGATAAAATGAAATTTCAAAACAAAATAAGCCAAAATTTACTTGTAATTATATAATATGTAATCATTCGGAAATAAAATATGGTATCAAAGTTAAAAATTATAATTGAATAATGTCGATTTCTTTCAAAAAAGCAAAAGATATGATGGGCTGAAGTCAAGTTACACCTTGAGGTATACATATCATAACAATTACACATTGATATGTATCATACACTACAGTACAGGTAGCATGTTACCATTTCTACGTGCCTAGCCTTAAAATGAATCAAAAAAATTGTTTTTGATATTTAGAATGCAACTGAAAATATTATGTAATTTAGCATATCAGGCAAGAGACACCTGGTATTTTCTCATACCGTCACATTATGCAAAATACAACTCTACGTGTTTGCATTTATTGTGTGCACTGAAATGCATACATACACACAGTAATATTAGGTTACGAATTACTCGCAATCAGGCTCCTAGACTCTTTCTTTGCCCAAAACCTATTCTCGTTTAAAATGTTATCGATTTCGATTATTGCTTTTACAGAGACCAAGTGTTGAACATAACTGGTGTCCATTCATTGGCCCATTAAAAACATATTTCAACGCAAAGCCCTTCAAAATGACTTATTGTTCTTCGCCATGCACTTATTAGATAGTGAGGAGTGTGATTTTAACAGGCGTCCCCCCAAGCAATCTCCATTGATCACATTTTAAGGGCGAATATGTCGCAACTCATTCGTTACTCGCAGCGAGGGCGGCGTTACATGAGTGAAAGCAAAGTAAGGTTTATGAATGCGCGTGACTACCAATACCGTTTAAAACTTTGAGCGTTTTTTTTCATTTTAAAGAAAACAATAACGAAAACCTATTCCTCAAACAATTTGAAAAGTGGTTGATCTCACTGCTGGAGTGTAAGTAAGTCGTAAGGGTACCAAGTGTGGCATTCATCTCTTTCATGACTCATTTTACATATTATACCCTAATATTTTTCAGTATTTCCTAATGTTTTCCAGTGATACACTTACTTATTCCTGGAAATATAGATGGTATTACGGTTTATTTCACGCAAACGATATAAAAAATGTCGCCAGCAGCCAACAAATAAAGGGCTAACTGGGCATAAATCCTAATCAATGCACTCATATTCATACTTTCCCCATGTTTACTTATTTCTTTTTGTCTATCCTCAACATTTACAACTAAGAAAAAAAATACCTAACCAATACTTAAGTTCTGGCAATGAAAACAGTCTGTTTATAAGAATGAGGAAATAAAATGAATATTCGCCGCTGGAAAGGCGATTGGCAGCGGGCTTATAACGGACCGTTGAAGTCAAGCCGTGGGAATGAATAGACCCAGTAATAAAAGAAAATGTAATTTGGAAGATATGTGCAGAGAGATAGCATTTGAAATATGGACGCCACTTAAAAGTTGAATAAGAAAATAAATTGGGCACAAAGCCAATAGGCGAACTACTTGAGGAGTATTTATAATTCCTCAATTAAATAAATTAGAGGAGAGGAATTATAGAGTGGAAGGCCAAGACTGGAATACGACCACCTGGAGAAGAATTAAGTCAGCTCCAGAAACCATGAAGAAATTTACATGCAAAAATGCAACTAAGATAGTTGCGACAAACCACTCCCCACATAGATAAACCCATAATAATGATAAATTGGGTTTATCTAAGTTAAAAAATTTGCGCATTTCATTTGCGTACTAGTGCCGACATGTAAAAATAAGGTAAAGTAAATAAATTGTCAAAATAATGCAAAACTAAGCTTTCATTATCGAACAGCCCCTCATACAGTAAAAATTGTGTTACTTTGTGAAAATACACTTGTACCTTTCATTTATTCACCAAATATGGCTCCCTAATAGGTTGAATCAAACAAGTAAAGATGTATGCAAGTTGCATCGTCAACTCAAACACAAGATCCGAGTGGCCTTCACTGATGATGTCCCACATGCCATTTGAGACATACAGTATTTTCGGCCTCATCTCAAACTTTTATTCCCAAGTCTGTGACTTGATCCTGTCCAATGTTGCACGACAAGCAATAATGGTAAATTTACGTAAAATAAATGTAAATGAAGTAGACTATTTAAATCGCATTTATATAGTGTAAAATGTCACTTGAAAGATATTTAAGGAAATGTATTTTTAGCCTATAACTAAAAGGTTCAAATAAAAGCAAGTGCTCATAAATTGAAAATATTCGAATATTTGGGAAAAAAATAACCTCATTAGGATGAGCAGGTACGTAAGGGGCCAAACCCTCAGCGAGAAGTCGAAGAAGAATATTTTACGTTGGAGGGATCCTGTGGAGCGAGAAAAACGAGAAAATTATGGCCAGAATACCGTGGAGCAATTTGTGTTATTCTAGTAGAGGGAGTATCTGTTTATCTGCAATCATTAACGTTTAACGTGGCGTAAAACTTGATTTCGCCGATGAATATAGTTGATAGAAATGAAAAAAATAATGATAGGCGTGAAGAATGTTCATGTTAAATCAGCCTGTAGCCTAGCGGTGAATAAACGACAACTTCCGCTTTTTACTTAACGACTGAATTACACGGCAGCTGATATGAGAATTGACGTCATTGGGAAGGCGGAGGAAATATCCCGTAGAGTGAGAAACAACGTTGTCAGAGGGATAGTGTAAGATAGCGCCCGTTTGAGCCGCTTCTGTGCTGAAAATCTACCTAACAACCATTAGGTTGAATAAAATACATTGTTTTTTAAAAATTTGTTATTCCAAACACTTTTATACTATAGAATAATAGAATTCGTTTACTATTAATTATCAACAGTAGTCTACAGGTTACCATAAAGTTTACACCAATATCTTTTTCACTTCTTCTCATAAGGTCCCTATCATTGACTCCCCACACTTTTAAAATCTTCCTAACCAAAGTTAATTTTCTTTTAATTCCCTCAACACATAACACACCTTCGTCTGAAACACTTCCTAATGTATTGTAATTTCACATTGTAAAATTCACTTAACTTTTTAGGACTTGAACTCGGATTCCTTAATTTCCTGTCGAGTGCTTTAACCATTTAAGCTACCGAACCATCTACCACGTTTCAGTAGCTTATTTGGTTGAAACAATCATCCGGATATTGAAGAATCGGGTTTTTAGTCCCGGTAAATGCGAATGAATTTTACATTGTGAAATTCCTGCAAAGCAGTGGATGACTCCCTACATAACTGTCGCGGTATCTCCTGCAGTACTCTGAACGCATCGTGACGGGCCAACTGTACCAGTTTATGTTCCCCAACTACAGTGTCGCACCCAAAAGTGGTAGGACTGACTTTCTCTGGCGCGAACGGAGCGATGAAGGGGCATGTGCTTGGCAGGGTAAGGTGGAGGGGGCTCTTAGCAACAGACCGACACCAACCTCAGTCGCCTGCGTGCTGTCCTTTAGTGAGGACAGTGTTTTTAGTGAAGCAAGTTTTTTGTCCCCGTCGAAAAACAAAATGAATCTGAATTTAGAGCAACGTTATTCCGTGAAGTTTTGTGCGAGACTCGGGAAGACGGCAACTGAGACCCTCGATATGATCAAGCAGGCTTATGGGGACACTGCCTTAAGCCGTTCCACAGTATTTGAGTGGCACAAGTTGTTTAAAGAGGGTAGGGAGGTTGTTGAAGACGACCATCGCTCCGGACGACCGTCGACGGCAAGAACCGATACGAATGTGGACAGAGTGAGGACACTGCTGAACACAGGCCGAAGCTTAACCAGTGAAGAAATTGCAGACCAGTTGGATCTGTCTGCATCCAACGTCCAACGCATTATTTCAAAGGATTTGGTCATGCGCAAGGTGTGCGCCAAGATGGTGCCGAAAATTCTGAGTGTCGACCAACGTTGTCAAGACAGCTCCTGGCCAAATACGGCGTTGCCACGTTGCCGTATCCGCCCTATTCTCCCGATCTGGCACCACCGGACTTCTTCTTTTACCCCCTGATGAAAATACAGCTCAAGGGACGACGTTTTGACTCGATAAAGGCCGTTCAAGAGGCTTCGACGAGGGTCATCAACGGCATCCCCAAAGAAAATTTCCAGCGAGCGTACAGGGAATGGGAACAACGTTATACTAAGTGGTGTAGTAGCTCAAGGAGCATAATTTGATGATTATTAAGTCGATGTAAGTATATCGTCAATAAAATTCTTGTAAAAAGTCAGTCCTACCACTTTTGGGTGAGACCCTGTAAAATGTTTATCTTGGTCTTCCGTTTACTTGAGAACCTCAACACACCTCGTTTTCTTTTGGTTTATTTTCATTCCAAACTACCATCCTGTCACCGCTCGGCTCCCTTAACAAAATGGCTATCTAGCTTTGATCATTCGCAAATCTGACGTGATTATTTCCTATCCTACTTTAATTCCCACCACCAGCCCTTTTCATGCCTCCCTTGCCCATCGTGATTCTCCGTCCTCTAATCCCACTTGCGCAGTGTGGGTCATGGACAGGTTTTGGTTTTCTCCTATTCATCTATTAGACGCTATTTTTCCGTAACATAATCCTTGATTTTGACTGCTTTAATCGGTAAAAAGAGACTATTTGAAATCCATGAAGTTAACATATAGGCTCACATTAATCTCTTGTATATGCCTCTGTACCAGTGACCTCATTATGGCATCCCACGTGCCCCCCACTATTTATAATGACAACTCATTAACTCCTGTTTAATCATTATCCACTCTATTTCAGTCTTTTCCTGATAATGCAAAACACTACCTATGCCATAGATAAAATAAAATGTACGAGTATAAATTTGTAGCTCCAACATACTTTTCCACATTTTTTACATGATTATAGGTTTTACTCTAACTTCCTCATTTTTTTCGAAATCCTCGATGGATTCTGCGAGATATAATCTACCCTTACATTCTTTTTAGATTCAATACCCTTTCATGCCTTTGCTATCCCACAATCATGTACCTATGTCTATCCCTAAGCTATTTTAATCGACATCATATTTCCTTTCTTTTATAAATTCATTGACCTATTCATGTCGCCTTATAATGCTATTACGTATTCTTTCCGTCTTACCTACATATTATTATTATTAGGTAATCTACCGGTTAAGGTAGGTTGTTGGATGGACACAACTATCAAATAAATAATTTGTAACTCCAAACAAAACACACTCCAGCAACATACTCTATATCAGGCCCCTCTTCATTTCTGCATACTTCCTTCCTCCCTTCATCCCGTCCAATATCCCTATCCTGTTCCTGCCCTTTTTGCCTACATATATACTCCTTCAATTGATACGATTTCATTCTCATCTTGAATGAACGGATTTCCCCTTGTTACTTCCTGACAGTAATATTATCCCCCTATATATTGCACCCATTTCACCATGTCTCTGTAAAGTTTTCCATGTCATCGTTCCACCACGTTTCCTTCAACCGATTAGTTTCTTGCCCTATCTTATTAGTCCTTTCTGCTCGCGAAGTTCCATTTCCTTCTCTCATCTATATTTCATATCTAAACATGCCTTCCGGGATCCATGGGTTCCTAATCCGTATCCTCTTTCCCTTTCTAATTTTATGTTCGCGCTCTCCATTTCCCCTTTTACTAGCTCCCCTGCCTTAAGGAATTCTCGCCTTTCTCTTTCTTTACCAAGTTCCTTGCCCTCGTTTAGGATATTATCAGTGACTTTATGGTACTCGTTCCTTTTTGGTCTAGTTAAAACTTCTATATTCCACTTTCTCACCCATATGCCATTTATTATCACAACTAATTTACACTACACTTAATTAGCAGGAAACTATCATCTAAATTCTCAACCGCTTCCACCTATTCTGCCTATTTTTACAAAACTTTCCCTAAAATAATCATCACCTGTAACTTCTTCACCGCCTTATTATTGTTCCCTGTTACCAATTCGAAAACTTTCATATCTCGATTGTGGCAATTGAGATTTTCGTCTGTCTTCATATCCCTTGCTGACGCCAACTCGGCTGTACATGAATTTTTCGCGAAGACGACCGCGGAGGTCTTCGGTCGTCTTGCCCTGCCAGATACCGACGTGAAACCCGACCCCTTGGACGATTTCACGACTGGACTTGGGTAACTCGGACTCATTTTCACATTTCCCTCAAAATCAAAATTTATTGTGATAAATAATTGAAGCGATTCCCATTTTCTTCCTCAAATGTGTTTTTAACTTTAATGTAACACTTAAAACTCCCCCACTAGCATAAGACGCCTCTGTTGCCCAGACTTTTTCATCTATCCTCATCCACCCCAGTATCCAGTACCCAGCAAGCCACGAGCTTACTATATGTCGGGGGTTGCTTGCTTAGGGCAGGTAGATAGAGCAATAAGAATGATTACTGTAACAATTATCAATGCTTCCAACAGCACAATCCTAGAAGTGTTTTAAACATGCCAAACCATCCACCAAGCCAAGATTGTAGTTCATTCAGAGAGATTTCAGTTCATTAAGAGATTTACTGTATATTGTTTAATATTCCATTGCTAAATATTCTAAATACTAAAATACCGTTACTAATACCTAAGAAAATAAATGCATAATCCGTCATTTGTGAACCATTTCTATCTCTGAGTACTCACCAGAACCAAAACCGGCTTCTCACAAAGCTATATACATTTTAATTCTCAATATAATTTCAGATATCCTGTAAATGTCCCAGAAAGCTAACCCAGATCTACAGTTTCTGTTCTCTCAATGATAAATAATTAAGTTGGTCGATTAATTTATCAAGAGAATCACCTTTTTCAAAAGATTGGTGGACTTCACCGGAGAAAGTTTTAATTATGGAATCAGATAACTTCAGAGGAGATATGTCAGATTTCCAGACAATAGTTACAGAAAAAAGTAAGCGTGAGAATTATTGAAGAGAGCACGAGAGAGACAGACTTTTTAGATGGGTTCAGATCTCTTGAGTTAATATAGAACCCACATTATGCTAACAGAAAAATAAAATAAGGAGAGTAAACTGAGCAACGCCAGACTTTTATGTATTTCTTCCTTCACAAGGTTCTCGATCACAACAAAATCAAAATTAAGTACGCAAGCCTTGCTAACTACAAACCAAATTTCAATAAATAATCCATACATTCATAACATCTAAATTCGTATTTACGTCAAAAATCCTTTTGTGGCAATATTCCCGCTCCACACATTACTTTCACAAAACATTGGATACAGTATATCGAATATTTAAATAATTTTATCTCTAATTTGGGTTCCGCAAATATGTTCGCATGTTTTTCATTTCCTCAACAGTAGGTATTTGAATTCAACACTACACCCGAGGAGTAAGTAGTTTTAGAGTTGAGAGGAAGTTGGACTCATAATCAGAAATGCAGTTTTTATCAAAAAGATAAGTTTCTCAAGCGAGGATTTGGATGCAGACTAAATTTTCATGCAGAACTCAAATTCCGAAACACTGGCAATCTACTGTTTGCACGGTCGTGAGAGGAAGCAAATATCACAGCTTCTAATAGTTCTTCGATATTAATTGAAAGTTAAGATCTATAAAATCACTCAAACGTGTATGATAAGACATTTTTTCTCTGGAAAACGATATTTTGTGATTAACGGTGAAAACTTCGTGTTTCTAATTTTCCGCTACTGATGACTACTTCAGGTTCCAGTGTTATACCTATATTGTAGATAAAATACAGAAAACAACTACATCAATGGAATTCCCAGGCTTGTTTACCTGTGGTGCTACCTCAGAAATAGGGACGGTTTGGTTTGACCAAAATACCTTTAGATATTAAGAGTAACTCTTAGATCATAACTAAAACTGGCTCTGACTATCCATTAAAACAATTCCAGGTAATTCTCTTGACGGCCATGGCCATACATAGTGGTACTTATAATCACTAATGAGAGGATGAGAAGGAGAGAAAATGATTACTTAGGAAATGATCAGTTTGAGTACAGAAAGGGAATGAGAACCTATGACGTCATAGTAGTAACCAGACCACCTATAAATAGGAACATAGAGTGCAGTTTTCATAGTTTTCGAGAAGGCATACAAAGAGGATTAATTGGGCAGAGTTTATTACAAAAAATAGGAATTGATTTGTGGGACAGGAGGATAATCCATAACCTGTACATGTCTCAAACTGATCAGGGGCGCGTGGCGGATGGAGAGTCCGGATGGCCAGCGTTAGGAAGAGGTGTCAGACAGGGTTATCCATTATCACATGCTTTTCAACGTCTATGGAAAGTGAATGGTAAAAGAGTCATGGAAAGAACTGGAGATAGGAAAGAAATGGAATTTCAAAAACCTATTACTTTTGCGAATGAACAAGCTTAAAATTCCAAGATACTGCGGGAGATGCCGCAACAGTAACTTTTATAAGCTATTAAGTATTTCAATGCAACAATTTCAGACTGTAAAAATCAGTCGCCTTGCCCGGGATTCGAACCCGAATCCCTCGATGCCCGGCCGAGTGTTTTGGACAGTTGAGCTATCGAGGCGTCCACTTAAGCTCTGAAATTTTGGGAGCTTTAAAGGAACAAGATGTTGTGACGAAATACTGCACACACAATTTCATAGGCATTGGTAGTCCCGCGCGACGCCCCACAGCCCTCGAGGTCAAAGCCAACTTCAAACAACCAGGCTGTTTTTACTTTTGAGAAATTCCAAGAAACTGCGGGAGATGCCGAAACAGCGGACATCGAGGAATCTGGGTTCGAATCCCTGTCAAGGCGAATGGTTTTTACACTCTAAAATTGTTGCATTGAAAGTTTTCGATAGCCAGTCAGCCAATCATTACTAATCGAATCAGAAAGCCATTGTGAAAGTATGGAGTGAGAACCAATGTTGAAAAAACAAAGGTTAATATTTTTCCAAACAAGGGGAGGGAGGGCTAAGTTAACCTTTAAAATAGGAGGGTAAAAACTAGACCAAGTGGAACAGTTTACATATCTTAGAAATATTTTGGAGCCAGCCGGTCCTATTAGTAGGGAAATAAGAAGGAGAATTGCACAGGGCAAAGCTCCTTCCACAGGTAGAAGAACTTTGATGACAGGATAAGGACGTTGAAGAAAAGACTGAAATACGGAAGCATAGTCGTTAAAGCAAGGCGATACACGCAGATTGGAGACTATTAAAATAAAACATTTCTAAAGAAAGCCTAAGGGGAAACACAAATCGGGATCCCATTTGCGTAATCAAATTACATCTCACAATATTTTGTTGTCCATTTACAGGGTGTGGCAATATAACTTCCTTTATTCAAACGCAAACCGCTTTCAAATAAGGAAGTTATGCTGCCGTGCCCTGTATTTATAGAAATAATAAGAAAATATCGTTCTCCATGCACGTAACGAAAACTTAAAAATATGTGCACGATTTCCGGAAGGGCGACTTGCTAATTACGAGTACGACCGTGTCTCTTCAACCCGTTCCACGTCCCGCGTCTGTTCTTGATAGCCATTCTTGAAGAGCTGGTAAGGAACCACCTTGCTTTCGCATCAACAGTTACTTAGAGCGTGCGTAGTAGTACCAGTTTGCTATGCATTGATGTACGAGAGGGTCGTTGGCGTGTCGATCGATCTCTGTTTACCTTCCGTCGGATCAACGAATGCATAATCAAAATATTTTCTTCCATTTGACGTCTACATCTCTTGTATTCGTTTGTCCTGAAGAATATGGATTGTACATTTTCCAACTGTTAATTCTGAATAGTTGGAAAATTCGCAATATGGTTCATACGAGGTTCTTCGTATTAGCATTTAGTAATACTTTATTTACACTGAAAAAGCATTTATACGCTCCAAAATTTGATTTTATTTAAATTACACGACACGTTTCAAAGCTTAACGTAATTTTCAAGTAAAAAGAATGTATACATGGGGATTTATTAATACATTCTAAGGAATGGAATGATGGGCGAGAGGAACGGATTGTCTAGGAATAATCGTGAAAGTGCTGGGTGAGTAAATAGAGAAAAAGAGAACTGCATAAATATCCTGTGGGTAACCTAAAGGAAATAGGCTGAAATGCGATACTATACTTCAATGTCTCACTGCATACGTGATATGTATCATGCATTACAATAACTCAATATTTAGCTCTGCATTCATTTCACCTCAGTTATTTCTATCCAAGATGCATGTTCATTTCCTCCGTCTTTCTCGGCAACCCTTTACAATGAACTGCAACATCTCATTGAATCCAACTTCATCCAGCATACAATATTTAAACTTCTAATTTCTCCCAAAAGTGAACATATTCGTTTGTTTCCCTTTCCATTCTCACCTCTTTGTAAGCACTTCTTTATCTAACGCAGGTCTCCTTTTAATATTCCTACTTCCGAAATAGATGAACAGTTCTATTTATTCAAGTCAATGTTCTTCTATCACTGCAAAGTTTATCTCAGCCTTTATATTTCTTGAGAATCACATTCGTTTTCTCTTGAATAATTCAAATTGGATACTAAACACACTGACCATGCAATTTAACATTTTGGCTCATTGGCTAACGAGAATTGAACGAAAATATGATAATTGTACATAGAACGACCGCAGTAAGTGTGAACATAGTCATTAAATCATATCACTTTGAATTGTTTTTATGACGAAAATTGTCCACGAAATCACGTTTAAAATTGTTGATTTTTAATATAATCAAAGAATAAAATAATGATAATAATAGCTCGCTAACGTCAAAAAGGCTAACTAATTAGAGACAACCAAAGGAAAATTATGTAAACGGTCGCTGGCACTACAAATTTTCCGTCTGTTTGCCTGTAATATTTTACGTTGATCCTGTACATAGGATGAGTGACGATAAAATATGATCTAAGTGGAGAGATCATTGGGCGTACTGAATTCAAAATGACACAAGGCTTATTGCCTATAAATCTTGCATGATTCATGTACCCCTCCAATCAGATACTCTAGCCCTTCACGACTGAATAGAACGTGCCGCCGTCATCAGACCAAGAATATTCACTCACTCCTTGAATATGGAGGAGAAGAAGAATACACTCGCAAATTTATTTGTTTTTCAAAAGTTAACCTAGTGAAGTGAGCAATCTTAATTTTTTTCCTAAAGTCAAGAAGCCTTCATACCACGAGAGTAATGGAGCTGTGTACACGCACTCAAAAGTAGTGAAAGGCGTCGGCAATTTATCGGAGCTCTCCTCTCTCAAGTTTCAAGAAACCACGTGCCTCCGCGTCTGCGACCCATAACATATCATTGGATAGACAAATTGAACGGGAAATTACGACCCTGTTTGCTGTTTCCTAAGACCGCAGTCCTAGAAGATTACCCGGGTGGCAGCGAAGGTGGCGTGCTCCGGTGAGGGGGTACCCTCACGGAAACAAATCGCTTCGAATTAATCGCGCGACTTCAAGAGAGAGAGGGGAAGAGGGGTGCGAAGGGAGGAAAGGAGAGGCGGATAATCCTGCGACGGCCCGGAGACTCACGTCGCTTCTGCGCCCACTCGCTTCACTCCCTTTATCTCACCGCCTTCATCTTCGACGTCGGGTGCTGCCAGGGATGGCGTTTTCTGCCCGCCTACGTTTAATTGCCGCTCGTTACGCCGCGTGAGCGAGCCGGACGCACCGTGAAGTGTGAACTACCCTCCGCCTTAATGTGCAGGCACGCAGGAGGTCGTGATGCTCTGATCTCTTCCCCTTCATCCAGCAGTCTATGTGTTTGCAGTGGCGAATGGCCCTTCCCGGGCGGCACTTTCTCCCCGACTTCGCCGTCGACAGATTGCCTCGTAAAATTATTATATTGAATATTTATTCATCATTATAGATATTCCGACGCGCCATATTGAGGCATGTTTTTGGAGGGTCTCTGAAAATTATCACACATCGTCCGAAACGACG
Source organism: Hetaerina titia (assembly GCA_037158775.1). NCBI lineage: Eukaryota > Metazoa > Arthropoda > Insecta > Odonata > Calopterygidae > Hetaerina > Hetaerina titia. Next base: position 53,418,233 of record CM073774.1, on the reverse strand, counting down.
TGTGATAATTTTCCATTGCCTCTTCGGGGAATAAAACACGTTGTGTACGACAATATTTCCGTCTGCGACTCTTTTAAGTTTCTAACTCCACGCCCATTGCCTTCCAAAACTCCTGTTCCATTTCTCCATCTTGACCGGTTACTTACCACACACGCTCTCTCTCTCTCTCTCTCTCTGCTATCACAAATCTAAATTCCATTCTCTAAATATTCCATTTCTTTCCACTCCACGTCACTCCCATCAGTTTTGCAATATGCTTTGAAGGTTTTCTAGCCAATTTCTCAATTTCTCGACCTATTTAATGCAGTTACTATATTTCCTTCTTCCAACGTATTTAGAATATCAAAATAATCAACGCGAAGATTGGTTTGATGAAAGAGAGCAGAGATCGCCAATGTCCTCTGCGGCGCGTGAAATTCACACATTAGATTTGTAAAAGGGACTATTTCCTATTTTCTGTACTGCATGTAATTTTCCAGGAAGATCAGGTACCCGAAAAATCACAGATCTTTGGTAAAGCGGGGTGTGACCAGTGGTGTCACTCGGGTAGTAGCTCAGCTCTTTGCCCACAGGAATATTACGTTCCCCTTAATTAGATCATAAAATAATAAGCTAACTACACTACTCTTATATTTAACTACTGCAAATAAATAAATCAAACGGAAAAATATATGTTTGTCAACCAGTTTTCAAGCCTTGTCAACCAGCTTCGTGTGATTTCCTTGACTCAAGCAGAAAGTTCGACCAGCAGGTATGAGCTCGAATTTGAATTCAAAGGAAGGCTGCAGCTACAAATTCCCTTCTGTGTGTAAATATTTTGCTGGAGATAGCTATTTATTTCATTTTTATCACTATTTCAGGATGTCTTCAAACAAGGTATTACTAAAATACAGATCATTACGGCGTAGCATTAACGGTTTCAAAAAACGTACCCTCAGAAATATCTGTAAACTTTTGTCATAATCAATTACGACTGGAAAAGGGAGTCAAATAGAACAGAATCATAAACATGAACATAGAGGTTATTTAAAAACAGTAATGTGATATGAAGTTTTCTATAGATTGTTATTTCTCTTGGCATCTTTCCTCCAAAAATGGAACTTTTGAAATAATTATAGAAATGGAAATTCCTCTATCTGAATTAGACAAATTGTAGTAAAAAGTACTGGAAATGAAAAATATATTTAAGCACACCAGGAATGAGGTTACAAAATGCATTCTGAATCTCGTCGTTTCCCAGTTTCAAAACGTTTATCGAGAAAGAAAAACTTCTCGAAATGGAAATATTGATAGGGTTTTGGATGATCCAGGAATGACAGCGCTGCATGATGTTATGAATTTATTATTTTTACCCTATACATTGAGCTTTTCACCGTGATTCGCTGCCGTCCATTTTCCTTCAATATCTTCCTGAGTGCGCAGAATTAAATTGTATTGAGATAAACGGTTGGCCAGTCATTACCTTAGATTAAGGACATGGTAAACGTTTTGGAATAAAAAACAATCTCACTCACCACTCGCCCCAGTTTACCAGACATCGGTATCGGTGTTTCTTTATGCCATAGTCATATTGAGCACGGTATGTGTTCCTCCTGCCGCTGATCAGGTTTTGCATAATTAAAAAAAAAGTAGTTCTACTGGATTTCAAGCAGAATCAAAACAAGAATTGAATTTGAGATTGCTATCTGCAGTCGCGAGACGAAGCGCGTCAATACTGGCCCAATTTCATAAGACGCCATTTATTTTCTAAGACTCGCCTGTCTAACGGATATGTAGAGGTCCTTTAATGAATGTATTTTTCTTTCCAAAGGCAAATAACGAAGGGGTAGAAATACGATATGCATGTTGGACGATATGGAGGAAGAAAGTATTCCCAACTGAATACTGTTGTAATTTCGGATGTCAGGTTGTGTTTTGTTAGGAGAAGCAAGTAAAATCAATTCTAGTTGTACCGCTATATAGGTTATATCCACCCAAAATCTATCTTGACCGGTAGAATACCTATAATATTACCATTTAGATTATCTATAACACATGGCCTCGTCTTTAATTCTATTCAATGATGTGATGATCATTTTTACAATTGATTTTTTAGCTCAATATTTATGGTTTACATGCAGAGATACAATGTCATCCCTCAATATTTGTTTGACTATTATTTTTCCAACTGCGCGCTTACTGACTTGCTCTGATGCATAAAAATATTACGAAATTACTATAATTTTCTGTTCAATATTTGGCAGCCGTGTCGGTGAGAATTCCAGCATTGTGCGTAGCAATAAATGCATTTGTAGTATTTTTTTCGTTAACTGGAAAATTTTAGGTGTGAATTTGGAAGAGATTAGGGAGACTGCAAAATTAAAAAAAGGCTAAAATTAGAGTTGGATTTTTAACATAAATTACGCCGTTCGATTTTTAATCTTTTCCACTCAAAAATTCGGTGACTAAGGCATATTTTACTTTCAAGTTTCAACTCCATACCCTGGACTCATAATATGTACGAGTAAGGGTAAGGTGAAACATTTTTGTTTAGGTGAAAGTTTTTTTAAGAAAGGTGAAAATCGATTTTCACTCAGTCCATACTCTAAATTTACAATCGACTGTTTATTCTTCTACACAGCAAAAACAGTTTATGTGATCGTCTTTCTCAGGGTTTATCGTGCAAAATTACAAGGTTTTTCATAAGATTGATTTTCTTATTCCTTTAGTCGCTGCTGCCCTACCAATCTATCCTTCCCTACCATCCAAGCCTATCCAATATGTTCGGGTCACGGATCTACGATCGTACATGGCAGATTTCAGATCGTACATGGCAGTCACTTCAATTTCGACGGTGACGACGAATATGGAGACTCAGACCGTGAAGAACACATTGATGTGGTATGGTAAAGAGGGTGGTAGGTTGAATAATGGGATGGTAATATTGTAATTGAGCCTTAGAGAACTCTAGAGACTGGCTTTAATTCACACCGTGTAATTAATTTTAGAGACAGCATGACACTAGAGTATAAAAAGTACTTCATTAGGTACGGTGAAAGCAATACCTTCGTGATTGCAAAGTATGGATTAATATATAAAATATTCTCTAATGGTGAAATCATACTTGGAGAAATAACTTATTGGTTAGTAAGGGGTAGAGCGAAAGATGATGGGCAACCAAATTCACCTAACTGGCCCACCATCTTAATTTAGGAGGATTCTATTTTTAAGTACGTCTGAATTCATTTGGTAGTAATTCGGTCATAAGTTTGAGCATCTATTTTTGGATCTTACTAAAAAGGTGTTGCCAAATGATTCCTTTTTTGATATTCTTTGAATCTTGATATTCTTAATGCCACATTTCGTACACGTCAGCACTGTATCGGCAAACAGAAGGTGTGCATTGCAAAATTGTCAAGAGATCGCTGAATCTGATGTTATCGCGAGAGAAAACTCCATGTGCGAAACTTAAACAGCAAATGAGGATATTTTTTTCATTTAAATGATACAAGTTATTCCTTAAAAAATGTTTACGCATAAGATATCCGCGCGAGTCCACACACTTTCCCAATTTTTTCATTGAGGTTTAGACATTGCCATCGATCTCAAACCGTACATGCACGCTTTTAATGCCTGAATGGTTCGAAAAATTATTTTAACTGGAAGAAGAGGGGGGAAATCAATATTAGCTATCTTTACCTGAGGGTTTATAGAACTGCGAACTAATGACTAATTACACAATCAGTAGGAGAAGTAAATTCCGTGAATATAGTATGATCCATTGTTAAAGCAGGGATTTCTTACTATGTTATTTCAGGGTTGATAGGCAGTAATTTTTTATTCGGAGCTGAATTTGCCAACTACATCTTAGGACGATGACTCTATTCCAGCAATAATACCAATGTTTTATGTTAAGTAAGCGGAAAGCTTCCGCCATGCATAATATTATGGAAGGAGCTCAATGCGTAGATTTTGCAGAAGAAAGGCTTTATAACTACACCATTTCGTAATTGAATAAAGGAAAACGCCGTTCAATGGCGACATTCAACTTACCCGACTACCCTCCTAGCTAGCAGAGTGATCCATCATATCAATTGTGACGGGCAGCCAACACACTACGACGAAAAAGGCAAGGCATGATGTAGGATGGCTTCTGAAAGAGAGTTAATTTCATGAAATAAATTAAAATTAAGGTATTATTTAATGAGGACATAATAAACGGCACGGTTTCAAGGAAATTTAAGTCACCTAATTGTTACAAACTATCATTTCCTCCTGAAATGTCCAGTCCAAGGTCTCTAGATACTAAGAACGATTAACCGCCGTCAATCACAGAAAAAAATTCAAAACTGTGGATGGTGACACTAATCACACTACTCATTTGTTTAATATTCTTGATATGTGCTATTATCTAATCGTAGCAGTGATGGTCAGATGAAATAAAAGACGGTAAGTTATTATGAAAATTAACAAAGAAATATTATACTTATTCACATTTAGCACTAGAAAAATTGAGGAACTATAGAAATGAGGGTATGTAGCAGAAAAAATATCAAGAGAAGGAATATTAGGACTTATATATAATAAGGAATATAAGAGCATGTTTTCAACAATGAGCGAATTTCAAACAAGAAACACAAGGATATTCCAGTACAGATAAGAATTATTAGTTTTGTTGGGGAGACGACCGACAGTTACGGTTATTTGCGCCATTAGGGAAGTTTGGAGAGAAACCCCGCGTCGGCATTAGCCTACTCTTGTCGAAAGGCACCAAGGGGTCCGCAGTTTAATGTCCCATCCGAGGGCCGTCGTAGTCACTCAAAGTGCTCTCCACAAGGCACCTAAAGTAGGGATCGGGATACCCCTGAAAAATAATTGTCTCCAGGATTTGAACCCGGGCCTTCGCGGTGGGAAACCTGCACGTTAGCCTCCGCACCATCCCGATCCCCAGTACAGATAGGAGTGTTAAGATCTTTGCCGAAGGGCAAACTGCGTAAAGGATGTGTGCTTACACAATTTGCTAACCCATAGTGAATTCAAAGGATAGATATCACCTTATAAATTATAAGCAACGGAAATTGAAATGGATTTTATCTGAAGCCCTTTTTAACTAGTGATAATAGCTGGATAACCTTGCAAACTCCTCTAATGGCCGTTCTCTATTTTCCCTTCAAAGCAGTTATATATAGGTCAAGTTTTTGTTGACTAAGGTACTGTCATTTTCGCCATCGGGTAATTAGGGGAGTTGGCAGGTTCGAGAGGAGGAAAGCGGATGGAAATGCATGTGATACTCTCAAAGAAAGGCACCATTGGAGCCTTTCATTAACGGAATAGCCTTAGGCAACAATGAGTGATGCCTCTTGCAGATCGTCCAATAGACGATTATTCCAGCCAATTGTCCAATAGACAATTATTCCAGCTGGAATAATTTCGTTATTTTCTTACAAACTGTCAGAGAGAAGTGAATGATTAAAGTGTAATGATTGTCAAACTATTCCGACTTTAAAATTACTTTAAAAATAAAAAAAGCACCCCCATTAGGGGAGGTGGCCGACATTTCGCCTTTCGCGCCATCAGGGATAGGTGGGTAATTTGGTAGCGGTAGGATTTTCAGGGAACGGGGAAGGGTGGAAAGAAACCCAGGGTCAGCATTAGTCTACCCTTAATGAATGGCTACAAATGACTCATAATTTACCATCCTTCTTGACAGACGAGATGCTCTCCGCATGGCACACCAAGTATGGATTAAGATATCTCCGAAAAATTCTTCCATAGGAATCGAAATCGGGGTATCATGGTAGGAAGTTCATCCCCCACTACACGGATTCCAAAAATATTCTGGTGTTTTGACAAATTAAGTCGTAGTGCGTCATTAGTATTGCAGTGTGTTGGGGTCGTATCCAATTAATCGAGAGACCACGGGCTTGATTCCCGATTAGGTGAACTTTCCTCCTCCTAGGCTTGTTTTTGATCGTAAATACTATTGTTTTGAATTAATAATCCAAGAAAAAGTCTAAAAATTGGCTGTATTCGGATTCTTCGTCGCCAGTTACGCAAATCTGATCATTTTTTTTCGACAACTCGATAAACAATCCTGCAATTTGTTACTCTATATCATTTAATTATCATCATCTTATCGTATTCTCCGCTAGTAAGACATTATCATCGGCTCCATTCTCTTTTTATCGCTCGTCCTTACCAATGGCCAAGTCTAACATTCCTATAAAAGTGGACTTAGTTCATACATTTTAGTGAATCGTTGCTATATGAACATGATATCACCCTTTCCTTCTTTCGACTAAAAAGACTTTTTCACCATTTCTACACGGTCACTATACGTCATTTTCTTCTGCCACTGCTAGCAACATTATTGTTTTAATAGCGAAACTATATTCAGATTAGTACTGAACTAAAAATATACAAATCATGCCTATCCTGCTATCTCTGCCGAGAGGCCTTTTCAGAGTTTTACAGGAATGCGAAGGTCGTTCGGGCTATAGTCACTAGAATATTGAGTCACCTCGGCAGGGATTCCTGATGTGAATACATAGTTCATGCTTCGATTATCAGGCCTGGAATGACGACCGGTGAGCAGTTATTCAGTTACCGATGAGTTATTTCAGATGGTGGCTGAAATCAGTCGAAGGTGTTAAATTTTCCAAATTATTGGATGACAAGAGTTTATAATCCTATTAAACCCTGAATAATCCTTATTATTCACCATTTTATTTTATTTTCTCATTGAAAGAATAATTTCATTATGGAATATCACCTCCCAAAACTTTTAATTAGGTAAATGTCACTTTTCAGTTTCATTTGGAAAAGGAAATGTGCTAATAAAAAAATGCAATAATTTATTGGGTGAATAAAAGAAATCCATTAAATATGTTTTTCCATCTCGATTTCTTCAAGGAACCCTTTTCCATAAAAATGTATAATTAGGACTTAATTTCAAGTTACGACTGCAAAACGGAGGAAATGGTAATTCCTCCTTGAAATATTGAAAAAAGACTCGAACTTCCAGTGGATTAGGATCAAAGAGATTAAAGGATTAACATTATGAAACTTATGCAGCTTTGAACACATGAACATTTAACTGTGATGGTCTTAACACATATCATGATCTAATTCGCAAACGGCTGAAGTTCATTACGAAAAACAGCTATGATTTTAGCATTACACCTCACGCTAATGAGAATATACATTTTCTGTGACATTCATAAAATTGTTACCTTGAGTATCACGTGTATAAAGTTAATAAATGCTTTAAATATAGAAAAAAGAAACTGCAATATTTACGTACTTTCTTACATTTAGAGTCAATCACGAAAGGATAATTTTTAAAGACATGTTTATGCACAAAAACTAAAACGAATTGAAGGAAAACGTTTTTCTTACTAGAATATATCTTTCTTGACACCTCGAACTCCTTTTTACTATATTATCTGTAATAATTCTCGCAAGTTTTGCTGCCTAAGTAATTAAATGAATGTCAATATATCATATTTATTCTTTTTCCAAAGATTACTGTCTTATTTTACTCGCTAAATCCACCCAGGTTAAAGTGGTAAGGTGGGGTTAACCTTGAACATTATGTTTTAGAGAATCGCCAACGATTTTCCTGTATAAATAAACAGGTCAGCAAAATAGAACAAATAGTGTTGGAATTTTCTTGATGTTTAGTCAACAATCTAAATCCAATTTCTCAATCCGTCGAAAAAGCTACATCCGCCAATAGAGATGGTGATTCATTCAAGGCATTCGACCTATTAAAAGGTAGGTTAAGACGGTCCCTAATGAAAGTCTTCAAAGCATCGTTACTGCTTCCTTTTTCCTTGCCCTACACTACTTCTTTCTTCATTTCTTCGCTACTTATAAGAGCCTTCATGCTACCTAGAGAACCTACTCTCTTCCTTCCTCTAACCTGCTTGCCTAGCATTCTCACTTCTATCACGGCCTTCAGCATCCCAATAGCTTTAAATAATTGCTCCATCAATTTTCTATGTCTTTAAGTGGAAGTGACGGAATTACCCCAACCACTTCCACTTTCCGTGCACCCTATTTAAAACCTCGTCGTTTGGAAATGGTGACACAAATGTGAAATGAAACTGGCAAAGTTTGCATTTGTAACATATAATTGCCATATATTTTCCCTACTGTATTTTTCCATATGCATTGTAAAATTGAGATATAATCATTGAATTATTGTTTCGGAATCTCCTCAGCTTATTTCTACAACTGAATTCTATGGTTTGGATTAGGCTGCACTTAATTTCTACAAATATTAGCAAGTGAGATACGTATTGTCTAAACAGTAATTCACCGTATGGAATATTGTATGAAGATATATCGTATTAACTTCGGTGGTTGTTCAACCGTTGGAATACCCGGTTATAATTGAATAATTGCTAATCAGTATCATCAGGAGACAGATAAAGGTGTCATCATATTGACTACCAGCATTGTCCAGCAGGTAAAAATAAACACACGGATCTTCTCAAATAATTATTTTTTCTTTTCCTCCGTGTCCATGTCAGCCGTTATTTTATCGAAAAAGTTTGAAATTTTGGCAGAGAAAATTATTAAACGGTCTGACAACACTTAAAATAAGGCCAGCTTTAAAAACAGCAAAAATAATTTCGTAGTACCTTCTTTCCATGATATATGGAATACTATCTTTCTCTTGCCACGGACATTAAATGGCATATGCCATAAATCGTTCGCTTGGCTATAATAGTTTTTAATGTAAATATATTTCCATAAACTATTCATAATTTCACAACAAACGAACGGAATTTTCATGAACCTTTCTTTTCTGTGCTGTGATTAATTTTTTTCGCTTTAAAGTGAGGCCAAAGTGTGGAAAATTCATTCATCAAGTCTTACTTGTGTTTTTCTATCATGTTTTTTCTTGTATCTAGTGAGATTTTCCAAAAAAAATGAAACCCAGGAAAATTCACAGACTACTCGTAGTTGGAAGTGTTCATATTTATCACCTAGAATAAAATCCGGGAATCCGGTTTGAACATCAACATTTGCTCATTATCCACTACGCCGATGAGTGTATGCTTTATAGGAAAAATTCGAAATCTGCCCCATTCTGTCCCTCGCGTGATGGGGCCTTAAAACGCAAGAGCTTAAAGATTTAAATTCGATGGGGAGTGGTGACGGTACACGGTCAGGGAGTACGCTAAATATTAATAAAAGCCTCAGCCTCTACGTTCTCAACTGGGAATAGTTTCAATTCAGTCAGACGAGTTTTATTTCAATTGAACTTGCAATGCAGGTTGCGGCAACATAGCTCCCTTCCTTAAAACGTATAACGCTTGTATTAAACCCTTGACTTTCTATTCACAGTTCTATACTTCTAATCGCCGGGTTTTTCTCCCCTTCACCCTCCCTATGGGGATTACCAACTAACTTAAAGTAATATTTTTAGATGCTCGAAATCGACATAAATACCCCGTGATCCACCAAAAAGGAATGTGGCGAAGGGGATTTGCATATAGAGATAGATGGACGCCTTTATCCGTGCGAAATTGAGACCATAATGTCCCTTCTTCCATTTAACACTAACCCCGATTTTCATGCGAAACGAGAAAAGGTAACGGTTTTTAGGGATCATCAAAACTAAGTTTCACCACCATGACGATGATATTACCACTCTTTCTAGCTCCACACGTCCATGTCACTGAGTTTACGGGAGAAAGGGGCTTGGTAGATGTAGGGACCGAAGAGGGGAGGAAGGAGAATCCCACATTAAGTATCATTGGAAGAGGAACGATCCAGTGTTGGGTTGGGCCTGCTAAACGGATTCGGATCCCCATGTTTCAGCGCCGGGGCCTCGCAAACCGTTTGCGCTCCAACACGCATTGGTCACTTGAATGATGAATGCTCCTATCAATTGGGGCACTAGAAACACTAGATGACTATACCACCGGATGGGCGTATGTCTTCCCTGAGGAATCTTCCAGATGGCATGCAAGGGTTGTATAATGGAATGATACCGAAAAAAATACCCCTTTCGTGAATGGTAATCCGTACACAAAAACGATATCCACTGCGTCAAGGGAATGATCGGTCAAGCCTACCGGGATACGACATCTCTGGATAGGGCGGTCTTGAATCTCATTCCAGACACGAGTTCTGCGCTCCAACTCGCCTTGTAACGGATATTTTTATGACCAGTTAACGATCCGATACGACCTCCCCCGTCCGAGCCTCTGACTACTACAACACTCAACTGTTCCATTTCGTCCCGATCATTAGTATCCATTCGGATATCTCATTGCACATGCGTACTATTCACAGATTTATTTGTAAGATTGACACTTTTTAAACATTTCACGCTTTAAAAAGAGACGTTTCAGGCGTGATATGGTGGAATATCATAATTAATTAAAATTGGCAATTTTCCACAAAAATAAATTTCACCAGAAGATGATGTAGTTACATTGAAACCGGTCGTATTAATAATTTATTTTTGTGGAAAATTGCCAATTTTAATTAATTTCACGCTTTGGTAAACGAAATTTTATTCCTGCACATCCCCAAAGAAAGATGAATAACATTGAATTATTTTCCATGAATAAGATATTTCAATAAAATATTTTGTGATCTTAAAGTATTATTATTGTTTTAAAAAATATATAAGAGGCTTTAAAGGCAATAAAAGGGCATATGCTGATTAGTGTCCGACGAATAATTCTTCATATAATGAGTAAAACGTCATTCTTGCTTATTAAATACACTTTGCGGAACGGTTACTCTGAGTAGATTCTTATAAATGTAAAGAAAATAGCAACAGCTAAACTAGAAATACTGATGGTCGTAACAAGTTCCTCATTTTATTTACAAGAATCATAGTAGGATCTTTCATGTAAGGTATTATGTTTTGAGGGAGGTCATATACAGCAGTAGTTCCTAAAGTTGATCATGAATCATGCAGGCCAACTGGTATAATGATGACTTATACAGTCTGTTAAATTTAAAAACATATCGGAGAAAAAGAAACCCATTATATGCTCGGTAGGTAGCTGTAGTGATCGATATCTCGTAAAGTATCGATCAAACAATTTCAAGTTTATGCTCGTTGCAAAGGTGATGTTTGATACCAAAAGAATTATTTTGCTATTTTTTGTTTGTTCAATTCAGTTGTGAGTTACAAGGTGTTAGCAATGGAAGTCAACAAAGAGAAAATTCGGCACATTTTACAGTTTTTCTTTGGTATAGGCGAAAATGCAAACAGGCCGCTGAAATTGTGAATGGCGTGCATGGAGCCGATACTGTAGCAGCTAATTGTGTGCAATTTTTATTTCGTCGATTCCGTTCAGGCATTTTTGATGATACAGATGGACTTCGCACAGGCAAACCCGTCGTCGAAAATGTCGATAAAATCACAGAAATAATCGAAGTTGACCGGCATGTTAGCAGTCGTAGCATCGCCCAGGAACTGAATATCGACCATTAAACAGTTTAAAACCATTGGCGCAAAGCTAGATTCGAAAAGAAGCTCGATGTTTGGGTGCCACACCAATTAACACCAAGAAACACGATGAATCAAATTTCCATCTGCAAAACCTTGGCCAAACGTAATAAACTCGACCTATTTCTTAAACGGTTGGTGACTGGGGATAAGAAATGGGTCACATACAACAATACTATATTATGCGAAAACGATCGTGGTCAAAGCGTGATAAAGCAGCTCAAACGGTGGCCAAACCAGGAGTAATAGCCAGGAAGGTTCTACAGTGTATTTGGTGGGACTTCAAGGGAATAATTTATTATGAGTTGCTTCCGTATGACCAAACACTGAATTCAGATCTCTACTGTCAACAAATGGCCCGTATGAAGCTAGCGATTGACCAGAAACGGCCAGCGTTGGCCGACAGAAGAGTTGTTGTGTTACATCAGGGCAACGCAAGGCCACACACGTCTGTAGTGACTCACCAGAAACTCGGGGAACTTGGTTGGGAGGTTTTTAAACATCCACCATATAATCCGGACCCGGCACCAAGCGATTACCACCTTTTTCTCGCATTGCAAAACTTCCTGAGTGATAAGAAATTGCGATCAAGAGAAGATTCTGAAAAAAAGATTACAATAGTTTTTCGCCAATAAAGACCAAGACTTCTATGAGAGAGGCATTATGAAGCTATCTTTACAATGGCAAAACATTATGCAACAAAACGGCGCATATTTGACCCAAATCGGACAATCCGAAACATCTTAATAAAGTTTTGAAATTCACGCAAGATAATGGATTTCTTTTTGGACCAACCTAATATTCTTTCATTCACTAACGAAGGCAGGAAAATATAGGTAAAGATTAATAAAGGTGGGAATAAAATACGGTGATACGTAGCGCTATATGATCTGGAGTAACGTTCCGAGCTTTTCTTATCCAACTGTCGGCTAATGATGACTGATTAACGAAAGGCATAGGGAAACCTGAACCTTTTATGCACTGTTACATCCACTTCATTACTCGCCAAATGGAGACAGGAGACTCAATTAAACGACCTTCGCGTGTTTTACGGAAGCACGTCACCCTCTCTACCACACCCCCCCTCCCCCGAGTTAACCAAGTCACCAAGTATGAAATAGCCTTTATTGAATATGAATGCTTACGATAATTGACGTCACTTGGAGGTCTTCCCGAGAATTGAAAACTTACAAAAACCTAAGGACAATGAACCAATATTGTGGCGATGCCAGCTTTAATGTGAATCCTACTTAGTCAACGTATAAATTATATGCATGGTTAAAATTTTGACTTACTTAACTATATTACTAAATAGTTAACTGTTTCGCTTAGTTTCACATTCATAATGAGCGAAAAAAATTCCCGGGGAAACTTTCTAACACGGCACACACATTTTAAGGTCACGCTTGATTCACCTTTAACCCAGTTCAATTATTCCTGACCTACTAATTATTTCGTTCACACTTCATTCAATTGTAGCTGGGCTTGTATATGAAGAACATCATTATGGGTATTACTTCTAAGATTACACGAGTGTTTCCATGTTTTCGAGATAAACATTGCCGTAAGAGAAACATAAGATGGATTTAACCATATTCGTTCTTCAGATTGCATATATAAAAAGTTATTCTTATCTTTCCATTTGAAACCGTACTTTTGACGAGAAATCTTCTCAGCGTAAGGTAAACGTATCATTCCTTCATTTTTCAAGGGATTTACCATCATTAAATTGTGATATAGGTCACATGAGTGCATAAATACCTTTTTCTCCAGCGCTACAAAGTAATTCCAGCCTATTTGACCATTATGCAAGTATCATTATCACCACGCAATTGAAATTCAAGCAGACCAACAATTAATTCATATCAAAGAACGAATGCAGCAGCAAGCAGGGAGATTAAGTAAAATAAGCTTTTTACGAATAATAGTAGAACTCGTAGTAGTTAGTAGGGGAGATAACCGACAACTGAAGTTTTTCTGCGTCATTAGAGATAGCTGGGTCATTTGGTAGGGTTATAACGTTCAGGGATGGGGTAGGGTGGAGGGAAACTCGGCTACGTCATTAAAGTACCCTCAGCAATAGGTGCTAAAGGGTCTACAGTTTAACGTTCCATCCGACAGACGTATACCCCACTTGAAGTGCTCTCGGCATAGTACTATAAATAGGGTTTGGGATACCCCTGAAAAATCCTTTCCGTTCCTTGGTTCGAGTAGTAGTATCGTAGTTGTTATGGGAGGTGACCGGCTGCTGAGGTCATTTGCGCCATAAGGGATGAATGGGAAAGAAATGGTGGAGTGAAAACCGGCGTCATCATTAGCCTACTCTTGTCGTAAGGCGCTAAGGAGTCCCCGAAGCTTAAAGTCCCATCCGACGGACGTCGTACTCAAAGTGGTCAGCAGCGGCAGAGAGGGCATACATTTTGTTTACAATTACTCATGCTTTGAAAAGCATTTCTGGGAAAAAGGAACTTTTTTATGGATATTTTAGCTCCGCGCTACCTTAGCAGACGAGACAACAACCAGAAATAAAGGTTAATTATTTGCCGGGTAGACCGACGTGGAATGTATGCTTCCCAGCACGCCCCGTGCTACACCCAGCCGTCGAATTCCTTCAGCCCAAAACCGTCCAGTCTTACCCGAAGAAGGTCATAAGCTTAAACTATTATAAAGGTGTACTTTTACGTATTTTCCATGTATCTGTTTGAGTTCTGTTGCGTCGTTCAAGTGTTATATTGCTCTCGTGAGTGATGGGTGATTCTACATCACATAAATATAAGAGTATTTAGATACGAGTATTATACTAGTATATACGAGTATTATATGAGACTCGATGGAGTAACTGACGAGAGGTCTGAAAGGCAACAGTAAGGCCCAGTTGTGACCAAATATGAGGGCACGAGCAATAATAGCTTTAGATTAGATTCATAACTCAGACACTGCCAACCTTAGACAAGGGAGTGGAAGGAGGGAGATGGTTTGATTTCCTTCACTAGTTACAAGGAATATGGATTTACTTTGGTTTTGAGTAGCATATTTTTTCATCAGCATTTAATCAAGCGAACCCTGGACACTGATTTCGCGGTGAAAAGAGACTATTGAAACTATGGTAGAGTTCAATAGAAAGATGGTGCAATAGCTGGGTAAAAGTCATCGTTTCCATGAAAGACGTAAAGCTTCTGATTTTACTTTAGTTAAATTTTCACATGAGTTGATCAAATCACGAGGATTTGGATTAGCTACTTGATGTCACAGATGATAAAAGAGTTACCTGGATGACCTTAACAAAAGAAACACATCATATCCAATTAATGGAAAATGATTAAACAATCCTTCCTTGGTCTGATTTCCAACACAATACCTTTTTCTCAAATTAACGTTGCATGTTGTTCAATTATCATCATTTACAAAACAAAATAAAATTCTCATTTGTGTAAGCATTTATGTACGGACTGTTAAATAGCCAATTTATTGGCGTTTTTATAAATCAAACCACTTTGGTTTTCCACATAAACTTTTTATTCTCACAACCCAGGTTTCGTCATTGCATAACAGGTGGTTTGGTTTATAAAAACGTCAATGTGAAGATTTTCCACCAAGTTACTCCAGAAACTGTTTCATTAGTCAATTTATTTCAATTGAAAATTATTTAAGCTATTAACTATTTCTTCATTCCCCTACGCGCACCAAGCGTTAAAAATCATACAGCTTCGAAGCGATTGAATTTTTTGCAAATACTTGAAAGGTTTTTACCTCCAATACTCCAAATTATCTTGAAGTCACTTTCCTTTTGCCTGAGACTAACCAATACTCACCCGCATCCGTATTTAAAGAATGCATGCTTCGCTCACGGATAAGAGCCACAATGATATTATATACACACCCTTCATCGTAATCACCACACATCATTGGCATAGCTTAGGAGTTTAAATAGATAATCCTGAGAGGGTGCGAGTAAATAGCCTTCGTGCTCGGAGGAACGAAAATATCTGGCACACGGACGGAATGGCAACTAGTACGCCACAGCTTTTGAAATGTCAGGTGAGAGAAGAGAGAGGGACGAGAGAAATGTAGGGAACTTTAGCACAAGGGATGAGTTCGAGAAATAGATATGTGGGATATGGAAATAACCGTTCGAATAGCGCATTCAGGAGGAATCCTTTTGAAGTGCGAGGGACGAGCCATTCGTGACCACGCGGACCGCGCCACCCTTGCCAGAAATGAATTCGCAGAGAAGGAACGCCGCGCGAATTCTGATCGGTCGCACCGCACGTGCTCGCCGTCACGTAAGCCAAAATTTTTTCGCTCCATGAGGATGTTGAAAGATCAGACGGATTTTTAAAACATCTTGCCCCGGAGCGGGAAACGGTAGGGCAGAACTTGAAACCCCACGAATACCTAACAATTTCGCATATCCTCTCAAACGAGTGGATGGTGTTTTTGTAGGCCACGAAGCCTAATGGATTTTTAAGTAACACCAGATTGCGAATGGATGTAAAGTGTTTCCAGCACCATAGAGCTCTTCAAAACCCATCGAGGTGATCTACAGTGGTATCATGTTATAAGGTGTGCTTGGAAATTATTCAAAATTTTTCCATATTAAATCTATCAATCCTGGCCCAATCTTGTTCCTTTCATGACTGCTCGAAGTAGCTCCTTGGTGACCGATGACAATTATTTTTCCCAGACCAAGAATCATGGCTAAAGATTATTGTGGAATTTGAGGGTTCACATACAACCGAGGTCCATGAGATGGGCAACCACTAAATTCTGATTATTTTCTGAAATTCACGGGAGAAATACCCCATAAAATCATTTATTTAATGTCCATATCCGAGGTGTTACTCCTACCTGTAAATCTTGAGTATGCATTAAGGCTGATATTCACCATAACAATGCAATTTCAGCTAAGCTAAAACCATTATAAAAAGAAAAAGAAGTTTGAAAGAATATATTACATAATATTATATGTTAGTCATTCTGTCATTCTGCGCATTATATGAGTTATGCGACGTGTACAAAATTTCTCTCACAGGAATGCCACTTTAAATATTCGCAAAAAGCTCAAGGCCACAAGGCCGATCGAAATCAAATAATTTTGTTCCAAATATTTGTGACGATCTCTTGTAACTATTTTAAACACCATTGCAAGAGCTGTTTCAAGAGAAATGCTTACAGACAATGACAGTTAATTTAATTACTTCTCAGAATGGTCTCCTTACTTTTTTCTTTTCTTTCAAAAACTTTTACTCTTAGGACATATTACCGAAGACTTTCATTCGGAGAATCACGTTGCATTATTAAGAATTGCTGTCTTCAAGGGAATATGATAAGAGTAGATTGGACTCTATCTACACGTGAGTATGGAGGAAAGGTTGGATAGAGATAATCGTCTTCATTTTAGAGCGAGGTTGAGACTATGGAGTCTCTTCTACCACCTAACACCTAAATGATTGGTGGAAGTGCAGAATAACAAATAGGGCAGGCGCGTTTGCGGAAAGGAGCCATAGAAGCAGTCAAAAAAGTTAAAGATGATATACCTGTAGGGAAAGGTAACGGGAGACTGAGGGCCGTATTAGAAGGGCAAACGTTATGTAACAGGGAGAGAGGGAGGGACCATTTGGTCATAAAAAATATGTATTCGTTGAAAATATTTTGTATTGACGGTTTCAGTTTCTTAAAAACCTACTAAACATTTCAATAACGATAACAACAATATTCAACAACAATAATCGCCGTTCACTTCTAAGCACTTTCCGTAACGCTGAATCAGCTTCTTTAATCCCTCAGCGTACAGAGATGTTTGCTTTCAATGCAACAATTTCAGAGTGTAAAAATCATTCGCTTTGATAGGGATTCGAACCCAGATCCATCGATGTACAGCCGAGTACTTGAGCCAGTTAAGATCCCGCAGTTTCTTAAATGTTTGCTGCCTAGTAATTCAGCCGGTTGACAACGGCCGTCGTGAGTTGCTCGTCGCCTTCAAACCGTTGTCCACCAAGCCAAGCATTTCTAACGGAATTAAGGGTAGAAATTACGAGTCTAAGAGGGAAGAAGTACAGGAAAATATTTTCTTCAAGTTTTTCGATTTCGTATTTTTAAAGTCGTTCGATCTCATAGAAAGCATAAAAATATGTGATAGTCAATAGCTGCTAATGATAAAATATGGATAATAAAAGAGGATCTACTCACTGCCACCACATTATTGCGATAATTAGTTAAGTTAATAAATATTCGTACAATACTTTCCGGTGGAACTGCAATGCCCACGTAAACTTCCGTAGATTTTCCTATAACATAGCAATTTACGTCAAGACATAAATACGCAAAAAAAAGGGACATTGAGTTAAAGGAATATGCTTAAAAAATAGAAAGCATTCTGGCATGAAGGGCAGGAAAATAGAAGCACTCCCAAATTAAGAAAGAGTTACCACATAAACATAAGAGTTAGGATTTATCAATGACCTAAAATATCAGAGGAAATTGATAAATTAAAGTACTTGATTAGCATGCCGAGCTTGTATATGCAATACATATAACACGTCAACCAAATAACTTTATTTTACAATGCGCACGCTGACTAAGTTGAAAAACGTTGATTTCCGAAGTACTTCAACCTCATTCATCATGTAAAAGACCTTCTGAATAAATTTTTCGGTTTCAAGACTATTTCTAAAGAAATACCTGATAATACAGGTAATCTTTCGCTTATGATAAGTTTTGGATGGACATAACTATCAAATATTTCTCTTGCTTCGCCTGACAAAACAAAACCGAACTCCAAACATTAAACCAAAATCCCTCATCATTTCCGTACACTTCCTTCCTCCCTTCATTCCCTCCAAACATGACTATCTTCGTTTGCCTAACATTCTCCCTTTGATCACAATTTTCAACATCCCATTGCCAATCACTATGCTTTGCATCCCTTTTTTGTTCTCCTTAGAATATCTCCCGGCAATACCCTCTCCTCCCGACAAATCCCAATCCCAGCAGTTCCTCATTTGATAGTTCAAGTAGTTAGTCAATAGTTCCACATGAATGCTGTCTACCCCCACGACCTTATTTGATTCCATCTCCCTTAATGCCCTTTCTAGACACTATAGGAACCTTAACGGGAAAAGGATAAGGAAACCATGGGTAACGGATGAGATGATTGCAAAGTTGGATGAGAGAAGAAGATGGAAGAATGTAAGCAAGAGTTAGGGAAAATGAAGTACAAAGAGTTAAACCATAAATTGAGAAGGGCCACAAATAAAGCAAAAGAAGAATGGTGGAAAACGCAATGCGAAGATATGGAAAGTTTACAGAAGAAGGGTGAAATTGGTGCTCTATACAGCAAGGTTAAGCTATTATCGGGAAGTAAGAACGCAAGATCTGTGCTAACAGTTAAAGATAAGTGGGGTAAGATAATATTTGAACCAGGAAAAATCCAAGAGAGATGGAAGGAATGTATAGAAACACTGTATGGTAAAGAACATAGGCCGACAAGGTTAGACATAGAAAAGGAATATGACGTAGAAGAAGATAGCTAAGGTCCAGGCATACTCGACGATGAAATAGAAAGGGCATTAAAGGAGATGAAAGCAAATAAGGCCGTAGGGGTGGACAACATTCCTGTTGAAATGTTTAGGAAAATGTGGGATGAAGACTCTATATGGAATTTTCCTTGTATCTCTGAGGAAGGAATCTGGCCGAAAGATTTGTGAGATCAGTGGGGTTGCAAGCATTGCTGAGTGAATTAGAGGTTCAGTGCGATAAGTATGGGATGAGAATCAATATTAATAAAACAAAGGTTATGCGATTTTCCAGAAAGAAAAAGGCTAAGCTAAATATTAAAATAGGCGGGGAAAAAATATAGCAGGTAGAACACTTTACATATCTCGGAAGTGTTTTGGACCAATACGGGCAAAGTGGTAGGGACGTAAGGAGAAGAATTGCGCTAGGCAAGGAGGCTTTCTCAAGGAGGAGGGAGTTGATGACGGGGACGTTGAGTAGGGATGTTGAGACAAGACTCGTAAAAACGCTGATATGGAGCGTAGCTATGTACGACGCGGAAACGTGGTCACTGAAGCAGGAGAATAGACGTAGATTGGAGGCATTTGAAATGTGGATGTGGAGAAGAATGGAGAAGGTGAAATGGACCGAAAGGAAAACAAATGAGGAAGTACTGGAGATGATGGGTGAGGAGCGGGGTTTGTTGAGAGAAATCGTATGGAGGCAGGAAAAATGGATGAAAGGCGTAATGAGCGGTAGTGGAATGTTGAAGAAGATAATAGAAGGGTGAATGTTAGGCAAGCGAGGTAAGGGCAGGAACAAGATAGGATTGCTGGACGGGATGAAGGAAGGAAAGAAGTACACAGAGATGAAGAGGGACCTGATATAGAGTAGGTTGCTGGATTTGGTGTTGCTTGGAGTTACAAAATGTTTACCTGATAGTTGTGTCCATCCAAAAACCTACCTAAACCGGTAGATTACCTAATAATAATAATAATGCCTTTTCTTACTCATTTTCGTGTATTCCTGGACCTAAGATAACTTTATCTACGTCATATTCCATTTCTATGTCTAGTTTGTTGGCCTAAGTTCTTCACCACACATTTCTTCTATAAATTCCTTCAATCTCTCTTGGATCTTCCATATTTCAAATATTATCTTATCCGACTTACCTCTAACTGCTAGCACAGATCTTCCCTTCTTATTTCCCATTAGTGTTTTAACCTTCATGTATAGCACATCAATTTCATCCTTATTCTGCACACTTTCCATACCCTCGCACTGCGTCTTCCAATGTGATTATTTTGTTTTATTTGTTGCTCGTCTCATATTATTAATTAAATCTTTTTACTTCCTTTTGCCTAACTCTGTACTTACATTATTCCATTTTCTCATCTCATCTATCTTCCTAATCATCTCACCCGCTATCCATAATTTCCTTGTCCTTTTCCAGTTAACGTTTCCTATAGTGTCTTTTGCGGCTTTCGATATCACTTTATTGATTCATTCCCATTTTTCTTTGATTGCACTCAGCTCTTTACCGTCATTCATCGTTTTCTCTACAGCCTGCTGATACTCCTTCCTTGTTAATCCATTTAATGCTTCTATATTCCATTTCCTAACCCACCGCCTCTGTCTTATCTTTTTGAAACGGACTCTACATTTTATTACAACTAAATTGTGGTCAGAGTCCGCATCAGCTCCTGGGAAACTGTGCGAATGTATCACACTATTCCTAAACCTGTACCTAACCATAATATAATCTAACTGATACCTTTCTGAGTCACCTGGCATTTTCCATGTATACCTATGCCTTTTGTGGTGCCTAAACCATGTGTTAGTGATGACTAACCCCTGTCTCCTGCAGAATTCAATTGCTTTCTCCCCGCGTTCATTCCTCGTGCCTAACCCATAGTCCCCCACCTCACCACCATCTCTTCCTTCGCCTACCGTCGCATTCCAATTCCCCATCACTATCAAATGTTTCCCTGCAGGAACACTCTCGATGATATCCTCTAAATCATCGTACATCCTATCGACTTCTTCCTCCTTGTGGTTGCTCGGTGGCATGTATACCTGAACAATGACCAAGTTCGTCGGCTCTGCTTTAATCTCTACGAGTAAAATTCTATCTGTCGCTTGCTCTATGTTCACTACGCTTCTTCCTACCCCTTTATTTAAAATTACGGCAACCCCTCGGTGGCTCTCGTCCCCACCGCTGTATATCACTCTATAATTGTCACTCCAGGAATCCCCGCTATCCTTCCATCTCACCTCGCAGAGACCTAAAACATCTATATTACCTCTTTCCATCTCTCGCTTAATATTTTCTAATTTGCCTCTCCTCAACATTGTCCTGACGTTCCAGGTTCCTATTCTAACTACTTTCGTCTTCTTCTGCGTCTTCTGTCCTGCTGCTGCTCTTTTTTCCCCGCAAGAGTTAACGCATTAATTTTTCCCAATTCACTCTATCAAACGCTTTTTCGAAATCTACAAAACAGGCAAAAACGTCCTGATTGTATTCTATATTCCTCTCGACTAGTGATCTCATTACTGCAATGGCATCACGCGTACCTCTTCCTTTCCTGAACCCAAACTGATCATCCCCTAAGTAATCATTTGCCTTACTCTCTATCCTTTTGTTGATGATCCTGAGAATAACTTTAGCTGCGTGGGATATCAAACTTATTGTTCTGTAATCCTCACATGACGAAGCCTTTGCCTTTTTTGGAATAGGAACTAACACCGATCTCACAAAATCTTCCGGCCAGATTCCTTCCTCATAGATACTACGAATCAGTCCATATATGGCCTTCTTCCCACCTTTCCCTAACCATTTCAACATTTCTACAGGAATATTGTCCACCCCTACAGCCTTATTTGCTTTCATCTCCTTTAATGCCCTTTCTATTTCATCGTCGAGTATGCCTGGACCTAAGCTATCTTCTTCTACGTCATGTTCCTTTTCTATGTCTAACCTTGTCGGCCTAAGTTCTTTACCATACAGTGTTTCTATATATTCCTTCCATCTCTCTTGGATTTTTCCTGGTTCAACTATTATCTTACCCCATTTATCTTTAACTGCTAGCACAGATCTTGCCTTCTTACTTCCCGATAATAACTTAACCTTGCTGTATAGAGCACCAATTTCACCCTTCTTCTGTAAACTTTCCATATCCTCGCATTGCGTTTTCCACCATTCTTCTTTTGCTTTATTTGTGGCTCTTCTTAATTTATTGTTTAACTCTTTGTACTTCATTTTGCCTAACTCTGTGTTTACATTTTTCCATCTTCTTCTATCATCCATCTTTTCAATCATCTCATCCGTTACCCATGGTTTCCTTATTCTTTTCCCGTTAATGGTTCCTATAGTGTCTTTTGCTGCTTCCGATATCCCTTGCTTGATACATTCCCATTTTTCTTCGATATTACTCAGTTCTTTACCGTCATCCATCATTTTCTCTACAGCCTGCTGATACTCCTTCCTCGTTAATCCATTTAATGCTTCTACGTTCCATTTCCTAACCCTCCGCCCTTGCCTTATCTTCTTGAAACGGACGTTACATTTCATAATAACTAAATTGTGGTCAGAGTCCGCATCCGCTCCTGGAAAACTGTGCGAATTTATCACACTGTTCCTAAACCTGTGCCTAACCATAATATAATCTAACTGATACCTTACTGAGCTACCTGGCATTTTCCATGTATACCTACGCCTTTTGTCGTGTAAACCAAGTGTGGGTGATGACTAACCCCTATCTCCTGCAGAACTTAATTCCTTTCTCCCCGCGGTAATTCCTCGTGCCTAGTCCCCCACCTCATCACCATCTCTTCCTTCGCCTACCGTCGCGTTCCAATCCCCCATCACTATAAAATGTTTCCCTGCAGGAACACATGCGATTACATCCTCTAACTCATCGTACATCCTATCGACTTCTTCCTCCTTGTGGTTGCTCGGTGGCATGTGTACCTGAACAATGACCAAGTTCGTCGGTTCTGCTTTAATCTCTACGAGTAATATTCTATTAGTTGATTGCTCTATGTTGACTACGCTTCTTCCTACCCCTTTATTTAAAATTACGGCAACCACTCGTTGGCTCTCGTCCCCACCGCTCTATATTATTCTATAATTACCACTCCAGTAATCCCCGCTATCCTTCCATCTCACCTCGCATAGACCTAAAATATGTATATTACCTCTCCATCCATCCAATCCTTCCATCCATCGCTTAATATTCTATAATTTTCCTTTCGTTCGGTAGATATGGACATTTTTTCGGAAGGTCGTGGAAAAATTATCTTGAAGGCTATGACTCTTCTCTTTACTTTAAGAGGAAAAGTGGATGCAGAGCATTTTGATTGGCGAGGGAATGGTGAAAATTGTGACGGGTGGGAGGATGTTAGTAAGCGGTGTAGAGGGAGGACAAGAATAGCCATTATGAACGGAATGGAGGCAAAATATAATATGTGAAATTGAAGAATTCATTGTAGCGTAGAAAGTTTTCCGTCCAAAGAAGAGATCCATGACGCCATGACGATGATTTTGTGAGAGGTCCTCGAAAACGCCTTACAGGGCTCGCACCGATCATGACCGAGTCGTTGGAAAAAATTTGTAGAGGTCCAAGGATAGTACTTTGAAGAATTTTAAGTATTTGTGCAAATATGCTCAATAAATTACTCTTCAAAAATAATTGAATTGCTTTTGGAACGTACCCTGTAACTCAAACATTTTTACTACTGATACGTCAGTAACAGATGCGCCCACTCTATAAGTTAATAATTTGTGAATAATGTTAGAAATAAAGACGCTTGAACCACATATTCCACCGCGTTCTAAATTATTTTCAGGAGATACTGAAATTGCACCGGTTTAAATAAATTTCGTCGTATGTTCCCAGAAAATTTTAACGCAAAAAACAATTACAAATAATAATGGAGCATCACTCCACAGAAGGCAAACCAATAATTAATTACATTAGATTGATATAAATTTGAAACTTATTTTGAATATCATATTGTTATTACACCATAAATTGCGCATTCCTTATCCTTGAAATGGAACTGATATCCTTTCAAAAATTTCCATTCACAGCAAGGAAAGTTATTGAATAGCCTTGACGTAAATTCATACGTTTAATATTGTATGCCTTTTCGTATATTTTCAGGTACCTAGATGCCTTTATTCTGCACTTTTTTCCTCTATTAACTTCCAGTTATTTCCAGACTTATTTCTGGATTGATTCAAAACTCTCCTCTCTTCCTCAATGTGAAGTCTTACGAGAATAACTTATCTCCACTCTTCCATCGTTATAATACATTACTAACATGAAAAGGAAATTTAAAATGTAAGGACATGTTTTGAGGCACACCTAACAGACTGATTAGAAAAATACTGGGAGTAAAAGGGCTAGGAAAAACAAAAAGATAAGGTAGAGATTGAGATATTTGGGAGGCATTTCGGTAATGATGAGAACATTTAATTAAACTTGAATTGAATGGAAGCGGAACGAACGGATCTAAAAGTTGCAGAACTATGTCATAGCCTGAGAATTATGAATGAACAAATAAAATTATTGTTATCCACGAACTGTTTGTACCTAATTCCTTCTTGAAGACAAGCATCGCATACACCATGCATTAGTTACTCCCAAGTAGACTTTAACAACATATTATGCATATAAAAGTCGAAAAATGACCATTTGTTAAATCCGTGATCACTTACCACAATGAAAAAATAATAAAAAGCCATCAATTGATCGGCACGTATAGCCTTAGAGAAAGAATAAGGTCAATGAACAGAAGACTGAAAGTGCAGATAAAAGGAAATCCTTTTCCCCATCGAATAACTTGAGACCACAGCACAAAAGCATGAAAAGCTAGCTCGTAAAACATTTTTATTTCGATTAGAAAGGCTCAGAGTCTAAAGGATGTGGATTGATGAATGTGGGACCAGACTATTTCTCTCTTACTTTTTAAGTTAACGTGATATCCAAATTGAACAATTTATACGCACTCACTTTCACCGTAAATTGCGCATAATTTTTTCTTTGTAGTGTCCTGTCTGCCTACCTTTGATTTCAGATGGAGAAAGAAATTTTTCCACGTGTATTTCCTAGATAAAACCTCGGAAGCCGAGCGCTCAGTAGTTCAACCACCTCGACCTACGAACCTATTAAGTCTGGTTCAACAGATTTCCGCCACGGACCGAGCGCAGGGGAAACCACTATGACAGGAGAGAGCCATCTAGATTTTTATCTGCATTTCCCTTAATGGTAAGGCGAAAACTCTAGACAAGAGTTTTTGCAGAGCCAGCGATCTTCCTTTCGAGGCAACCAGGAAACTATTTGAGTGGCTAGGATAAGGGGTCCGGGCTCAACGGCGTGGAACATTTTAGACAATCGGAATAAAATCAACTTCCAGGAGATTTAAAAAATGCTGAGTGATTCCTTCGGAGCAAGAAAAAAATGATGCACGTGAAATTAATCAGCGTAAACGTAAGGCCTTAGTGCTAGTCGTGAAAGAATAAGAAACTGGAACAGTTTAAGTCAAGTCGCGTACTAGATTTATTAATTTCTTGTTTTTGAATGACGACCGGCAAGGTTTTGGGGACAGGAACAGGGCAATAAGTCATTTCCACCAACGCAATCCTCGAAAAAATCCCTACGGCACCTGTTGAAGTCGGACTGCTGTTTCAGGGGTTCTGCTGCCTGCACGTTCACCTCTGCCTCAATCTTTATCCCACCCCTTTTCCCTTCCATTCCTCTCCAAAAATACTATCGATATAAAAGTTTTTTTAATCCACACTTATCCCTACCCATTCCTCTTCGTCATCCACTATTTTTAATGATAGAGTCTGAGTAATTTACACTGCAAAGAAATCGACTACAACTCTACACGCTAAGATAAAAGACTAGAGCGATTCTGCGACACATTCATCAACTTGCTCCAGTCCACTCTATTGCCCCTCGCCTATGTACTTGTTTGCCCTATTGTGCAATCTTTCATTGGCATTTCTCAGTCCCTCTCATCAATAGTTTATGGTGAACTATGTTTCTGCATATAAGTCATAAATCATCTTAAGACGTCATACATATTTTTTGGTAATTCTATTTTCCCATAAAAACTATGCACAAATAATTCTAAAAAGACTTAAGCATAAGTTTTCATTCCAATAACTTTTTGTTTTTATGTGGTAGTCTACTGTATAAGGTAGATTTTGGATGGACATAGTCTGATTACAGCTACATTTGTAAGCCTCGCTTAATTAGACTCAAATTACACCGCTTCACCGCAATAAACCCGTTTTCAAATCCGCATACTTTCTGCTCGCCTTCATTCCAACCAACATGCTTAGTGGCCTTCTATACTAGGTAATTCTGTAGGGATATTTATTTCAACTGATATGCTTTCCATAATTGTTAATAACACGTTTTCCGTTCTCTACCTTCAATATTCGAACTCAAGATATTCTATTAGAGGTCACGTTGCTATTATATATCTAAACAGGCATACTTTTTACTACTGTGCTTCCCAACAATCGGAGATTGGGCTGGGACGGTGAATAATGCCCTGACCTCCCGCCCCGAGATTTCACCGGCTGTGTCAGGATAATTCAGGGGCATACTCATCCCAATTCGGACCGAGGAAGCCTAGTCATCATTCCCGCTGCGGAATACAACACCCCCCCATAAGCAGTGATTCCGTTAATTGCCATGATTCATTGCTATTTTGTGTCCCTCAAATTTAGTCGGAAAGATAAACGAAGTTTACCACTACCTTCCCGATTAATGTGTTCACAAGATATTATCACTTCAACTGCAGCCTCAGTTGTTAAGAAACTCTTTGTAGCGACCGGAGTTATTGAGCGGCGCAGCTTTTCGCTACTACTACTCATTCCATTTGGACACCCTAATTATGGGAAATCAGTATGACTCACGGCAATGCAGATCTATGAGAGATTAAAAATACGCATGCTTATGCAATTCATGTAAAATTGAGAATGTAGACGTTCAACAGGTAAAGGTGAACAAAAAAATTTTTCTCACAAAATCTCAAAGGAAATGAAATTCAAAATGTAGGGGGGAATGAAAAAATTGCAAAACTATTCCACGAAATTACGACTAAATTTGGTGCAAACAAAGACTGCAAATAAAAGGATAACTGGAAAGTTAAATTTAAAAACTTATAATTATCACTCTTCCATGCATCCTGATGCAAGCATTGTTTTAGAGAGAACACGCTGATTTCTCTCTGCATCTCTCGCTCACTCACTGCACAAGATGTTTCGCAAAATATCTAAAACCGTAAACTTTGTCCCCATCACCACAGCTAGTTCCTATTCCAAATGGTTTCGATGAGACTATTTGGTTTCAGCGTAGCAATCCTTCTTTGCACGTATAAGTAATTAGAAGGGAAATTGATTTCACTTGTCATCGGCTTCATGATCGCATAAAATCAAAGTTAAATGTCATATCTTATGCATGCTCATGATTACCTGGTGGGAAAAAATGGCTTGTTACAAGCACCTAAATTATTTCAGGCAAGGGAAAATATTCTGGCTCAAGGGGCATTAATTGAGCATACACCATAAGGAAGCGGACATAAGTACTTCTGGTAGTTGAGCGCGGTTAAAGATTTCTAAAATTCTTTTGCAAAGCAGGATCCAGTTGCTGTTGGAGGGCCGTTATTTTCTTCAACCTCGGGCCTTCAAGTCCTCAAAATTTTTGCTGGAAAGTTTTGGCTACATTTAATTTAAAAAAGCATGTACATCAAGAGCAAAAAAACTCTTATCAATTCCGTTCAGTACCTCTTTGCCGTGCTAATTTTGGTCGTGCCGTTCATTACTCATGATTTTTATTATCTTTATTTTCCTATTCCTGCCATTAAGTGACTTTCGAAGGCGTGCGATAGGAACCGCGTCCATTAAGTACATTCATTTAAATTGCAAATTATTTCCCAGCCAAGTGAAAGTAAAAAGTAGTGGTAAAAACAATTTCAAAATTTCATATTACTATGAGACTGTATTAAGGAAAACCTTAAAACATATGAACTGTGATTGATAAAATGTGTTGTTAAAATTTGCCATTACAGTAGCATTATTTGCCAAAAGGTAACGCACTACTTCAAATTTGAATGCAACATAATCATAAAGCAGTAATGCGAATCAGTAGTCAGTAGTTCAAGCATAGCCTGGGCGTATTCGGCGCCCCTCATAAGTACAAGGTCGTACCTAGAGGTCGGCATGTGCATTCCATCTTGATTTTCTCGATTTAATAATAGTTATAAAAATAATAATTTCACGTAACTATTCAACAATTTCCTTATTGGGATCAAAACAACTATTTGATCAGGAAAATTATTATTCTTTTTGGCTCAACTAATGTACATGCAAGGTTTTGTACCTATCATGGCTACATAATTTAACGGATGTACTTGGAATTTTTAAGCCACGGAATCAGCGTTTAAGGAATAAAATCACGGTTAGATAACTCAGAAGTTTTCCCGTTTCTTTACTGCTCTATCGAGAGCAATCACCGTTCCTCCGCTAGTTCTTGAAAGCCGTCAGAACCCACAACATCTTTCAAGACGTTAAAGTTGCAGCCCACGGGGAGGGGATTCACGGTAGCTGTTTCACGTATCTGAGTGCCGTAACTCATTTAAAGCTACCCAATAAATCAATAATGCATATTATTTCCCTGTCCTAATGCATATTATTTTCCATTCCTGAGGCGAATCACGTAGCGCAATGGCTATTACACCAACTTTTCCCCAACCTTTTCAAGAGTGCATGATTTCTATGCAAGTTCACCGATTCGTACCAAAGCCAATATATTTTATTCGGTAGTATTCTCACGCGTAAGCTGTACTTTGGAGGATATAATCGATTTCAGTTTTCATCCTTACAAATTTGACGTTAAACTCTTGACCTCTCGGCGTTTTGATAGTAGTCTGTTACCTATGACAACTTATCCCCCTATCGCAGCTATAACACAGGTCTACAAAAAAAAATTTTTTTTGGTGCCGGGAATCTTCGTGTTGATTTTACCTATATTTGTAGAGCTGAATCCAAATATGAAATCCGATTTATTTAACAGCTCTACTTTTTTAAATATGGCACATCTTACGATTAGTTGTTTTAATATTTGATATATTCCGGAAAATAATTTTCAAAGTTAAATAAATCTATAAGTATACATGGGAATATATGGTAAAAAAAATAGGAAAAATATTACAGACTTTGTGAAACGTGCATACTTGGGATATTTTGGTGTTAAGCTTGGTGACCAAGATAAAACATGGGCACCGCATTTTGTGTGTAAAACATGTACTGAACATCTGCGGCAATGGACAACAGGACAAAGGAAAAGTCTAAAATTTGGTGTGCCAATGGTGTGGAGAGAACCTGTGAACCATATTGACGACTGCTATTTTTGCATAGTAAAGGTTTCGGGAATTAATCGAGAAAATCGCCACAAGTGGACATATCCAGATTTGCCTTCAGCTAGACGCCCGGTACCCCATTCAGAAGAAATACCGATCCCAATATTTCAGACGTTACCAGATATATCTAAGGAAGAATTTGAGTTATTTGAAAACATTTCTCATTCTATTGACGATAGTGGCAGTGACTACGAGGGGGTATCAACAATTCCTCAACTATTTAATCAAAATGAACTAAGCGATCTTGCTAGAGAACTGAACTTATCGAAGGAAGCATCCGAACTACTAGCATCAAGACTGCATGAAAAGAATTTACTGTAACCCGGTACAAAAATAAGTTTTTATCGCACAAGGGAAAAGGATATGCTACCCTTCTTCACTCAAGAAGACAATCTTACATTTTGTTTAGACGTTAAGGGTCTTTTGGAAAAAATGGGACTACTATCACAATATGATGCTAGTGATTGGCGTTTGTTTATTGATAGCTCCAAGCGTAGTTTAAAATGTGTACTTCTTCACAATGGTAACAGGTTTGGCGCAATACCAATCGCTCATTCAACTAAAATGAAAGAAGAATACGATACAATAGCATTGGTCTTACAGAAGATAAAATACCAGGAACATCGCTGGGTGATTTGTGTGGATTTAAAAATGGTGAACTTTCTTCTTGGGCAGCAAAGTGGCTACACAAAATATCCTAGTTTCTTGTGCCTCTGGGATAGCAGGGACAGACAAAACCACTGGATTAAGAAGGAGTGGCCTAAGAGAGAAAACTTGGTTGTTGGGAAAGAAAACATCATTGCTGAATCTTTAGTTGAAAGAGAGAAAATCATCTTACCGCCTCTACACATTAAACTAGGCCTAATGAAGCAATCTGTAAAGGCTCTTGACAAGGATGGACCATGCATCGGCTACTTAAGACTAAAGATGCCCCATATAAGTATTGAAAAACTTAAAGCTGGTATTTTTGAGGGGCCACAAATCAGACAACTTACAAAGGATCCTGCTTTGAATCAAAAGTCAATGAATGAGATTGAAAAAATTAGTTGGATGTCATTTGTTGAGGTCATAAAAAATTTTCTAGGAAATCACAAAAGTGAAAATTATATTGAGCTGGTAAACATTAAGCTCAGTAACTTCAAATCACTCGGATGTAATATGAGCACAAAAGTTCACTACCTACACAGCCACTTAGACAATTTTCTTGGAAATGTAGGCGACACAAGTGAAGAACAAGGTGAAAGATTTCACCAGGATATAAAAGCAATGGAAGCTCGCTACCAAGGAAGATGGGATAACCATATGATGGCAGATTACTGCTGGTGCTTAAAACGAGACTGTTTGAACAAAGTGCACCCAAGAAAATCGCGCAAAAGAAGCTTCGATGTGTTGAGTGATGTTTTCATGTATTTTTTTCTTTTCAATTTGTTTTATTACAGTAACAAATTTTAGTATTTGTGTTCAATTGTATTGTAAAATTCTGTTGTGTTTGTGGGTGATTTAACAGCCCAAGAAATAAATCAAGTCTTTATATTTAGTGGGTTTTATTATTAATATAATATTCCCATATCATCATGTAGAAGATTTTTTTACGTAAGTAACAACATATCTGTATCTTGAAAACTATAGCTGATAGGAAAAAACTAGTGTCATAATTGGATTCAGCACCCCAATTTTTCTTTAAATCAGCATTAAAAGCTCCGGCACCAAAACCACTGTTGGCCTGTGTAATTCATATTTCGCCAACCCATCTAAAACAACAGAAATGACCTAACTTATCAGTGTATCCTGAGAGCTCCTAATGTATCCAACCAATATATTTTACTCTTTTCTTTTTACTTTTTTCCTCTTATCCTTATATTACATAAAAGCAATTATAATTTAACGTGATACTTTTCGTGTTTTTTTGCTTAGATTTTGGCCCTTATATTTTTAATATATCCTATTCCACCTTGTATAATCGAATGCAACTTTTGAGTTACTTCTTTCAGTTCCCTACTTTCCCACTGTTTTCTCTTTCTCGACTCATATCACCTTAAAATCCACCAACCAACTTTTTATGACGACTTTACTTCATTCACTTACCTCTGTTCCAAAATTTAACTCTCAATGACTGCCAAATCGCTCCATTAATATAACTGTGTGCGTATCATCATGTTTACGTTCCATGTGTGACTTTTCTACAACGTACACTTTAGAGAAAGTGTTTATAAAAACCTTTCAACACGTTCCATAGCAGGAATAAAAAACAGCAACAATATTTAGCAGAAAAAAAATCTCGCCTTATAAATTAAGATTACAAAGTGAAACGTGAGCTTCGAAAGTCGCTTTTTTTACGCTTTTCTTTCCTGTCACATAAATTTATTCATGAAGCATCACAAAATACATATAGGAGTGTTAATAATCTAGATTTTCAATTGGTAGTCTGACTAGAGATAGTCCAAATAAAATACATCATGCAAAATAAATACATCAGCATATAAGAGAATGGATTGAGTGACGGTGGGCGATAGACAAATCTGAAAAACTAAAATGCACCTTAAGGTTAAATCTATTAATTTTCCTTCTCTATTAAGCTCAAGATATTTCACTAATGTAGACGATCAAGCTATAACATGAGAGAGAAAAAAGTGTATTCAGTTAATTTATGGCAATTAAAATGTCAAGATTTGATTGCCTGGATATTTTATTAGAGTTAAGATTGCATCGCCCGTTTTCCTACTCTTTCTCCAGTATAAATTCTCCATACCGCTTTCAAGCACCCCATACAAAACTACGTGCATTCATTTATCAATGCCATCCCATCTGGGCGGGAAACGTTTGAAGGTGAAAATTGCACATCGACAATAAATTAAATACACTTACTTCCACTGAAGCGAATTTAGCCCTAAGTGGAAGTCCCTGCGTGACGATCAAAATCGAAACGAAAGAGAAGCTATCGTTTGGTGTTTAATTCCTAATTAAACGCCATCGGGAAGTTTGAAGTGAAATATTTAATTCATCCACATCCTATAAATGGCAGATATGTCATTTCTGCCACGGCCGTTTGCAGTTAATACACTAAACATCACAAAGGAAGAATCTTGCAGACTATATTTCATGCGATTTGCATGAAAGCATGAAACCTAGACTGTCTTAATGGAAAGGGTACGAATTATGTCGGGAAAATCTTGCGCCCATTTTGAAGAACTCTCGCGACTTCACAGCGGCATTTTGTTTGTGAAGGAAAATCTTTGAATTCGAGGTAGCGTTAGTAGCACCAGTTTTTAAGATTCCAGGTGCGTCGATAAAAGAGGTAAATTTATACCAATACCAACCAAATACAGACAATCCACAAGCCACCGGACAAACTAAGACGTCATCTCGTCCGAGTAAAAGATCAGATGGGACTCAAGACCCCGGGAGTTTATCGCATCCCTTGCGAATGCGGAGAGGCTTACGTCGGAGAAACAGGCCGCACCATAGAAACACGCATATAGAAACAAGCATAAGAGATGCATTAAACTCAACCACCCAGAGAAGTCGGCTGTTGCAGAGCACAGTATCACCCAAGACCACCGCATTCTATTTAACGACGCTAAACTAATTAGCAGAACAAACGGTTACTGGGACCGTCTGACAAAGGAGGCGATAGAAATCCGCCTCGAAAATAAAACCTTCAACCGAGACACAGGATACGCTCTCAGTCAATCATGGAAACCCATACTTAAAAAAATAAAGGCGGAAAGAAGAAGGAGAGAGAATGGGAGCAACAGCCAATCAGAAGGGACCTGAGAAAGAGTATATAATTTGATGACCCGGTATCAATGCCCTGAGGACGATGGCGGAGTTAACCATTGAAACGTCGGTCGCTGACACCCTGACGGTGGAAAACCCGCGAAGACTTCACCAGAATCGTACGCCGGGAAAACACTAAATCTTACAAATACCAACCAAATATTAAGAAATTATTTCATCCTTACGAATGATGTGAATTAATGCTGCGGCCAGAGTTCCAAATAATAAAGCATAAAGGTGTCAGTCACATAGAATTAGTTGCATAGACCAGTTAATTTATAAAATGATATAATTCGGGTAAGAGCCGTCACCAAGATCGTATTCTAGGTCTCCTATTATGCTTATCCTCCTGTGCACATCCAGGTATCTTTCACAGAGATGACCGACACGAAAAGGATAGACGCACTAATCGCAGCGATTTGATAGGTGCGACTGTCTTACTTAACTGACTCACTGCCTTAAGTTTCGGAATGAAGTTAAATTGTAAATATTCCTGAATCGATTATTAGAATGGTCTCATGAACCCTTTTTCGTCGCAGGTGGTTTTTAAATCTGTCCGAGTTAGACAGGCAAAGGTTTCTTAATTCAGCTAAACCTCAAGGGAAGTGCTTCTAAAACCTAAGAGTCTCTGTGCCAGACATTGTAGTATGCTCATATACAGCTTTTTTAATTCAACAAGACATGAATAATTCATTTTGAATGGAGGTGTGATAATGTATTTGAGAGAGCGTTTGGCTACTCTCACGAGATCAAGATTTGTACTTGGACACCTTCAGCTTAACTAAAGAGGAACCATTTTTTCATGTATCAGGTCTCGCCGGGAAAAACACAGGTGAATTAGGAAAAGCAACTGCCCCTGTACGTTGATATGTGCATTTCACAAACCATACGAGTTAGTACTGAGTTTGAGTTCTTACCACACCTGTTAATTCTAACTTTTGGGTTGAGTATTGCCGGTTGTCATTCGCCAACATTTCACAGGTTGTCAATCAGATAGCTCTGTAATGTTTATCAATGTTTTTAGAAAAGGCAAACTGGCGCCTAACTATTTGAAAGACAGTGCAGTCCTATATCTGTAGATGGCTTGCAATTCATTCAAATACAGAAAATGATGATATTACAAATAAAGAAGCATGGAATATATATATATATATATATTTTTCTTTCCTCCCTTCATCCCGTCCAACATCCCTATCCTGTTCCTACCCTTACCTCGCTTGCCCAACATTCTCCCCTCTATTACCCTCTTCAACATTCCACTACCGCTCAATACGCCTTTCATCCATTTTTCCTGCCTCCATAGGATTTCTCTCAACAAACCCCTCTCCTCCCCCACCATTTCTAGTACTTCCTCATTTGTTTTCCTTTCGGTCCATTTCACCTTCTTTTTTTTCCGAGATGAAGAGGGACCTGATATAGATTAGTTTGCTAGGTGGGGAGTCACAAAATGTTTATTTGATAGTTGTGTCCATCCAAAAACCTACCTTAACCGGTAGATTACCTAATAAATAATATTTTTTTTTATTTTTATATATTTCAATTGCATGTACTAAACATGGATCAAAGCAATAGTCATACTTCAAAGAAGTGTATTTGTCTGTTACATAAGCACAAGCAGTTCTGCAACAATAATGGTTTAAATTGCCAGCTTATGATTTTTTGACAGTACTTCGTACAATATGGAATCAATATTCTTCGTATATTTAAATTCAATTACGTACGAATATGAACACATTTATTGAGGTTTTTAATCATTGTGACGATCTTAAGTTTGACCTAAAACCAAGCTTAATAAATTGTATGGCTTTGCATTTTAAAATCTTTCTGTTTATTTGCATCAATATTTAAATCACAACTCCTGTGCTAGGTTTTTCAGACAATATTTTTGCTGTCAACTGCGTCAGCATCTTAATTTCTCTAACTTGAAGCTAAGGATGCTGATTCAATGAGGAAAACACCGACGCCACCTTTGGATATAAAGGTCATTTGCACAAGCACTGCAGAATATTTATTCTATGGAATAACCATTCTTTCAAGAGAACCAGTTTCTGGCCCCGTGCCAAACAAATGCTGTCATCAACCAATTCCAACAGATATATTCCTTAATCTTTTGCCGCCGATAGGACGGAGAAAAGTAACTTCATGCCCTGGAGAATAAAAGTAGCATCATTCAGGACTTTCGTCAGAGAAGAGCAAGGGGAATTTTTATACTTCGCCACTGGGAAATGGAAAAAATAAGTACGCATAATTGTAACATGTTGTTCTCCTATAAAACCCAAGACGAATACTTGAATTTTCCACAATTTAATTGTCCTGAAATAGTGGATGGCTATTAAAACCCGCCTTTTGAACACCTAATTACACAATTTTACTTTCGCAAATGATGCTATTTTACGAACGCATGTATCCATCGGGGGTTACGAACAACAGTTTAAGAAAATACCTGAATAACAATATTTCAATACTTTATCCATTAAGTTCAATAAAAATAAAATATTTTAGATCACAAGAAACTGCGGGAGATGCCGCAACAATAAATTTTAACGGAGTCATCCGTTATATGTATTATTGCATTGTAATTTTAAATCACTTTTTAAATTACAGTCAAATATTGTAAATGCTTAATATTACCAGTAAAATTGCAAACGGGATGCAACAATAATTATCAGATGAGTAGTGCTGGAACTGTCAAATTGAGCATCCCCCAGTGTATACGTCAATGCTGGTGTATTTGGGGATAATTACAATCACCGCAATTGGGGAAAAGGTGTACCATATTGATGATACAGTACTAAAGAGCTTTAGTAGACTATTAGTAATGGTAATCAGTGTGTTTAGGGATTTAGTAATGAAAGAGGATCTAAAAATTCGATGGCGTAATTAGAGATGTTGGAGAGAGAGAGCAAGGGAGTTAAGTGATGAGGAAGGAAGGAAGTTCTAACATGCGACTACTTTAATTAAACACACGCGGTTATTTTATTTAGGGTGGAAAATTTAAAGAATTCAACGTTTTGGAAGTGCAAAGGACTATGAAATGAGAGACGTGTGGAGCAGGCTTCGGGGCGTAATAGAAGGCGAGGCACATACGTAGTAGGCGGTTGCAGGGTGAAGGCTGGGGTAGGAGGGTAACGAGTACACAAAATTGAGGCCTCGTCCATTTTATATTGCCAAGAAATTTTGTGATACATTGATATGAGACGAAGGAAAATTTTGTCACGATGAATGGCACGGAATCATTTTCCTAATGATTTTATAGTTCTCATCGTTTATGTAGAACTTATTGGGTGCCATGAAGTATTCCTTGTTCAAATGATATATTGTGAGTAGTTGTAATTGGCATGATTAGAGCCATGGACACGGGGTAGGATCTTGCTGTCGAAAACTGTTGAACAAATATGTATACGTTGGTGGTCTGAAAAGTTCCCGATTCAAAACATTTCAGAAAAAATGTCTTGTATCTTTGTTAGGTCGGAAACTTTTTCGACCGCTCTTGTGTGTGTGTGTATATATATATACATACATATATAATATATATATCATTATTAGGTAATCTACCGGTAAGGGTAGGTTTTTGGATGGACACAACTATCAAATAAATATTTTGTAACTCCAAACAAAACCCAATCCAGCAACCTAAACTACATCAGGTCCCTCTTCATCTCTGTGTACTTCTTTCCCCCCTTCATCCAATCCAACATCCCTATCCTGTTCCTACCCTTTCCTTGCTTTCCCAACATTCTCCCCTCTATTACCTTTTTCAACATTCCACTACCGCTCAATACGCCTTTCATCCATTTTTCCTGCCTCCATAGGATTTCTCTCAACAAACCCCTCTCCTCCCCCACCATTTCTAGTACTTCCTCATTTGTTTTCCTTTCCGTCCATTTCACCTTCTCCATTCTTCTCCACACCCACATTTCAAAAGTCTCCAATCTACGTCTATCCTCCTGCTTCAGTGACCACGTTTCCGCGCCGTACATAGCTACGCTCCATATCAGAGTTTTTACGAGTACACACATGGTTCAGGTTTCCATGCCACTAAGCAATCATGAGGAGGAAGAATTCGATAGGATATATGATCAGTTAGAGAACATTATCGTGCGTGTTCCTGCAGGGAAACATTTCATAGTGATGGGGGATTGGAATGCGACGGTAGGCGAAGGAAGAGATGGTGGTGAGGTGGGGGACTATGGGTTAGGCACGTGGAATGAACGCGGGGAGAAAGCAATTGAATTCTGCAGGAGACAGGGGTTAGTCATCACTAACACATGGTTTAGACACCACAAAAGGCGTAGCTATACATGGAAAATGCCAGGTGACTCAGAAAGGTATCAGTTAGATTATATTATGGTTAGGCACAGGTTTAGGAACAGTGTGATAAATTCGCACAGTTTCCCAGGAGCGGATGCGGACTCTGACCACAATTTATGTGTTATGAAATGTAATGTTCGTTTCAAGAAGATTAGGCAAGGGCGGCGGGTTAGGAAATGGAATTTAGAAGCAGTAAATGGATTAACGAGGAAGGAGTATCAGCAGGCTGTAGAGAAAATGATGGATGACGGTAAAGAACTGAATAATATCGAGGAAAAATGGGAATGTATCAAGAAAGGGATATCGGAAGCCGCTAAAGACACTATAGGAACCGTTAACGGGAAAAGGATAAGGAAACCATGGGTAACGGATGAGATGATTGCAAAGATGGATGAGAGAAGAAGATGGAAAAATGTAAACACAGAGTTAGGCAAAATGAAGTACAAAGAGTTCAACAATAAATTGAGAAGGGCCACAAATAAAGCAAAAGAAGAATGGTGGAAAACGCATTGCGAGGATATGGAAAGTTTACAGAAGAAGGGTGAAATTGGTGCTCTATACAGCAAGGTTAAGTTATTATCGGGAAGTAAGAAGGCAAGATCTGTGCTAACAGTTAAAGATAAATGGGGTAAGATAATAGTTGAACCAGGAAAAATTCAAGAGATATGGAAGGAATATATAGAAACACTGTATGGTAAAGAACTTAGGCCGACAAAGTTAGACATAGAAAAGGAACATGACGTAGAAGAAGATAGCTTAGGTCCAGGCATACTCGACGATGAAATAGAAAGGGCATTAAAGGAGATAAAGCAAATAAGGCCGTGGGGGTGGACAATATTCCTGTAGAAATGTTGAAATGGTTAGGGAAAGGTGGGAAGAAGGCCATATATGGACTGATTCGTAGTATCTATGAGGAAGGAATCTTGCCGGAAGATTTTGGGAGATCGGTGTTAGTTCCTATTCCAAAAAAGGCAAAGGCTTCGTCATGTGAGGATTACAGAACAATAAGTTTGATATCCCACGCAGCTAAAGTTATTCTCAGAATCATCAACAAAAGGATAGAGAGTAAGGCAAATGATTACTTAGGGGATGATCAGTTTGGGTTCAGGAAAGGAAGAGGTACGCGCGATGCCATTGCAGTAATGAGATCACTAGTCGAGAGAAATATAGAATACAATCAGGACGTTTTTGCCTGTTTTGTAGATTTCGAAAAAGCGTTTGATAGAGTGAATTGGGAAAAATTAATGCGTGTATTGCAGAAAATAGGAATGGATTGGAGGGACAGGAGACTGATCCGCAACCTGTACATGTCTCAGACTGCTCAGGTGCGAGTGGGGAACGGAGAGTCCGGATGGGCAGTGTTAGGAAGAGGTGTAAGGCAGGGTTGCCCATTGTCACCGGTACTGTTCAACGTATATGTAGAGGAAATGATTAAAGAGGCATGGGAAGAAGTGGAGGTAGGAATGAAAGTCGGAGGGGAATTCGTAAAATCGGTTAGGTTATGTGATGACCAAGCATTAGTTGCTCAGTCAGCCAAGGTGTTGCAAGCATTGTTGAGTGAATTGGAGGTTCAGTGCGATAAATATGGGATGAGAATTAATATCAATAAAACAAAGGTTATGCGATTTTCCAGAAAGAAAAAGGCTAAGCTAAATATTAAAATAGGCGGGGAAAAAATAGGGCAGGTAGAACAGTTTACATATCTCGGAAGTGCTTTGGACCAATACGGTCAAAGTGGTAGGGACGTAAGGAGAAGAATTGCGCTAGGCAAGGAGGCTTTCTCAAGGAGGAGGGAGTTGATGACGGGGACGTTGAGTAGGGATGTTAAGACAAGACTCGTAAAAACTCTGATATGGAGCGTAGCTATGTACGGCGCGGAAACGTGGTCGCTGAAGCAGGAGGATAGACGTAGATTGGAGGCTTTTGAAATGTGGGTGTGGAGAAGAATGGAGAAGGTGAAGTGGACCGAAAGGAAAACAAATGAGGAAGTACTAGAAATGGTGGGGGAGGAGAGGGGTTTGTTGAGAGAAATCCTATGGAGGCAGGAAAAATGGATGAAAGGCGTATTGAGCGGTAGTGGAATGTTGAAGAGGGTAATAGAGGGGAGAATGTTGGGCAAGCGAGGTAAGGGCAGGAACAGGATAGGGATGTTGGACGGGATGAAGGGAGGTAAGAAGTACACCGAGATGAAGAGGGACCTGATATAGATTAGTTTGCTAGGTGGGGAGTCACAAAATGTTTATTTGATAGTTGTGTCCATCCAAAAATCTACCTTAACCGGTAGATTACCTAAAGAAAATATATATATGTATATAAGTATACGTATATATATGTATATACGTATATATATACATATATATATACGTATGTGTGTACACGTCTTGATTTCATGGGGAGAATTTTATATGCGCTTCTATTTTATGTGTATTGGCAAAGGACGGTGACAGTAAATGAAATGGAATGTTCGAGGAAGTGATGGATGACAGCTGTTTAAATGAATATTTGGTGTTGGTTGCTTGATTTTATGTGAACAGCGGTTTCAGATTTTTTTATGTAAAGATGAGTCCAGCATCTTTCTTTCTCTTCCCCTCGCCCTCTGTCCGTTAAGCGGGGACAACGTAGCGGCAGGTGGATTTCAGCAGCTCCTAAGGTCTCTCACTCCACCACCTTCCTTTTAGATCTTCCTCCATTACCCCATCCCCGGGCACTCCGTTTCCCTTTACGTACCATTTGACATATGCTTCTGGGTGTTTAAGGATCGAAACACTCCTCTAATACGTAAATAACATCTAGGTGTGAAAATTGCGAGATGGCACATTTCTGGCTGCACTAAGTGTCTGGACCTCTCAAGCTTAATGTCCAATGAATACCGGTAGCCGTCATTCTGTCCCACCTACCCTCTCCAACCACGGGAATGGCACTGTTCCGGATGTTGATGGCTGTATGAGGGTCCAATCATTAATAACGCAGGCCAACAGTGGTTTTGGTGCCGGAGCTTTTAATGTTGATTTAAAGAACAATTGGGGTACTGAATCCAATTATGACACTAGTTTTTTCCTATCAGCTATAGTTTTCAAGATATAGATATGTTGTTACTTACGTAAAAAAATCTTCTACATGATGATATGGGAATATTATATTAATAATATAGCTGTTCAATGTTATTTTTTCTAATTTCTATCCACTGTTGAGTACAGTTGACGCCAGCAACATTTTTTAAATTAACATTTCAACGATCCTGTTGCATTTCTTGTCGCGTTTCAGATACCCTATCCGTATCTTTTCATTTCTCTCCTGTCTACTTAATCAGAATTGTCAGGTATGGTATACTGCCTTAGCAATGCACAGAAACTGCCGTTACAGTTCTCAAATGCATTACTTACTGACACTATACTACTGACTGGACCACCGCCTGGGCTAATACTCTAAAGCAATAGTTTCCGAATCGAACACTCTGTCTCCATGGGTGTGTCTTAAAATTACAATAATGAAAAAAAATACTGGACCTTTAAAGGTATACTCTTATCACTAAACATCTTACGAAATATATATTCTAAACGAGTGTTTTCAGGTTAATTTTTAGTTACTAAACTATGCATAAAACTGAAAAAATAATGAGTGCAATGAAAAAGAAATTAAGGTAATGAGTCCAAAGTAAAACGTTCTCATGGCCATCCTTAGATTGTCCTATAATTCTAATTGTCTAAAAAATCTAATGAGTTCATACAAAACCTAACTCTAACAATAATGAATGACACCATAAATGGTATCAATGGGGGAATTGTTCCAAGGCGTATAATTTATTATGCTGGTTTGTTAAAAAGACCTTTCTTCATCGTGATGTGTGAGGTGATATGGACATGGCATTACAAGATTATTTAATCTATTTTATAGGTCAATTCCTTTCTAATATATTTCCATTAAATTTGATCCTAAATGAGATTCATGTACTTAGCTATCCGATTTGAGATTTCAGAGCCTAGATATCACTAGTCTATGGGTATAATTTACTATCAACCCTGAATATAAACAAAAAAATCATCATGAATATAAGGAGAGTTTGCACTTTTCCACAGATTTATTAAAGCGTACGACGCGTTTCAACTCACAGAGTCATCATCAGGTACAAGACAAAATTAGCAGTGAGGAGTCCATATTTATATATTGAGTTACGGTTGGGTAGGGAAGGTGAGTGGGGGGGAAAGAGGGGGGGAAGAGGTGGTGAGGTTACTGAGAGCGAAGAGTGGAGGGTTAATGACAGGAAAAACCGAAAATTGGGAGACGAAGGAGATGGAACGTTGGTAGCAGGTTGTTGCATAGCAGGCGTTTAACGAGGAAGGCTTAGGAACCTCGGGGAAGGAATTGTCCGGTGAAGGAAAAGGGGGGAGTGGCAGGAGGAGACGGGTTAAAAGGGTTTTTCTAGGAAGCCGAACATAATGTGTGGTTGTAGTGAGAGGGAAGAGCCAAGTGTGTCAAGGGGAAGGGGGGGAAGGTGAAATATTTGATTCATGGAAAATAAGATGTGCGGTGGTATTGGGAGTTAGGAGACCCGTGATTCAAGGGATGGGGGAAAGAGAAGGGAGGAAGGTGAAATCATGATGGTGGAGGGGAGTTGGGAGTTTACTAGCCTATGTAACATAGCATGGAATGCGGATAGTTTATGAGCAGTAGGGTAGTAGCAGTAGTAAACTTACTTCTATCAAAAACCAACTTCAATAATGAACTCAACATTATAAAATCCATAGCAACATGAAATGGCTATAATTCAAACCTAATAGTAAAAATGCTTAAGGAAAAACTACAGAAAATAGCCATTTCCAAAATTTGTCCACATCTTCCCGTTGAGGATAATACAAAAAAGTGTTGTAAATTGTTATTTGTTGGCTCCCTAACGAATAAATTAGCCAGACGTTTCCCCAAAGATACACACAACGTTTCTCTTTACAATCCTTCCACATTGGGGAGGATATTATGTAAAAACAACGACAAGCTTGACCCCCTCCTTCAATCCGGGGTATATAAATGAAGTGTAATTCTTGTGAAAAGTGCTGCATAGGCCAGACGGGGAGAGGTTTTATCACGAGAGTGAAGGAACATAGGAGATGCTGGACATCGGGCAATGAAACTTCTCTCCTAGCCAAGCATCTGATAAGGACATCCCATGATTGCAAGTTCATTCCGGAAATCCTCCACCTGGTGAACAAGGGGACGAAACTGGACACATTGGAGCAGCTAGAAATTCTGCAAGAGGATCAAAATAAAACCATAAACCATAAACACAGTAATCAACCCGAAGGTCGGTTTAGTAGGTGATGGTAGAGCTCACCCGTGTACCAAGCCCGACGGCGTGTGAATATTCACACATCAGGGTAGGGGGGCCAGTTCCTTTCCCTGTGCCGGTTATGGTTTCCCAGGAAGATCTGGTACCCGAAAAATCAACTAGCTTGGGTGGAGCCGCTGGTGCCCAAAGTGCCTTGCCCGGGAATCGAACCCGGGACCCTCTGGTCAGCAGTCCAACGCTCTACCCGCTAGACCACCGCGACCCGCACCAAAATATTCTCTGCTAAATGAACAAACCTTTGTGAACCATTCACCCCTCCTTGGCCGGCCGCGGTGGCGGCGGGGTAACGTCCTCGTCTACCAACTGAGAGGTCACGGGTTCGATTCCCGTCTGGGTGGATATTTCTCCATCCAGGGCTTGGCTGTATGTAATTGTCTTCAATGTAATGTATGTAATGTAAGGGTTAGGTGGAAGAAGGGACTATTTAGTCTCAACCTCGCCCAATTAAATCGATAATAAATAAATTAATAATATCCCTTTCCTCAGGAATAAAACCAAAAATCGAACTCCCAACTCCCCTCCACCTTCATGATTTCACCTTCCTCCTTTCTCTTCCCCCCCCCTTGAATCACGGGTCTCCTATCTCGCAATAGCACCGGCCATCTTATTTTCCATTAATCAAATATTTCGCCTTCTCCCCCCCCTTTCCCCTTGACACACGTGGCCCCTCCCTTTCACGACAACCAGACATTATGCTCGGCTTCCTAGAAAAACCCTTTTAACCCGTCTCCTCCTGCCACCCCCCCTTTTTCCTTCACCGGACAATTCCTTCCCCGAGGTTCCTAAGCCTTCCTCGTTAAACGCCTGCTATGCAGCAACCTGCTACCAACGTTCCATCTCCTTCGTCTCCCAATTTTCGGTTTTTCCTGTCATTAACCCTCCACTCTTCGCTCTCAGTAACCTCACCGCCTCTTCCCCCCCTCCTCTTTCCCCCCCCCACTCACCTTCATCTACATCTACATCTACATAATACCCCGCAAGCCGCCGCAAGGGCGTGTGGCGAGGGGTGTTAGGCCACCACCCAAAAAAAGGAAAAAAGAAACACCGCATTCAAAACCAACACAC
Source organism: Hetaerina titia (assembly GCA_037158775.1). Classification (NCBI taxonomy): domain Eukaryota; kingdom Metazoa; phylum Arthropoda; class Insecta; order Odonata; family Calopterygidae; genus Hetaerina; species Hetaerina titia. Next base: position 53,374,341 of record CM073774.1, on the reverse strand, counting down.
ACATGCAAACCCCAATCCACAACAGTGCACACATTCATTGTAACACCCCATCATTCGACGCGCATGCAACCACACATCTACCTATCCTCACTCCAAAAGCATACAAGTACATACGCTTACCTACAACAAATAATTCCACCCTAGGATGCAGCAAGAAACCTATCACGAACGTGCCAGCTAGTTTATAGCAAGTAGCCAGGCGAAACACCACCACCACAAGAGCGTTCCACACAAAACTTCCCTACCCAACCGTAACTCAATATATAAATATGGACTCCTGACTGCTAATTTTGTCTTGTACCTGATGATGACTCTGTGAGTTGAAACGCGTCGTACGCTTTAATAAATCTGTGGAAAAGTGCAAACTCTCCTTATATTCATTATGAAGAACTTCCACAACCTTAAGCCTGAATCTGTTGATCTTATAAAAAAATCATCGTTCCAAATATGAGCAAAACTTTTAGCTCAAGATAGAGATAGAATGGACGGAATACAGAATATTCTGGTGTCAAATGCCGGGGGAAAACTTGGATTTTAGTGGGATGCTATGACTAATACTAACCTTTCTCTTCACACCTTTGTCATTTCTGTCCATTCTATTCAGACACACATGAACGTTTTGATGGATTAGGATGGTTGACATTCAGTTTGACTACCTAACAAAAAGCTTAGGTAAAGTGAGCATATTTAGGCACCTACCCAAATGCACATATACCGTGTTTTTCAAACTAGATTAATCAATATTTTATAAGTATGACAGTACTACTTCATATAGAAAAATAACGTTCAAAGTATTCAATAAATAAAGTAACAAAAGCTTTATGATATCTTAGGAAGTGAATATCACTTAGAATTAAAATTTACAAGTGAGTTATGGGAAAGATATTTGCATTAGATATTTCTATAAGTTCATACTCCTATTAACGCTCTTGAGCACCTTGAGGAAAGCAGTTTTTTTTTACTAACTGGGAATGAAATTCCTATTCAAAGGTTTATTTTTCCATTAGGCAACAAAGATAAACTCTTCGAAAAAAATTATGAGCTCATTTTTATATCTCTATATGTAAGAAAAAATCAAGTCAAGACGCTTTCGCGATACTATCGAAACTGCATTCCCACTCGTATGTTTATGGATAAGCTTCACCTTCATAAACTTAGTAAGTGGCCAGGAGGTTGGGGACGGCCTCAGGAAATGAACTATTCGAAAGGGGAAAACCCCTTTCGTCGTAGTTACCGAGGAACGGTGTTGAATTTTCTTACGAAAGTATTGGGCAAAGCGATATTCCAACTGATTATTTCGCATCAACTTTTTAAAGGAACCTGCTCACCTTCGCGCACCAAAAGCGCAATCTCAAAGGAACAAGTATAAAGACGACTACTGTGCACTTGTAATGCATGAGCTACGCAATCAGCCAAGCCGTACTAGAGTACAAAACCATATCCAAACTTTTACACACGGAGCAAGGGATAAGATACGTGAAATGATGTCGAATCAAAGTCGTTAAGTGCTATCTAATAGAATGTACAGTTTTACCTCGAGGACAATTATCTCTTTAAAGTTGTTTTATGCAGCTCTTCGCTCTCTATCTTACCCGAAAGCCTCTTAACTTCCGTATTTCACCTCTTGTTTTTGAATTTACTGTTTTGTTTACTTGTTTTGCATACACTTTTCACCATCTGTCTCACGTACCCCATTCTTGGTCTTCTTATATTCCTCTTTCTTTATGTTTACCATAATTACTGTGTTTAGAAGGTGATAATTTCTCGAATATTTTTTCTGAGTTATCCTTTCTCAGCAGTTCTTTCGAAAGACGAATTACTTTCGAAAGTCTTTGCAAAGCTCCTTCACCATTGGCTAACTCCATAAACTTAACCTTCTTCGTTATTCGGCAACTCTAAATTTTTTTGTTCACTAATCACCTCTTATCTCTTACTTTTACTTGCCTGACCTCTACCCTATTACAGATACACACACTTTTTTAACGAAGTGCTTTTTTACGAAGGCTGTGGTACCTTTTGCAAAGTTGTGTGAATGGACATCTTTTACCAATTGCATTCGTTCTAGCTTCAGATAAATTTCAGTGAAGTTGCCTACAGCTGCGTATCTGCAGAAAAAACGGTTAAACCCATGCCCAGAAACTAAAGTGCCGCTATTAAGGAATAGAGAATGGTAATACTAAGAACTTACTAATTGAATTAGCAGGGAGATATAAAGCTGCCGCCGTTTCTAATCGTTTGCGAAAGAAGGTCTATCTCTACCATTTGAAGCATCTATCGATATTTCGTTAGTTTACCTACATTTTATGTCCGTTTTTCATTAGGAAATTTACGAAAATTAAGACGTAAATTAAAGTTAGAAAATGAAAAATTCATAGACCTCCGGGTGCAAAGTCAATAGTTTTAATGTTCTTTTTAATCATCAACACATAACGAATTGGACTACCCTTCGCTTAAAACTTTTGATATCATGAATATAATTTGTCTCGACCGAATTTCCAACATATCTGACTATTGCTCGAACTTTCAACTTCTAATCGTAAACCTCCACTGTCTATTTTTACTTCAACGACAGAGTGTGTGAGCCCGATCTCTCGACCAGGAAAAAATATTTTCAATATTACATTAGATAGATGACAGAAATATCATACGAAAGTGGTGGAGTTGAACCACACGAGAACTCGGGGTTAACACAAGAATGCCCCCTCGCGATGGGAGCCGAAGTCGCGATGACTGAAATTCCAAGAGTAAATCGCCGTATCTTCTCTCCTGCTCCCTCCCTCCCTATCCCTCTTTCTCCCGCTCACTCCCTTCCCTCTGTTAATCTCTCTAAAGAGCTGCAACTAGCGTCCATTCCATACTGATGCTCAGTGGAACTGGGAGGGGGAGCCGGAGAGGAGGAGGGATTGGTATAAAGAATAACCTGCATTCTTGTCCCACCGACACTTAAGGAGAATAGCATTCTTTCGGCCCTGCAGACGCAGAGTTCCTCTCCAAGACCTTGAGACGGCAACCTCAACCCCTTGCAGCGATAAAAAAATGTTTTCATTCCGGTCGAGTCCACGACATCCCACCTCATTCTGTCTATTCTCTTCTGAAATTTAACCCCTCCGCTCAACCCCCCCCCCTCTGAATACAACGCATAAGCGTCTAGACATTGCTCCAGAGGTCCATGAGACTCCTCTCCTTACCTAACGGTTACACCAGAGTGGGGGATTACGAAGTCATTAAAGCCGTTCACCTCGAAGATTTACGTAATTTAATCTGATTCTTGCGATACGTCTATTTTCCACGGTATACTGTAAGTTACACCTTAAAATAATATTCTAATTAAATGCATGGCTCATGTTTAGAGTAAATTTTAACTCTTGGTGTCAATGTTGATAAGTATGTTTCTGATAAGCATATAAGCCTGATAAATATATCTCTACGGTGACTCTCAACATGGAACAATTAAGGAATACTAAGTTTATTTGATAGAATGATACCATTGGTGAGTTCAATGCTTGTCATCAGTATTGGCGATAATTTTTGGTAAGGAATCGTCGCTTTTAGTAGGTACTCCCCTTCATAACTGTAACTAGGCGAAAATTAATAACTATCTAATAACATAAATCATCCAAATAAATGAGCACATTTTCAACAGGATAGTTCACCTTTCAATACATATTTCGCCGGAAGATAATTTGATAAAGATTAAAACTATTTCCACCTAACAAACAGCAAAACTGCCATTTTTACATTTCTAATGTTACTAATTGTTTAGCCATAAAATATTAATGCGCATAATTAGCCACGGAAAATGGGCATACATGCTGCCATCAGGAAAAACTAAAAAGAGAATATCCATGCTTAATTGAACTAAATCATCTGAAAATTCCATATAAACTTATGATACTCTTTTCCAGCTTTTTTCAACTTTTAATTCATCACCTTCCGTCAAAAAATTATTGCCGTCAAAAGTAATAAGGAAACATTCCCTTTTAACCGCTTTAATTGAGCTAGTTGAGCATGAGACGTTACGAGCAGTCATTAAGGAACCGCGCCCTTGGGCATCCAAAGCCATTTGCGACATCTATTACACCGTGATCTCAATAAATACGGCCAAGAAAGAGTTTTTCCTTATTACTGTAGATTCATGTATTCTCTAAGCAAAAAAATTATTTTTGATACAATTGAAGACGCATTGCATACTATAGCGAAATCAACTAAATCGTAATTAAAATCACCGAAGTCGCTATTGAATACACTGAAAACTATGATCATGGACGATAACCACTTATTTAGTGATCGTAAAAACAAAATTTTCCAGTCACCGTAACTAGAAATTATTTTACGCTGGCATGTAGTATGTATTACTAGCACTCATATACCACAGAGTAACAAACGTTAACCGTCATTTGGGATTTATTAAGGTATCAATGAGCCTGAGTTGATTAGACATGTGGCTCATATTTTCGGTTGGTACACTTGAAATTTCAGAGACTCACGGTGCGGATAAGAAGATTTGACACGCGGTGTGATGCATGGTATGCACTGGGTTACTAAGAAGGATCAAAACTTTAAAACATTTGAGTTATGTGGTGGTTAATTTTTTTTTATTTACACATTTCTTTTGGCGATGGGTAGAATATTCAACCACCGAACATCGAGGATCAAATCCCGTTAATGATCGCGATGACTCCCAAATATAACTGTGTTATTCTCCGAGTAGCCGAGAATCCTCGGGAAGTGCACTAAATGTACTACATATACTATATGTGATTTTGGCGAAGAACAGATACATTTTTACCACGACATATTTATTACGCTTTCACAAGGAGGAGGGATCTGATGACGGGTACGTTGTGTAGGGATGTTAAGAAAAGACTCGTAAAAACTTTGATCTGGAGCCTAGCTATGTACGGCGCGGAGACGTGGTCACTGAAGCAGGAGGATAGACAGATTGGAGGCTTTTGAAATGTGGATGTGGAAAAGAATGGAGAAGATGAAATGGACCGAAAGAAAAATAAATGAGGAAGTACTGGAGACGGTGGGCGAGGAGAGGAGTTTGTTGAGAGAAATCCTATGGAGGCAGGAAAAATGGATGAAAGGCATATTGAGCGGCAGTGGAATGATGAAGACGGTAATAGAGGGGAGAATGTTAGGCAAACGAGGAAAGGGCAGGAACAGGATAGGGATGTTGGACGGGATAAAGGGATGAAGGAAGTACACAGAGATCAAGAGGGACCTGATGTAGATTAGGTTGCTCGATTACGTTTTGTTTGGAGTCGCAAGTTAATTATGTGATAGTTGTGTCCATCCAAAAACCTACCTTAACCGATAGATTACCTTATAATAATAATATTAATTACGTCTTCTGAATAGATTGTTTCAGGGGGATAAACTATTACATCGAATGCTAAAGTATAGGGCAAACTACTTCAGTTCATTTGGAGTTAATTATTTTTTTAAGATTCAAAATATATGTATGCCACAACCCCCATTTACCTACACTGAAGTAGGGCAATTACTAATAAGTTGGTAACTTAAAAAAATAAATATTATCTTTGCTTTCTACAGAAATTTTAAGTTTAATTTATTTAAAAAAAAAACTATTTATTTAACTTAAAAAATATTTAATTTTTTAAGTTAAACATGGATTTCTACAAAGTTAAGGCCTCAACCATTCAGTGCGAATAGGTTGGTAGTTGACGCGCTTGACTTTAAATGTAATTAAAGGTTATTTCCATGAAAGATAAGGCGGCAAAAGGGTGATTATCAAAGATTCTATCATCGCCAAGAAGATAATTCGTAGAATAAGATTGTTATTAGCAGGTGATACCTTTTGTAGCACTTTTACACTCAGCGCAATGAATAAGCCTAAATGCACTGAATGCTTGAGGCCTTAACTTTGTAGAAATCCATGTTTAACTTAAGAAATTAAATATTATCTTTGCTTTTATTCCCGTAGAAAGCAAAGATAATATTTAATTTCTTAAGTTAAGCCTAAATGCTTTACTATACAGGTAAGAAACCATGTTTTGCATGTTATTCTCTCCACTCCGTCAATTCCACCCAAATAGCTAATTATTTTCCTTCTCTACCACGATTACATAAAATTCTCCCGTTACTTTAGCCCTCAGAAACTCATTACATCTCAGTATATCATTTTTTTCATTTTGACCACCATATCTCAATAAAAAAATGATTTAGTCTCGTTTTACGGTTTTTCTTGTTGCGGCAAGCATGAAAGCTGCTACAAACGGCCTCGTGGGCACTCGAGGCCATTGTACCAGCTTTCCGAGATACCCTTTGCTCAAGAGGCACAGCCATCCATTGCCTTTCTTATGAGAAAAGATGGGAAAATAGATATATTTTCGATCCTAGCTACATGAGTATCCTTGCGAACGAAGTGTCAGATTCTGTGGCTAGAGGAGCCTTCAGCAAAGACGAGATGGATCTCCGAATAATCTTCTGCTTATCATTCATGATGAATGAGACATTTATTCAAGCATGACATGCCTTATGGCAACATATGGCTAGCAAAAAACTTAGGCATATCAAAGGTAGAGAGAGGAGGAGGTAGAATCGATAGTCAATAATACCTCGACTCATTTATACATTTTTACCTTTACACAGGAACAGCCATTGTGTTTGGAATGCCAATCTGGTTTCAATATAAATTAATCTTGACAAAATTCTCAAAATATGAAGTGCTACGGGAAATATCAGGGGAATTGTCAGGTTTTAGGCGATAATCCTTTAAATATCAGTAGTGTTTCAATATTTATTAAAGAAGCAAATATTATGTGTGTGTATTATATATATATATGTGTGTATGTGTATAATGTAAATGGAATTAGCACTTAGAGTGCGTTTAACTAATCGTATTTACTCAATGATTATCAAGATCAATCAGTAGCTATGTCAGCAATGCCGAGTGACTTGCCGTCTTGGTGGCTTTATTTCAGAGTATGTCTAGCATCGGCTTTCGCTCCATGTATTTTTTAAAATGTCCTTTTTTTTCTTGTCCAGCTATCATATTCTTCAGCTTGTCTTCATCCCCCAGCAGTCAGCAATGTTCCTGGTTGGGAGCCCATTTATTCTGGGACAGTTTGCTTCTGTACAGTATTTTGTAATGATTAGTTACAATATTTAGCCCACTCGGTTAATATTCCACCTCTAGCCGCAAATCCAACGTCATTAATGGTATATAACAGTGATGGCGTCCCGCTTTCAGATCTATATGATCTCACAGAAAAGAAAATCCCCGGGTATGGTTCTTTTGCATTTTCTATCATATTCAATAAGAAATTCATTATTTTAAAGAACGTAAACACCTTAAACAGCGTTAAGTAGCAATGTTGAAAATCGGGTAATCTTGACGGGGAAACAAATCAGATATTCTATGCAATGAGAACAGTAACTAGTGTGTCCTTGAACAATATTTGTTGAGGGGGTGTGGTACAGAGCATAGCGATTAAGGAGAGATTTCGGCTGCTGATCTGAGATTACCGCACTTACATCCGGGATGGTGTCTTTGGACAAGCACATTTAAAGTTCAAGCAGTGCTATGATGCAACAATTTCAGAGTGTAAAACTCATTCGCCTTGACCAGCTAAGGCGAATAATTGTTGCACTCTGAAATCGTTTCATTCTAATGCACATTCAGCGGATGTCTCCGTTAAAAGTTACCGTTGAGGCATCTGCCGCAGAGTCTTGGAAAGAAATGCTACTTTTCCATATATAATATCGAAGGAAACTACAAGTGACACAGGGAAAGGAACTGGCCCCCGTAACTCGTTTATTTGTAAATTGCTCACTCATAGTGGCTCGTGGTTAGCTTTACCATTAAACTAGCAAGCATAACCTTCGGGTCAATAAAAGTGTTTGTTAATGGTTGGCAGTTCTTGCTCCACCATATCCTTGACCACCTAAATTCTCCATTGCAAATTACATTCTCTTTAATTTTGAACGGCGTCAGTGAGTGGCATCGTGCACTAGCAAGATTGCGAGAAAATATACCATCAGTTTCTTTAACTTAAAATATATATATATATATATATATATATATATATATATATATATATATATATATATATATATATATATATATAAGTATCTGACTTAAGAAACTGCTCCACTCAGTAATTGGTGACATCAGTCATCATGTCACTCAATAGTGAACAATTTGGAATCTTTTTTACACTTGTGTCTCGTATATTCTTATGAATTGCTTCTATTACGAGATTCTATTATCGTGAATCAATTTGTACCGACGGGTTAATCACAATGTAGTTGCTCCTGAGTTTAAAAGGGATTTCCAAAAAATGTCTTTCTAGCCAATCATCGATATCCCAGAACAGGACTAAAATTTCCATTATTATCGCACCGTTTGACGTGTTTGGCACGCCCGCAACCTACGAGTTATTTGTACGTACATGCAACGATAATTTCTGTTTCACAAAAAATTGTTTGTGCATTGAATGTTTTCTTCTTAAAATTTACGCAAAAATCAAGGTAAAATTACTTATTCTCTTCCATCAACAAATTAATGGAGCGTCACAAGCACGATACCGGGCTCGTGAATGATTTTCAAAACATTATCTTGCCATTTAAATATACAAGGAACGTAGCTACGGTCGTCAATCAATGTAAACAGAAAATACCGGGACCGTAAACTTGATACGAAAGGGTAGGAATAAACAATGCTGGGAGGGGATTATGTTCTATTGGAAATCAAAGATGCCAATTTTTGGAGAGGGCGAAGGATTTCATGTGATATGTGTGTTGACTAACTAGGTGAACTTGAATGGTCGTTTTAATTTTGGAGTCGTAACGAGAAAATTGATTCTTTCCAAAGGTGGTCGTTGAGATGAATTTGGGAAGGACTCCGAGCTTTTTGCAGTTTCTGAGAAAGTGTATGTCCAGGGAAGTCAAGTTTACGGTCCCGGTATTTTTTGTTTGCATTATCTTGCCTTTTTCCGTTTTGGGAAAGGAATATTAGTTAAGATAGCAATTCTCTTTAAAATTTTTAAGAACATGTTAATCAAGAAAGTCCTTTAAACCATTTAGGTCAAAAGTTCCTCCTCTTATTTACTTTGCCCTGTCCTTAAAATGAGGACCATAATGTTGTCATTTGCATTTTCTATTTCTTATCCCATTGGCATTTACCATTCAACCTAAGTACTTACAGAACCATTACTTTCATTTAGTATTAATTTTGGAGGAAGCATTAGCCCAACTGGCGCAGCTTGAAAGGAAAAGTACTCCCATCATCACACAACCAAGGAATTACATGTTCGTTGAACTTAAGCAGTTCCGATTGGTGCAGTTGCTTCAATTTGAATTTTCTCTTGAAGAAAGGGAATTGCCGGACTGATGCAAAATAAATATATAATTTAGACAGCGTATCGAATCTTCCAAAAATAACCGCGACCGCTAAAACGCAATTTCTTCCTTTTATTACATTGTTTTTGCAATTAGCAATCCGTCCTTGCTGATTACGTGGCTAATATGCGTGAGAGAATCAACCTTTTCTAATCCTTCCACTCCATTTAACACGTAAGAATGCATTTAGCTGAAAGTGCAAATTCCTTCCGTGGTCAAGATAATTTCATGAAAGCCAGTCAAATGAAAACTGAGCACCCGCTCCAAATACCACTCCGCGTACATACAAGGACATAAACCAACTGCGCTCGCCTGTGAGTTGCCACTATGCAGTTCTTCCACCACACTGATGGCAGTATCGATATGTAAAAAGCTAGTTTCTAAATTTTAACGGACTGTGTGTTCTGGTCGGTTTTCATTTAATTGTCTATAGTGTTCCTTTGCTAGAAAATTGCTCCTGCCAAGGTTTTTCTTTACTTG
>CM073774.1:53139178-53364392 GCA_037158775.1 Hetaerina titia | reverse complement strand
CGAATGATTTTTACTCTCTGAAATTGTCGCATTGTAATGCACACGTAGTGGATGACTCCGTTAAAGTTACTGTTTCGGTATCTCCCGCAGTTTCTTGAAAAGAGGTTGTTGCCGAATAGTATGATTAGCCCATTTAAAGAAGAGATAAAGAGAGGTAATACAGGAATGTGAAAATAGAACAAGTGAATGAAGTCATGCTCTACTCTTGGTGATTATAATTAGAAGTATCATCATTTAAATCAAAGCAATTTTTAAGTCGCCTTAGACCCGCAGAAAATCATAATAGCATGGAGTGGATTAATTAATTAACCAACTAGTGCTATTTGTCTTCTCGGATCCGCGCAAACTTTTGTAAATGAATCACCTTGTAGCAGTCCGCGCTTTGCAATATCTGAATTCGTCGGTAATCTCGCCATTTTGTAATGATGGTCTGGAAAATACGATTTTGATAAATAAATCCTTGAAGGGAACACTATGTTTAAGTTGCATCGGCCGGCAATGGTGCTAATGTTACTAGAAAGACCCAGTGAGTGACAGCCCAGTACTTCGAATAAAAACTTAATTTCTCCATGCTGAGCCGTTTTTTAAAAAGTGATCTACCGGTTAAGGTAGATTTTTGGATGGATACAACTACCAAGTAAATATTTTGTTTCTCCTAATAAAACACAACTCAAAACCTTACGTTACAAAAAGTCCCTCTTCATCCCTGTTTACTTCCGTCCTCCCTTCATCCCGTCCAACATCCCTATTTAAGATTAAATTAATACCTTCTGCCATCTACTCCCCTCAATGGAAATTACATAAAATAAAGACATTTTGATTTTTAAATAATAAATCATTGTGCACAATTCAAACAAGATGAATAGACATGCCTAGATACGAATAGATATATTTTTACGAATGAGACAAATTTTAAGGGCGAAAATATTTTCGAAATTCATAGTGCCGATAAATGGCCACCTGGAAAGGGTGCAAAAATCAACACAAAAACAAGAGGCTAAGTAGGTGACGAAAAATCGTCCGCACCCTCCGGGATTCGAACCCTAAACCCTTGCCGCCAATCGCCGTACTAATCCCGTGTGTCGGAACAAACAACAGCATAAGAAGGATCTAAGGCGTGTCCATTGCGGGACAGAATTTCGCAAACCAACTGCACCTGCTATTGCGCCGCCATGATCGGTTTCAATGGGTTCTTGAGAGGGGGGACAGGGAGGAGTGGAGGGCATGAGGAGCCTGAACAGGGAAGGGGAGGGTGAGCCCATCATAAGAGGAGAACGAAGCCGGTGCGGAGGCGGGCAGTGGGGCAGGCAAAATGGAATAGGATTTCAAACAATCGAATTATGTCGGGACTTCGGACGGGAGTGAACGCCTTTAGCGATCGTGAGGCAAGGAACCGGGTTTTAATACCGTTCCTGCATTTCACTGCCAGCCCACTACCGTGACCAACCCCTCCGCCGCCTCATTTCCGCCCCCCTTCCAGCATCTTCTCTGCCGCCTCCTTGCTGCCTTCCTTCCCCCCCTCTTCTTTCTTCAATTCTTCACACGGCCACACATCCCCCCCCCAGTACTCTATACCCTTTATCGCTGCACGAATTTTAACCGAGACGCAAAGCGCATTCCGCTTAGGGGAAACGAACCGTAACCGTTCCATTAGCAACGGCGGCGAGGCTGTGACCAACTGATTGAAAGTGTTGACCCTACCGCGCTTCGCTACCATTGCGTATCAATTCCAAAAAAATTAGGACCGGGATCGTGATTCTTCATAACTGGCTTACCTTAAGGATAACGAATATTCAGCCTCTTTCCTTCAAATTAATCATTCCGAAGCTCAACATACGACGAATACCGGCGCCTCTACTAAGCATTGGAGCTAGGCAGCAAGATCCACGATCGCCAACTCACCTAAGGAGGAAAATCATGATAGAGCGATAAAGATTGAATATGCATCGAGTATTAAGACATTTGTGGAACGACTTAATTGATGAACCGAAAAAAACCTTAAGAGGAAAGCTAGCGGTTTCGTGAAAAAACATTATGAATGAACGGAAAGTAGGAGATGCTGGGTTGGATTACGCACGAAGTTACATACAAGAGTTACAGTCATACAAATCGCATGATTTTAACCCTGCCACTCATGAAATAATGCCAACCACGCATTTAAATGGTAGACGAAAGCACTTCGAGAAACTAAGGGAAACAATTAAAAAAACAAAAAAAAACTGATAGAGTGTTTAACCCCCTAAATTTAGTGCCCAAAACAGTAGACATTACACCAAATTTTTTAAACTTTTCGAAAATAAAATATTGAATATTTTGTAAAGATATTTGAAGCTGAAACTTAAAGGAGTCAATTATGATGATAGGCAAGAAATATAATTCCGAATATTTTTTTTAAGTCGCAGCTTATACCGGAAACGTGTTGCCATCAAAGAGTTAGTAAAAAATGCTGCGGAAACCTATAATTAAAGCATTAAGGAATTCACTAAGAAAAGCTGAGCCCTGATATTGATTTTCAAGTCAACAATCGAACTCTTATCCCAGCGATAACAAATTTAATGATTTCGAATATACCATTGTAAATTTATCGTAAAATTACATAAATTTAGAGATTATTGAGTTCAGCACATATGTTGGACCTCTGCTTCCTTACTGGTTACATAAAAGTACTCTATTAAGAAATATAGTAATAAAATCTGGGATATTCTCGGAAAAACTTTTACTCGAACCTGTAGCCATTAGCAAAAGTGGGCGAGGTATCTTCGGCTAACATCTTTATTGAGTTGATAAAAAGTATTTCTTTAATTTGATTCTAACGGACAGAAAGGATCAAGGTAAATCTTCTAACATGAATGCATTAACTGAGAATAGACTGAGAGAAAGCATTAGTGTGAAGATGGAATAGGAGTGGATGATAGTCAGGGAAAATCACAGTGCAATAGAGGTAAGGAAATGTGCCTACCAAAGAGGCTTTTCCAGGATTTCTGAGGAATGCGAGGTTCGACCAAGTAAGGAGTCCCTCAATTATAAAGTCATTTAACAAGAATTGTTGCGTGCATTCATATTTTTTACTACGCATAACAGTTCTTGAACGATGGTTATTGAAGTTTTCATTCATGTTACGACTGAGACGGAGATATGCGTGCTTTTTGCTCATGATATATTTGGTTTGGAAAAGTGCGATATTCTAGATGAAAAAGTTTCCCTATATTTTAAAAAGTTTTCGACAAAGTATCTCATAGTATACTCCTCAAATGCTAGATACCTATGGCATAGATAATCATATCCTTGGCTGAATAAAAGACTTGGTATGATCAGGTGCAAAGAGTAGTCATAGTGAGTAGTCAAGACAAGGTTTGTCCCACAATTAGTAGGACGGACTTCATGAAAAAATATTTGTCTGAATTGATACATTCATTCAAAAGTCTATCAAGTAGCACCCTTGCCCGTTCGCACACCCCTGCCTGCGCGGGCTTTCCGGGCTCGTACGCCTTCTGGAAGGCTGCGCCCGGAATGCTGCTAAGTTCCGTCGTCACGGCCTGTTGTAACGCTTTCACCGAGCTGTGGTGACGTCCTTTTCAGCAAGAATATGAGGCAGGTAAGAGGAAAACATGTGGTAGAGCTTTGCCTAAAAAATTTGAATCCTCACTAACATGGTCGAGAAGCTCTTGGCAGATCCGCTTGCGAGTTTCCTGTCATTCGTCCGAGAGCACTGGCAGCACCAACTTCGCACACACCTTCCTCATGCCCATGTTTTCGGTCACAAGTAGATGCAAATCACTTTTAGGGACGCCATGTTCATCATATACCATGCGAACACTTAATCTGCGATCACTGTCCGACAAAGCCTTCACTCATGCAAGATTTTCGCCCTTTTTTAAATTGAAGGGTACCGTGAACGTTCGCCGTGAACGTTCGGCGTATTCAACATCTTCTCTACTCTCCAAAAACAACTGGTACCACTCACAAAACACCCGATCTACTCATAGCGTTATCACCATATGCTGCCTGGACCATGTCACGATATCTTTTCCGATTTTTCCCAGTTTCACGCAAAATTTGATGGCGTAGCGCTCGCTGTTCCATTAACCGGCTCATGATGGAGCGTAACTAGGTCACGTTATAGAGGTTTCGAAAACGAACGATCCACACTCCGCAAAGGCTGGGAGCCAACTGCCACGGGCTTCCAGCCTTCCTTGAGAGTCTGGGACTGACCTTGGACATGGTTTTAGCTTTAATGCAATAGAAGTCACTTCAGATGTTCCCCAGGGTGGTCTTCAGACCTAAGACTTCCTCTGACCTATTGCCTTGACGTCAAGAACTCCGTAATCGATAGGAAGATATGTTCATTTGCGGATGATGCAGTGGTTTAAAGAATTAAGCATCCTGCTGAGGATAAAGTAGCTTCAACATACATAAAGTGCGTAGATGTGATTTTTGGAACACCAAAATGGAATGTATGGACTCGATTAAATTCTTAGGTGTCACCCTAACTCACTATGCCCTGAGTGAAACATATATTCGGGGAATATGTGGACAAGTTAACAAAAAATTAGGATTTATTAGAAGAGTTCTGGGTAAATGTGATGAAAGGGTCAAAGAGAATGCAATCTTTCGCTAGTTAGGCCACATTTCGAATATACTCCTAGTACATGGGATCATCATGGAGTTGGTTTGATTACCAAGTTAGATTGTACTCAGCGTAGAGTAGTTGGATTAGTAGAACGCTGTTATGATAAACTCAGCAGCGTATCCAAAGTAATAGAGTAGCTAGGCTAGGAATCTCTCACGAAGCGAAGGTAAACAAAGAATGAATCTCTTGTCGAATAAAATAAATATAATTTGAGCGGAAGACCGCTTTCTCAGCGGGCATACTGATTCTTTGGGTGGCTATAATTGTACGCTATTTATAATTTCAGCATTATTTTCTTTTTAGCATAGTCACTTAAAATGAAATTTGATTTACAATACGTAATTCAGAAAAATTATTTTGCTAATAATTTACTTGACAAAAAGAACCGAAATCTGTAATGGTATTGTATTAATTTCCTGGGTGAATGAAAATAATTGAATATATATTCCAGAACACTTTGGATGTTTTGAAAAACATACATATTACCTACTATATAATATATTACCTACTTTACTATTACGGCAACCCCTCGTTGGCTCTTGTCCCGCCGCTGTATATTATTCTATATTATAGTATAATTATCACTCCAGTAGTTCCCGCTATCCTCCCATCTCACCTCGCATTGACCTAAAATATCTATATTACCTATTTCCATCTCTCGCTGAATATTCTCTAATTTGCCTGTCCTCAACATTGTCCTAACATTCCATGTTCCTATTTTAACTAATTTCATCTTCTGTCCTGCTGCCGTTATTTCTCCCCTGCAAGGGTTTCGTGGGATGATGGCCGCGGAAGCCTTGCCTCCCCCTCCGCCGGGCACAACACACGGCCCCTTGGACCGAGTCCCGCAGATGCCAGGACTCAATTTCTCTATGTTATCCATCATTATTTTCTTGGTAATAACAACTGAGGTGGTTTCCCGTTGCCTTCCTCAATGGTGTTTTTAACGTGACACCATCGCTTAATGGCCGCCCCATTGGGGTCAGACGCCTATGCAGCCGCCTCGTTGAGTAACTGCGTGGACTACCATTCGTCTGGCTCCTAACATTCGACCTATCTGGCATGGGTGACCCTACCAGGAGCAATTATTATTGCTCCCGTCAGCACAGCTCTCGGGGTCATCGGGACGCACAAGCCCTTCCACCATGTCAAGGTTTTAGTCCATGGGAAGTTGATCTGGTTTATACCTGGTATTTTTTATTCCTACTGAAGTGTATAATCTCCAATTAAATTATTTAGTTGGCTTTGTAATGAACTAATTTTAAAGCTTAACTTCCCATTTCTCCTTTATTACATAACTTTTGTTTCATATGCATTGATTTTTATGATATACTGAACCTATGTAAATCAAGAAGCATACTCGTACAGGACAAGGTATTTAGGCGGAGTTATGGCAGAGAGGAAGGAAATATGAAGAAGGAAAAATAGCGTCCATCTATGCTCAGGTTCTTGTCAGAAGTACTCGTACATCTTAGACTTGCGACTTATATAGTTTTCATTAGCCATTGAAGTCATAAAAATCTACATTGTCGACTACTCGTAAGTATAAAGAAATTTGAAAGAGCAAAATTCATGTAGAAAACTAATAAAAGCATTGTTTCGGCACAGAAAAAATACATGTTGAGTTTTATGCTTAATAGTACAAATTGATCAACGACGAGATCCTTTGACATGTAAATCGTTGTTGAGCGGTAGCTAAAAGGTGGAAAGAAAAGGGAGGGACGACACAATCTTTCGGAGGAAGACAGCCACTCCGCTACTTCTCTCTCCTGTTAAATTTATTGCTCTTTGTGGGTAATGATTACTGTATCAGTTTTCCAGCCACCTCGGAGATTAATGTGCCTCCTGTAGAACCAACATGGGTAGTTCTTAAGGCGAGGTAGGTCATCTTTATGACCCTCTGCTTAGGTCGCATACACTATCTGCTCCAAATTTGCATGAAGGGATAATTCGGGGCATTTAAGATGCTAGAGAGAGGAGGAAGGGAATAAAAAATACGTAGTTGAAAGGAACTTGGCCCAAAAGGGCAAGAGATCCAAAGTTCAGCTTAAGATACGACAATCGGAATGCTGCTCAGGAAGTATTACGTCGGCCACTTCCCGCAGCACCTTAGTAGTGAACAGAATATTAATGAAAGCTCCATAATAATCGGGATGTGAACCTGGGTCACCAAATTCAGCGAAAAAGTTCAGTAACCCCGTCACATCTTCCCCACTCACAATTCTCCTCTCCCCAATTCGTTCTCGATTGACTGTAATACCGAAAATGATGTCCAACTTGAGAAATCCGAAATCACGTCGGATGACTATTTACGAGGTGGTTCACGAAAATTATTGCTTTCATCTGACCAGAATATTTTACTAAATAATGATAAAATTTAATTTCCCTTCAATGATGCCTGTGTCCATGGCACACTATTATGCTAGAGCGATGAAACTTACATCATTTGATGTGGATCATAGATTATTTACATAATCCGTAATACATTTCCGCTAACTCTCAGTGGCAAAGATTAAGGTCACAGTACTAACATTTTTTAAGGTAAACTGCCAAATAATAAAAATCCATTAAATGCAGTATGGAAGTCGTGAATATTTTGTCAAGTTAGTTCAGACTTAGAAGCAGAATGGAGTGTGGTTCCAGGGTTCATCAAAAACCAACCCTAATCCGGTACATTACTTCTAATTGTAAATAGTACCGTTTACCTTGTACTTTACAATTAATTTTTTTTAAAGTACGTTTTTAAATATTTCTGTGCTTAAAATAGAAGTAGACTGCTAGATTGACAATAAGGGGAGGACCAAAGTTTAGAAGTTAAGGCATATTGGCCAAATCTCTATTAAATTATTTTAAATTTTATATCGTAACTAATGCTGTCAGATCTTGTAATATACATTATTGAAACTTCAGGCCCTCTGTAACGCCAATTACTTCATCGTTGGAATCATATAGTCAGTATATTGGTTCCCAACCTATTAGCAATGTGTGACGTGAATAGTGCATCTCTAATGTAGATTCACCCCGTCACATGTCTTGGCGGTGGTTCTGGTGGTCCTTGATTAGCAAGGTCTTTCGATAAAAGGGAAATTGACAATAAACGTACCCTGCTGTTTTATACATGTGTACTTTTTTCTGACCTCTCTCTCAAATCCAAGACGACCTATACGCTTTTATTTCACTCCTAAAACTGTAAAAGTACTCCAATTTGATACACATATAAAGAACCTGGTTCATGAGAAACCAAGGAAGGAAAGAGGGTCAGAAACCCCGGAAAATTCGGTTTCGTAGTGCTCATTGAGGGGAGTTAATTGAATAGCCCATCTCGGGGATTTGTAAATAAAAATTAATGTTAGGGTATATCCTCAAGTTTCTTCTAGAGGCATCCCCTGTATTTAGCGGTGGAGATTTTGATGTTATAGGCAAATCGCAGAACAACAGAAAAATGTATTATTGTTCGAAAGAGGCAATGTATCGGTGAAGAACGCAGAGCCCCTCTCAACCGAAACCCCCATTATTGATGCTTTTAAAATTTACGACCGTTTGCAGCTATTCATTTCTTGACTTGTTTTTATTTGTCAAAAACACCCAGCAATTTGTGTGGAACGTGGTGTCCATTCTTTTTGGACCTGAATCGGACTATTTTGTTCATTTTGCTCGAAGTCCGAATTCTCAGTTTTCAGTTCAAATGATACTCCAAGGGATTTTTAATCCACCACTGGAGGGATAAATTCCGAATTCTACGATGGTTAAATGATAAACTTTAACCCTGCATCATTCTGATTTACATCAAAGTTTTATATTCATCTGTTCGCAGACTTGAGTCAAAACGCGCTCAAGGCTCAATTATACCGACCAGAGACGTTTTTTAAGAAAGATTTCTCCGCACTTATTTTCCTTTGAGACTGTTTCTTTTCTGGTAATACCCTTATTAAGTAAATCTCTTCTCCTCGATTTGCAACCGACCTCTTTCTTGCCCACCAGAACGGCTCTGCTCCACAGGATGTAACCTAACTTATGCCTATGGCGATGGCCATAAGTTTAAGGGCTCTGAGCGACTGGTCCGAAAAATTCACCCGCACAGATACGTCAAACTTGGGCTATAAATATTGCCCTCCTTGAAACCAGATCTTGCGTGGCGTGAAAGGCCAGGATTTTAGGTGCGAATGAGACCCAACCATCATTCTCTCGCATTGAGATTGGCGTTTGGACTAATGCATACTTGTTGAAGGAAACCTGCCAAACCATCGTAGAAGTTAACTCAAAAACAACAGACATATTTTCATGATACCGCAGGTTCCAAAAAATGAAGTTGCTAATAGTTATGAACCACATTTCATCGATGGCTAGCCTTATTCGATTTTTTTACATTTCTTGAAATCTCAAAAACGCATTCGTTTAGCTAAATAATGCAACGTAAATATTATCATCCCCTTTTCATTAGGATCACCGTTTCATATACAATATTTAAATATACTTGGAATATATGCAGTGATAGGATTTATGGGTTGCCACCCGAAAATCCTATTGCTTTTTCCTATACACCCTTTTTCCCCTATCTTTAGTACTTTAAAAGAAAACATCACAGATGTACACAAATCCAAATAAATATTGAAGCAAATTCAGATAAATAAGAGGATATACACAACTATATGTTTATATCTCTCCCATAAGATAAAATATTTCATAAAACTGGGACAGTAAATAGCGTATATAGACAGAAGAGGGGTTGGATTTAAAACGGAAACTTTTCACAACCTGGAATTATTTGTCACTAACTGTTTAATTCAACTTAAATAAAATTAGCTTATTTACTCAAGTAACTGTTATTGAATTATGATTACACGATTGATTGTTTCCAAACAGTATTATTGCTACGGCTACCCAATTTCAGAGATGAAAGCTCCTCTGAAAGGGATTATGAAATGACTACGTTCAAGTAACCGGTTGGTGTGTTGACTACTGATTCAGATCTTCAGAATTTTAATTATTTTTAGGGCGGAACATAGCATAGGCGCCGAATTCGCGATAGCCGAAGGAAGCGATGGTGAAGGGCATAAGCGAAAAAGGGATTATGTGTGTGGACCAGACTACTTACTACGTGCTTGTCTGAAGAGTGGGTCCAAGTAGAAATTGGTCAATACGCACTTAAATGCATGAGAAATTGGGAATAAAAGCCTGAGAGCTACGACACTGAAACGTAGGCAATCATTTACTGCCACTTTACGCCTACAAATGAGCTCTAAGTGAATCGTTTGAATAAATGCATTAAATAACCGAAGGGTGAATGATGTTGAGTGGAATAAGAAAGAAAGGATCATTCAACTCACTGAAAGCATCAGTGCGGGAAATGTGTGGTAGGGAGAATCAGATGTGCTGAAATATGATCCCGTGGAATGAATTAGTGCGAAATAAAAGAGCAGTTTCCAGTTAACGGCCCGGAAACTCAAAGACTAATGCTTGATGTTTTAAGTGAGAAAATGAATCAATGTAAAAAAGCCATTAAAGGGAGAAAGAAAAAAGTTGGTAGAAAAGAAACCAAATACATAATGACTGATATTGAAGGATATAAGTGACTGCTATAGAAATCCATATAAAAGGCTAAAACAAGGAGAGAGAAAAGAGATGAATGCGATAAAGTGCTTATATTGCTTGAGATGAACATGGAGTTGGGGATTGTTGGAGAGAGTGTTTGTTTGTATAATAATGGTGGGGAACAATGGGAATTTAGAAGAATGGAAAAGGCATACAAGGGTGTATCTCGTATTTAATAAAATGTTGAACTGCGGGGGAAATTTATTGATTACTCATGTTTACGAATTGTAAGCTTATTGCTTCAACAATTACGGAAACATACGTCCCAAAAACGGCAAAGAAATACAATCCGACTAATTCTATGAACATCTGCAGACCCCTCTAAACAAACATCACAATTAAGCTGGGAGATCTCAATGCTCGCACTAGGAACGAAAAATTTCTAGAAGTGCTGGAAATTCTGCTGGAACAACTATTAATTGGATGGTTACACACTCTTTAACGGAGTGAAAATACTCAAAACCTTCTTCCAAAAGAAGGACATTCATGATCGTATATAGGCACTCATTGGAACTAGAGCTATGGTCAAAAATATTATCGCCAAAGAAAAATACCATTATAAGCAACAGTTAACCAGACTTAAATACATGAGATACGTCATACATATTCAGCATTATTTTCTTATCATAGGTAAAGATTAGAAAGAGCTTACACCTGAAATCAATGTTAATTAAAAAGGACAAAAGACTCCTCTGAGTAGACTCACGCCTAGATCCGACCTTACCAATCTTACACCTAGACGATATGACTAGCACCATACAAAAATGCTCACCGATCATGAAAAAGATGACGGGTGAAAGGTAATTCAGGAAGTACTGAAGAGAGAAGCATTGGAATAATTGGAACCAAAAAGATAGAACAAAAACAAAAGGCCTTGATTCCATAAACAGCTATTAATTTTTTTCAAAATGCGCAAAAATTACAGTAATTCCGAAAAACACGAGTAAAAATATTTTTTAAATTTATAAACCAAGCCAGAATACATGTCTATGGTACAAATTCTTAAAAAAAAGACTGTATCACATTTCTAAAATGTAATAAATCAGTTTCTCGATATGATTGGAAAACATTTGATAATAACCGAGATATCTTAAACTGAATCAAAGGAAAAAGTAAACCTAACATCAATTAAACTTATTGCTAAATCCGATTATAGATCATAAACATTTAAAAAATCAGCTATGAACTCCTATCGGCAACACACGTAACCCTAAACCATAAACACAGTAATCAACCCGAAGGTCGGTTTAGTAGGTGATGGTAGAGCTCACCCGTGTACCAAGCCCAACGGCGTAACCCTAATACAACCCGAATTAGCTCCACTAAACCTCGCAAGATGTAAAGCAAAAAAAAATGAAAGACATAAAACACAGAACATCCCATATTGATGCGTAATAAATCAAGTATTTTATCAACATATGCTAAAGTAGCAACGCTGTCACTGAGGAATGATTAATACGAAAGTTCCGTTCCCTTTGAAAAGAGAGACTACGCAAATTGTGAGAATAATTGCAGATATACGAGTACCTATCTCATTACGCTTTTGTCATCGTATTCCCTCTATAATACTAATAGATAAGTTAACCAAGTGAAGGCAAAACGTGACAAATATTTAAGTCCTCGTTTATGAATAACCTATCTCCGATGGATAAACTCTGTATTCGACTTCAGCAGTAGGCTATCCTCCAAGGCGGGTAAAATTGAATGTTTTTCTTCACGAATTATAATGAAACAATAATAAACCCAGGATTGGGCTCCAATTATGAGATTTCGTGCATCACCGTTGGTTTTATCTAACTAAATTTTAGGATTGACGTCAATAAGTTCGAAACGTCAGGGGAAATTCGTCATCGTCCTACGGTAGGAGAGATTGTTTTACTAAAATTAGAGATATTAAGTATAGAACAGACATAATTAAGATGTACTTTTTTCCGCGAATGATAGGGGATCATAATATGATTGTCCGACCGAGATAGTGTCATGTTCAGGTAAAAAATAATCTGATGTGTCTTTATTTCCTGCCACACACACCAGCGGTGGCATGCAGGGAACATAAATAACTAAAATAAAAAGAAATACAAAGAAATTAATTCACAATGGCGTCTGGTTTCCTCATCTCCTATATGAATATGAATATTTGTGTGCGTGTAGACAGAAGTTAGCGTGTCTGCTTATGGAGCCGACGGTTGCTCGTTCCCGACAAAAAGTAATCAGCTTGGAAAATATTTGTTAATAGTTTTTCGGAATGAGGAAAACACACATTAACAGAAAAAACACAACAATGATATTTCGGACCGTACATATCAAATGAGTAGGAACGGAGAGTCCGGATGGACAATGTTAGGAAGACATATGCATGGCAGGGTTGAGGAAATGATTAAAGAGGCATGGGAAGAACTGGAGGAAGGAATGAAAGTCGGAGGGGAATTCGTAAAATCGGTTAGGTTTGCTGATGACCAAGCATTAGTTGCCCAGTCAGCCAAGGGGTTTCAAAAAATGCTAAGTGAATTGGAGGTTCAATGTGATAGGTATGGGATGAGAATCAATAAATAGGAGGGGAAAACGCAGAGCAGGTAAATCAGTTTACGTATCTCGGAAGTGTTTTGGACCAACATGGTCAAAGTAGTAGGGACGTAAGGAGAAGAATTGCGATAGTCTAGGAGGCTCTCTCAAGGAGGAGGGAGTTGATGACGGGGACGTTGAGTAGGGAGGTTAAGAAAAGACCTGTAAAAACTCTGATATGGAGCGTAGTTATGTAAGGCTCGGAAACGTGGTCACTGAAGCAGGATGATAGCAGTAGATTGGAGGCTTTTGAAATGTGGGAGTGGAGAAGAATGGAGAAGGTGAAATGGAGCAAAAGGAAAACAAATGAGAAAGCACTAGGTATGGTGGGCAAGGAAAGGGGTATGTTGTGGGAATTCCTAAGGAGACAGGAAAAATAGATGAAGGACGAATTGATCGGCATTGGGATGTTGAAAACTGTAATAGAGGGAAGAATGCTAGGCAAACGAGGAAAGGGCAGGAACAGGATAGGGATGTTGGACGGGATGAAGGGAGGAAGGAAGAACACAGGGATGAAGTGGGGGGACCTGATGTAAAGTAGGTTGCTCGATTGTGTTTGGTTTGGAGTCACAAGATATTCAATTGGTAGTTGCGTCCATCCAAAACCTACCTTAACTGGTAGATTACTAGAATATTGTCAACCCACAAGGTCTTATGTAATTTCATCTCGCTTACTGCCCTGTCTACCTCATCGTCGAGTAAGCCTGGATCTAAGCTATCTTCTTCTACGATATGTTATCTTTCTATATCTAACATTGTGGATATAAGTTCTTCACCATATAGTATAGTTCTTCTGTACATTCCTTCCATCTCTCTTGGATCTTTTTCTGTCAACTGTTATCTTAACCAACTTATCTCTGACTGAAACACAAATCATACATCTTGCTTCCCGATAGTTATTTAGCTTGCTTCATAGTGCCCCAACTCCACCCTTTCCCATCAAACTTTCCATGTCCTTGCGCTGCGACTTCCACCATGCTTCATTTGCTTTGTTTGTTCCTCGCTTTAGTTTGTTATTCAACTCTTTGTACTTCATTTTGCCTAACTCTGCGTTAACATTCTTTCAAAGCCGAATTATATAGATATAAAGGTAGATAATCATGAGCATGATGTAAATTATTCTTGTTGCAGAAATTATGCACTATATATACTATATATACGATATACTTGGTGAAAAGATTGACACCAAACTATAAAACTATAACCCTCTTCCTCTAACTTAAGCTGCTGTCTCTATGGCTGACGTTTCTACTTGGTTTCTGTATAATCCCTTTCCCATCGATTCATAGCTATGGAAATTCTATTTGAGGAATTCTCGTATGTCTCTGTTTTTTAAATAAGAAATAGATTTCACAAATTTTGGCTACTAGGTACCTCCATATTTATTTGAAAAAGGGAACTTTTTCCTTGCATATTTTAAACTGTGTCATTTATTGAGAAATATTACTATTTTGGAAGAAAGTGGCTCCCAATTGGGCTCTAGAAATGAAATGGCTTTAATTAAGGAAAATTTACGAAGAAGCCAGGTAAGATAACCGGGACAAAGGCCAAACAGCGAAAACATTCTAAAGGCAATAATAGTAAGTACATCATCGCATAATTGCGGACGTGTCAAGAAAAAAATTTGAATTTAAAGAATATAAATTGTTGACACTCACGTAATAGAAAATCAGGGAGAAAGTAATTTTGATGGAGAGATGAGGTGTTACGAATTGTAGGGTGTTAGAAGAAGTTGCTGAGGGAATTCTAAGAAGGCAGAAAAGGTGGATGGGCCAGTTTCTAAGAGGAGAAAGACTAATAGGTACGTGATCAAAGGAGAGCGAAGGTTTAGAGGAAAAGAGGATATATTTTTTATAAAAAAACACAAAGGAATATAAAGTTTCAAGAACGAAAAAAGGACAAAGGGCAAACGGGTGTCTTGGAATGAAAATACTTCTGAAGTTCACAGGGATACGTAACAGATTGTAGATATTGACAGAAATGTAACTACAGTGCCGTTGCTATCAAACACAATACGTATTTTCAGATGTTAATAGTTGTGCCAATAAAAACACATTCCATAAAATTGTTCAGCACATAACTTTATTAAGGCTGAATGGGGCAAGAATCCGGACTTCATTCTATTTTAGAAGGTGTTCATTAACATTTAAGCTCAATTATTATTTTTTCCATTTCAAATTCTATCTCAAATCACAAGAATGCATTTGTCCAAATTAATTGATGATATTTTTTATCTCAGACCAGACACATGACAATGCCACGCTTACATATTTTAACGATATGAATGATATGAAGAAGCGAAGTCCATTGCCTCCAGTAAAAACCGGTGGTATCGAGTGTACGCCAGAGGGACGGTGTAAGCAGTAAGTGTCACCCATGCAAGTGCAATAATTTACATTTGATTTTATCAGCATCATTCGGTGGCTACTTTTACAGTCTCTTGGCCCTGTGGGATATAAAAAGTAAGTATGGTAGCGCACTGAGATGGACCTACCAAAACCGTAAACGATCTTATCTCAATTGGGGTCTTACAAAAGTTCCTACATTTTTAAATGGATCGTAAAACCACATCTTTTATACGCATGTAAACGTTTCTTTTGAAGTATTACCCTTGCTAAAATCTGTAGCTAAAGTATGTTTCATTTATTTATAAGCATCTCTGGTTACGTGTAATTTAATTTAATTTACTTTTTATGCCACTTAAACAAGCCAATAAGGGGTAGCAGGACCTTTGTTTCTTTTTAACCATGCCATGGGATACACCGTTGAGAGACGGATAATGTCAATAATATTATATCATTATACCAATGCACAAAATATTGATTCCTGTTGTTATCACACGAAAAAACTCACACATTTATATTCAATATCTATCAAAAATAAATCATCAGAAAAAAACAACCCATTATATCATGCCATAATAAGATCCAACACACACTGATTTGTGTACTCCGCAAATGAGCTCTATCATTCAAATTCTATCACCATAATGTTAACCATCCTTAGCTAATTTGAAATAATGGCCAAATCTGAATCTTAATTGATTAAGGACTGTTAACTCCATCAACATCATCAACGATGAATCCGGCCTCAGGAAAGATTTCATCAGACCTGTTCTCATCACGTTGTTCGTCATTATGTTCTTCCATTACTCATTTTAAGTTCTCCTTCATCATTAGATATACAAATACATCCTCCACTTCCACTACAACTCTTCACCACAACCTTCAGTCGGTCACTCTTCAGTTCGACCCAGAGAATCAGTTTCTCAGTTATAATAATTGATTTGGCTGTTCTCTCAAAAGAGAACTGGAGAGTCTTAGAAAGACCATTACGCTCTCAATTCAAGGAAGGAAAAACTCTGACGCTCACCTCCCAGTGGTAGATAGTGAGCGGATAACGGAACTAGTATCTCCTAGGAAGAGGAGATCTCTGGCAAGTACCAAAGACATCCTCGAAAGATGGATGAGAGGGTAAAGTTCAGGCACACTTTTGCCCCTCAGATAAGAAATTTCCCGGAATGACGGATGGGAAAGCGAACGGCCATCGACATAAAAGAAGCCGCAAAACATTGAGTCAGCTATGAACGGAGTCGAATCAAATTGAATTCAGATCAATCGAAACTAAATCCTGATGAACCGAATCAGGCTGGCGGTTATAATTTTAATTGAGTATAAGCACAATCACAGGGCGTATGATAGCATCCCCCGAGGAAAATTGTCCTAAATAATTCCAAACTGGAACAAGCATAGAGCCTACAATCTTAATCATATTTGGCTTTGGAATCAATTTGACTAGACAATATTATTTCTCTCATCTGACGTCTGAAGATACTGCTTCTGCAGTGAAGAATATTTTTAAAAGATATCAAAGGCGCGGAGGCTACCTAACAGAGGAAGGTCCAGGAATCGACACACTTTCCAGTGGTCTCTGCGGCACCGACCCAAGGAGTCAGTTCCCTTAACCGGTGTCGGTCGTGAAAATCGAGCATGGGAAATGTGTCCCGAATGTTATTTCCGGTTCCTTCAGCTAAAGTGCCCATTGCGCGAGTGTTTACGATCCATTTCCACTAATGAAAACCGCCCCCGACCTCCCGACGCCTGACGTCCTCGCAAGAATACCCGCCAGGCGCAAGTTTTCCGCAGTCCTTTTCATCTTTTTCCTAAAACGCTGCTATTTTTCCCGCTAGCCTTTTTTCTTATAAAGTATATAACTGATTGATAAAGATAGACCCGTTACAGTTCTACGCGCTTGAATATATTATATCAAAATGGAGGGAATTGTCCACAAGAGCAATGAGGTCATGGTATCATCTGATCTTCATCCATAATAATAAATATTATAATTATTACCATATTGTATCGTTCATATTAGGTTTTTGATGGATTCAGTTAATAACTGTCCCAGCAATTATAAGCAATATATAGTACGAAGGCGAATTATTAGCTGTAATCCCCTGTTATAATATGTTCAATGGATCCAGATGCCGCAGCACCGCTAAAACCTGCTTGACACTTATCCTTAAATCAATGAACAATCAATATTTCATGGCTTCTTATAATATCTACCCTAACTTAACACTGAGAAATCTAAAATCTCTTTTCTACAGTGAACGATTCTCAGCTTCCTATCCTTCCAAATCCCTCCGCTTCCTAATTTTTCCTTCCTATAAATCGCTTATCTAACATTCTCTCCTTCACAGTCATTAAGATTTTATTGCCCCTCAATATGCCCTGTATTCCATTTTTCTTTTTTCTCCAAATTTCCCCAATGATCTCCCATTTTTCGTACATTTTCGAGCAATCCATCTGATCCTCTTTTCACCCATTTACTCTTTTCCACCCCTCCCCGCAACCGAATCTGCAACCGATCAAAGTTTCGGAGTCATACGGAAATATTAATTATATTACTTATCTTTTCTTAATATATTTACTTAAGGTCTCCGCCATTCATTCCTTACTCTTTTTAAGGACTTCTTCAGAAAATTCGATTCTTCCTATCTATCCTTCCTAAAAATATGAGTTGATCTACTTGTTCTGCTATCAGGTTTTTTGCAAAATTATTTTTGACGTTAACCTTATTTTTTTTTAAATGTTGATTGATTTTTGCAATGAGAGTTACGAGGAAAGAAAGAGCATGTAAATTTGCCAGCACTGGAATGCTAATTTCCCTATCGTCAGAAGTCTATTCACCGGGAGAGGAATGAGTTAAGGGAATTTCAAAAAAGGTGTCAAGACTTTAAAAACGGTCGCACATTTGTGCATGATGAAGGGTGGACCGGCAGTCCCAGTATACGGACTAATAAAATCGTTCAACAAGTGGACCAAAAACTGTGATCTGATAGACGCTTGACGAATAATGCTCTGGCTGATAAATTTCTTCTTGCTGGACGCACCAATATTTACACGATTGCAATGGAAACGCTCAAATAGCACTAATCATGTGTGAGAAGGATACCAAGAATGCTTACCGACCCACAAACAAAGCATAGAATGTTGAGTATACGAGCGTTTTGAACATCCACCCTACGGTCTCGACCCTTGCATCTAGCGCCTATTTCCATTTCTTGCACTAGCATAACCAGCTTAATGGTCAACAATATGAAGACTACGAGGAACCCAAGACGGCTGTTGTCAGCTGTTTCAAATCTAAGGCGACGAACTTAAATGCTAAGGGATGTAAGAAGATGGTTCAGCGTAACGAAAAGTCCTTAAAAGTGAACGGCGATATGTAAAACATTGAAGTAGGTTTATCGGAAACTAAAACCGTCAGTGGAAACTTTTTTAATGAATACGTATTTTTATGACCAATCGGTCAAACTTAAAACTAACTCTGGTAGATTCCAATTTCTCCCACAACCTTGCTTCACTTCCTTCACCACATTTTCCCACGCCTGTCAAACGTTTTCCAAGGGAAATAGAGGCTTGAATTTATTTGGCGCGAACTCTATTCAGTTTGTTGGCTGATGTAACATTTCCCTAAGATAGCTATATTTAGCTAGCATAGCATATTTCGAGTATTTAATTTGAATTATAAGTACCATAGTAATCAATCCGAAGGTTTGTTTTGATAGGTAAGGATGGAGGTCACCTAATTTTTTACCCCTCAGATGTACGAATTTCATTCATCAGGGTAAGTGAGTCCTTCCCGTGTACTATATGTACTTTCCTAGGAATATCTTGCACCCGAAAAATTATTCACCTGGGATGAAACAGGATACTCGGATGCATGACCCCGAAGGTATCCGGACCCTCATGTGAGTAGTCCAGCGCTCATAGGACTACGAAACACCCCATTGATTATAAACAAAATCAAAAAAATGCCCAATACCTGCCGGCCTCTGATAACATATCGGTGGAATTGACGTCAATGGAAGACCACCGAAGCAAGAAACAAATTCGTGGCGTTCAGATTAGCGGGTAAGATATACCCCGCTGCCCACGAAGCGGGCGATAATTGCTAGGTGAATAATGTTCTCCAATCTCCAGGTTTTAATATGGATATCCGTCGTACAGTTTTGAAAGCATCATTTGGGAAAAATCAATATTTCACGCTATATTGCAAAGCCTGACCATTGTGAAAAATACAGAATTATAATGTCGGGTAAGTTATTTATTCCCTCACATTCCCTTATGTTGCTTGAACGGATATTTCTTCTAATTCTCTCTATGAAAGGTAACAAGATATTCTATTGAGAAGACGGGAGGGACAAAATTGTTTACGCTGTCAGCCTTTCCGCGCACTAAGGGAGGTAAATACGAGCAGATATGAAGAGTTTAACTTTCGCACACAATCGCAATTTCACCGAGATCGGTTTCATTTGAGGCAGTAATAGCAGAAAAATGCGATTATATAAAGTACTGGGATTAACACGTGCACCAATTACGTAAGGATGAAAAATTTACTGTGAAGAAGCTGTTTTACTTGTTTATCTACACTGCCCAAGTTACAGAGTGCGTTCCAAAAGTAATGCAATTATTTTTTAAAAGTAGTTTTTTGAACATGATTGCATAAAACTTCTTCATAAAAAAATCTTCAAAGTAATGTCCTTAGTCCTCTACAATTTTTTTCCAGCGACTCTGCCATGCCCGGTGCGCGCCCTGGAAGGCGTTTTCGGGGACCTCTCGCAAGGTCGTCGTCACGGCGTCATGAATCTCTTCTATGGATAAAATAAGGGTTCCCTTCATGAATGCCTCAATCCGAGGGAGCATAAAAAAGTCTGCTGGGGCGACGTCAGAATTATGGGGGGGTGGGGCAGCGTTGGCACCTGGTGTTTGACCAGGAACTCTCGGACTCGAAACGCGTTGTGCCAAACAACTTGGAAACGAGCTTAGTGCACACTTTCCTCACCGCTAAATCTTCAGTAACAATGCAAATCACAACAGTAGGCGACAAGTTCAGTTCATTTACAAACCGTCTTGATACTCAATCGACGGTCAGAATCCAACAACTGTCGAAAACGAGCCACATATTTGTCGGTTTTGCACGTTGACGGCCGCCCAGAGCGTTGTTCGTCGCGAACCTCTTCCCGGCCCTCCTTAAAGGCATTTAACCACCTCGAAACTTGTAAATCGGACAGAGAAGAGTCCCCGTAAGCCTTACGAATCCTTTTGTTAGTCTTCACAAGAGATTTTTTCTGTTTCATACAAAACTTAGTATGGCTATAATAAAATAATGGCTACAAAACTTAGTATGGTATAATATGGCTGCGTCCACATTCGCATTTCTGGAATGACTATAAGTAATGTTTCCCTACACGTGAGCAACTCTTCTTAGGACCATCAGTCTGAAGAGACTATGTACATTGTCCTATGCTTGTCCCCTGCTTGGACGCGCGAGGCCTCTACGTGGAGGAGGTAATTTGAAACCTTATCGCGAGAATGGTCTCCCGTTCGGAGCAACGCGATCTATTGGGCGACAGGGGGTGGAGGTAAATGCCGAAATAACAATTACTTGAAGCCAAAACTGATTAACGAACTGGTACTGGCTCTGTGTTAATCGCGAGAGCGCGTAACACTTCCGCAAGGGAGACGCGGCACGCCTAAGCGGGTAGACAGTCCACACACCGCACCGAGCCTGCTGTTTGTTCGTTTGTACGCGGCGCGGAATGTCCCACTGGACGAACACCTTGAACCAGCAACGCTAGGCCGATTCTTAATTTCATTCTTACTCAATCTTACACTCATTGTTTGCGTAGATTTTCGATTTTTTAATAGATTTGATTATATTAGACTAGAATGACCATATTGATTAGCTATTTTACTTTATAGCCCGTAGCCTTACAGTCACTAAACGTTCATTCATTTTCACACTTCAATCAGCCTTTAATGCTGGTTTGAAACATATCCACAGCTTTGAATCTTTTTACCAGCCACACATTCGGTCTACTCTTCCCTCCTAATACATACATGGTTCTCCTTTCCCTGAAATATGCCTTTGACTCATTGAATTTCTCGACTTATTCGTATTTCACTCGAAATTTCTTATTTTGCGGTACTTATGTACTTCGTTAAGGCCCTTAGTCGCATTTCTGTAAATTTTCCAATTTTATCGGTGTTATGCTGAGTTTTGATTCATTCATTAATTAATGTTAATCCTAAGGCTCCGGCGACATCTATCCATGCTGCTTCCGGGTATTACCGTCGTATAGGTGACTTGTTAGACAATTGTTTCGCCCTCAGTCCTTGATGCGCCTTCAAGTCGATGTGATAATTGCGTCGATATCGATAATTTGAAGCCCTTGCAGGCACAAAAACACCGTCTCGGTAGGTGAATCCCACCTTAACGGGTCGATTCACAATATGATAACAACGGCATATTAGAAAAACATAACGTAAGTTGACATGTAGTTTGTGAGAAGGAGAAACTTTAAAAAGAGGATGTGAATTATAGTATGGATTCACCTATATCAAACAGGTTATATGAAGCCGATAGGCCCAGTTAATAAATAAATTAAAACCTACATGGGAGAATGTACAATTGGATGAGTAAACTAAGAGTAAAGTTATAAATTGATACAGAGTAGGAAAAATATAAGTTAAATCGGAGGAAAATATATACAAAAGGGGTTTTTTAATCACTCGATGTAACACTGCAAGTGAAAAACACTTGGCGACATCCGTGTAATCGTCCGACAGGTGGACGAGGGCGAGACATAGCGGACGGAAACGTCCGAGTAACAGAGCAATAAATCAATACGACAAGGGTAACTTAATAAAGAACGAAAACGTTGGACAATTTACAACAGGCAAGCCAGAGAGCGGCATAAAATTAAGGAGATAAATCAAATTAAAAGACACCAATTTGGCCGCTATATATAGGAGACGCTGGCCGGCTCGGAGTGCTCTGATTAGCTCTTTCTTGGAGGTGAATAGGAATCACCCTTTTCCACGTGGAAGTCAGGGTGTAGCCGTCGTCACGGTTGAAATTATTAGGATTTTCCGTTATCGCCTCCGACTTTTGGGCGTTGACAGCAAAGCGCCATCGGCGGTACCATAGTAGTAACTCGTCGACGGCGCCCTGCAGTCTCCTTCTGCCAAGAACGTCACATAAGCGCCGTGTCGTCGGCGTACAAGTTCAATATTCCTGTTTGCACAAAAACTCCAATATATATAACACACACATGCGCAATTTAGGGACTAGCAGGCCATCGGATTTTTTCGGTATAATGTTAATTAAATAACCTGAGAGGAGTTAAATACAAAATATGGTGAATTTTAAAATGAACGATCTGATGAATAACTTGTGATTGATTCAGTACAATATCCACGTACGTATACGCATAAATCCAAGATTCGTCTACTGTTTAGATGTTATACCCAACTGTTGATGCACCGAAATTGTATTTGTTGAGAATTTATTTGCACCAATTGACACGAGCATCTTGTTGAGCTTTTTTCAAATTATGCGGGATCCAACGCGAACAATTTTTTTCACAGCTAAATGGTCATCTAATATCTTATTGATGCTTGTCAATCTAATCCCCAAGGATGCCTCAATCTCACGATAAGTCACATGACGATCTTCCTTTGGTAGTTCTTGCACATCCTCTATGTGTTCCGGCACAACAACTGATTTTGGACGACCTTCACGGCTTTCGCCAATGAGAGAACGCCTGCCATGACGGAATACGTTATATAAGTGTTTCACAGTGGTAAAGGACGTGGCTTCATCGCCAAAAGTGGAAGTAGGTTGATCGATGCACTCCTGCCATGAAAATCCACGGCACGAAAGAGTTCACGAGTTAACTCAATTTTTTCGCTGAGACAAAATTTTCGAGTCACTGTAAACAACACAAGTTATGATCAAACGACAAAATGTTCTGAAGAAAGTTTGCATTGAAAGGGTCATACTTTCAGATGAAAACATCAGATGGCGCCTAAAGCATTTGGTATTGTCAAGGGTCAAAATATATCAATAGCAACCCTCGTAGTTCAAAAGATAATTATGAAAGTGCGTCGTGAAGATTCAAAGTGAAGAGGTCTTAGAAATCAAATGCGATGAACGTGGAGGAGAATACAGATATTTTATCTCAAGAATCACTCTAATCAGTCACCACTGAAATATGTCATCCTGGTGTAGTGATGGACATCGCTTTTATTCAAATCTTATGTATTGAGAAATCTTCTTTCAGACTGCTAATAGCCTCAAAGAATATAAAATTGTTTAGCATAAACCAATTACATTTAAAAATTAATGTGTGAATAAAATGTATAATATCTTGCAATTTTCTGCAGCGAATTGATTCTGTTGTTACAAGCCTTCTCTGAGATATTACTATTCTTTTGGTTTTCTTTTCTTTCTGGCCAGATTTTACCGACCATATATACGTGTAATGCACATATAAGAGGAACTTTCGTATCACCAACAACAAAAAATGTAAGACAATTTTTCATTTATTGGTCATATTTTCTTAAATTCATAATGAATTCCACAATAAATTTCGAAATTAGAGGAAAAATTAAGAATACAATGAGTCTCTCTCATAAAACAAATTAGCTCCAAATAAACGTAAAAATAATGGAGCGTAATATGCTCTCTTAATAATAAATATGTTCTTTCAAAATAATTCAAATTAAAATATTTTAGCATAATTTAATTGATGGTTCAAGTTTAGAGTACGGTTTTATTCTGTAACTACCGATAAATCAAACGAGAATTGAATATTAGAATACATATTCATTATTAAACTGCCAAATAAAATAATTCATTTAACAAAAGGTAGTTGAATAACACTAGATAATGAGCAAACAAAAACTGAGTCACCAAATTGATTGAGGAAATTACGGAAATAACACAAGAATCTTCGGAAAATGTTCAATGGTGAGGGAAATACTAGCCAGCACATTGAATTCGAAATTCACAATTCAGGGTTGGGAATATCAATTCTTATCCTTTAGCTGCTTCCAAGTTTTCTTCCACGACGTTCGAGTATCGAAAAATCGCTCTGCTTTGATTTTCAATAGAGCTGTCTTGAAACGTAATTGGTATCTCGACATCCCCCGCTCAGTAACAGAACGTCTCACACTCAAGTTTATCGCGTATTTTCTCAATCTGAATTAAAAATATAGTTTTGCTTGTTTTAGAACTTGAATGGGCATGTTAAGGAAATGTTAACATAACAACAAATAGCATTCCCCGCGACAAAACGCCACATATTATGTATATAAATGTCAAGACCTTATGAATGAATAAAATATTTACCAAATAACATCTCTAGTCAATTGATTGAAAATAGAATATTTGCAGCAGTACACAATAGTAGAAGTTTCGGACTATATGTGCAACCAACAGGGAAACGATAATTAATAATTGATAAACGAGTACAATTGCTATTATACAGAATAGTTGAATGTTAGGAAATTTAATAATCGGTAAAATCCTATCATCAACAGAAGTTTGGAAAAAATAATTTATGGATTAATTAGTAATTTCCTTTTCACTTGATTTGTACCCAAGTGAAAAGGAAATAGTATTGCTTTCAATCAAAAGTATTGTTTTATCGGTGACAATTCTTACAGTCGCTTTTTTTATCGTTCATTTTCTTAGCATTTAATGGTTTTACCCTTAATTTCCAAAAATATCTTCAAGGCTCCCATTAATTCTTAATCCAGGGTATTTCTATTCACGCATCCGAGTATGAGACTATCGAATTATTATTTGCAGCTATTTTTTTGGCAAAGTGAATTCAAGGAGTGCTATTGCATCGTTATTATTTTTCAAATACTATTTATTATGAAACAAATTCACTTCCGATGCTTGCTTGAACGTTCCATCGTTTTTATTTTCCTGAGATTACGGAAGCATAAAGCTCAGTTTTAATCACGCAATCAAGGAGTGTGACATACAACGCTCATTCTTATGAAGTTTGATATACTACCTTGATCAAAAAGTTCCCGGAATAACCACCGTGTGGCGCTCCCATCGTTCCGATTTGAGTTCTGTTTTTTTTATTAAATTGGTACATCTGTTGTTGATATTCCCTTTAAATCTTAGTGTCATAGCTTGACATTTGCAAAAGTTACGTAGCCAAGGGTACATCTATCTCTGTGTGTGTTGGCGATTTTTTACAATTGCAGAAATGGATTTAAATTTGCAACAACGAAGTTGTATTAAATTTTGCTTTTTGCAAAAAACGGATTTAGTGGCGCACGGACGTTGGAAATGTTGGAAAAAAGTTTCGGCAACGATTCTCTAAAAAAAACGGTCGTTTACCAGTGGCACGAGCGGTTCAGAAGTGGTCGTGAGTCAATCGAAGATGATGAACGCAGTGGCAGACCATCGACATCGAAAGTCGGTGAAAAAATTGATAAAGTAAAAGAAATGTTGGTCAATAACCGCAAATTAACCATCAGAGAAATAGCGGAGGACTTGAACATTGCCTATGGATC
Organism: Hetaerina titia; assembly: GCA_037158775.1. Taxonomy (NCBI): domain Eukaryota; kingdom Metazoa; phylum Arthropoda; class Insecta; order Odonata; family Calopterygidae; genus Hetaerina; species Hetaerina titia. The sequence continues at coordinate 53,338,718 of CM073774.1, read as the reverse complement.
CGCCCAAGACATTGTGGTTAATGATTTGGGTTTCCGTCGTGTAGCAGCAAAGTTGGTGCCAAAAGACCTCAATTTCATGCAAAAAAGAGACCGTGTTGACGTCGCAAAAGACATGATTTGCGAGGCTGAATCCGATCCCACATTCATCAAAAGGATCATTACTGGAGACGAGACGTGGGTTTATGAGTACGACACGCAATCCAGACATCAGGCAAGTGAATGGCGTTCACCAAATGAACCGAGACCAAAAAAACCACGTCGTTTTCAGTCAAAAAAGAAGGCAATGCTGACGGTTTTCATGGATTACAACGGTGTAGTGCATCATGAATTTTGCCAGAAGGCCAGACAGTAAACAAAGAGTATTATTTGGGCGTTATGAGACGTTTGCGTGAAGCAATTCGCCGAAAGAGACCAGAAATCGTCGCACAGTGCGTCGAGACCGTCGCACAGTGCTATCATTATTCGTAATTTTTTGACGAAAAATGCAACAAATACCATCCAACAGCCACCGAATTCACCTGATTTGGCTCCCTGTGACTTCTTTCTGCTCAATCGAGTTAAAAAACCATTACGGGGAACGCGTTTTAGCAGCCGAGAGGAAGTAATGGAAAAATCGCAGGAAGAACTGATGGACATACCGAAAACCGAATATAAAAAATGTTTCGAGGATTGGATCAAGCGCTGGCATAAGTGTGCTGCAGTCGATGGGGATTACTTTGAAGGGGACAATATAGATTTAGATGGATAAACTTGTATTTTTAATTTTCTGAATAAATTCCGGGATCTTTTTGATCAAGGTAGTACCTGCACAGTCCTGAAAAATAATTTATCAACATTAACCAATCTTCCAGAAAAATCCAACTTTCATTTAAGTTTGGCTTTTTCAGGAGAATTGGTTTATGTTGATAAATTATTTTTCAGGACTTTGCAGGTATAAGCCAAACTTAAATGAAAGTTGGCTAAGAGTAGTGCTTTCACAGCCCAGCTAATAAGTTTAGACATGCTAGTTGTGGGTTGTTTGTTGGTTGTTGGAACATACCACCGGCAAAAGCAGCTAAGAAGTTTTTTTTTTAGATTTTTAACGGCAACTCTGGTGACGTAATCTTTTATTTCAATTTTCTGGGTTTAGTCATCACAATTTAAATCCTCCCACAATTTCGAATCGTTTCCTTCATATTTCCCAATCTCTGTTGAAGTCAAGGAAATACCCAGAGGAAATGCGCATAGATTAAAAGATGACAGTCACAATATTTCACATTCCATTTTACAACCTCCACTTGCGATTAAAACGCAAAAGGTCTTCGTACCTTGCATAATTGGCATTCAAAAAATAAAATCAGATAATTTACGGTTGCAAAAAAAACCTAACAAATGGTAACACAAAACTAAGAAGGCAAAGTCTTTGAGATTCCCTTGGATTTAATACGAAACGATAATAAACAGAGTAGAGACGTAGGAATAATGCATCAATACGGGAAGAGTTATTAAATATTTCATTACAAGTGTAAAAATATTATACAGAATTAATAAACAATGGAATTAAAAGAATTTCAATCGCGAAAGGAGAGGCACCAAAAATGAGGGAATTAAAGGCAACTACACACGTTCTAATTATACGTAAGTGATGATTAGTGAATGTGTTCATATGGAGAGTGGCGCTCTTTGAAGGCGAAACAGACTTTTCAGGAAAGGAGCAGAGAGTGGAAATTGGCGATACAGAACACTGATATGCTATACTGAAAAAGGCCTGAAAACTAATGGCAGGAAAAATAATTTAGAGCGATAGAAGAGGAGCATTTTGTTGATGTGGCTCGAACGCTAGATTTCCTAGGCTAAGAGTGGGGTCCGAATTTCACAAGTTGCTGACATTTTCTCTGACTTCCAGCTCCTACTGCTGTTGAAACACTTTTGCTGATTAAATCTTCATACAACCCTTCACTTCCATGATAGTTGTACATACTGTAAACACCCGATATTTTTAAACGGTGAGAGTTGATGCTCATCCCAAACTTATATAAGAATTAGTCCGAAAACAGAACTTTGGCTTTTACATGGGACTTTAAAGAATGATATAACAATATTCCAATTACATAGAGAGCCCAAGCCCTAGGTGGAAGAAAAACCACCTAGACGGGAGTCGAACCCGCGACCTCTAGGTTAGCAGGCGAGGTCGTTACTCCGCCACCACCTGGATCGGCACATTACAACGAGTCTGCAATGCGTTGAGAAAAATTTTAACCCTTTAGATGACTAGTTAGTAAGATTTAATCATCTTAATCTGACTGCTTCTAAGAGTTCCCCACCACTTTCACTACAGCTTTTATTAAGAAAACAAAAATGACACCATTGTCCCACCTGCGCCAGATTTGGGGCTGACGTTCGAAGCATTCGAATTTGCATTGTAATTCTCGTTCCCAGAGCCTCTGGGATATTGCAACAAAATGCTTCAGTGCGTGAAACGGAACTTGTTTTATCGTAAATACGCAAGTGATTTAAGAAGCAGAACGTATGTCCACATTGGTATTCACGGATTCTGCATGAATTATCTTTATAAGCTTCGGTATTCGTATAATTTCTTTTCATTAGCAATCTAAAAAATCTGGTCAAATTATATGCATTTCTCCTTTAAGTCACTCTTTTATCCGCATTACATGCATGCAAAGAATTACCTGAAAATTCTAATTCCTTGTAACCTTTCCAATCCGAATGGGAACTAATTAGTTCAAATCCTGAATTTTTGCACGAGAAAAATAATGAAGAATACTTGGATAGGTGTTCTCCTTGAGATGTTAATACAGTACATTTCAATATTCCTTGACCCTACTACTTGCAGTGCATATAAAAATGAATGCTTTACCACATCTGCCGTGTCGTGCCTCACTACGAATAACGTCGTACACCAAATATTCTATCATACTTACTAAGGAAGGGTTTTGAGTTCTTTATGTATGATTGGGTTAATTTATACGGCTGCGCATGCTATACCAGGGATACTGGGCAACCTTACTCTTTTCAAAATCGTGCCTCAAATCGAAATTTGAATCCATACGAAATTCTCATTTAACAAATGCAGAAATACTATTCATTCCTTATTGAAATTTTCATGGTAAGCTCCGAAAAATTAAACGCTATGACCTCATTTAGGAGATAAAAATAGGCGTATATATTACGAGACAAACCAATCAATCCATACAACCAATCTCGTACAAACCAATGAGATTTCAGCCCTTTGATGGGGAGCTACTATTTACTCCGTAATATTTTCTTTGGCAACGGCTTTGGATCGGCACTTATGGCACATTTTTTGGAATCCCGTTTAAAACTAGGCCAAATCTTACTAAAAAATTGTCTCTTAGGTCCTCCGAGTATACCCCTTTCTTTCCAGTTAAACTCTACTCATTGAAGTGCTACAATTCTACATATAGAATCCGAAACTCAGTGAAGACACTCGATGGTTAGAAGCTCAGGTAAGAAATTTCGTTGGCAAAGCCCTTATCAATTACAGCTGAATGTTTTTCGCATGATTACGGGTGCAACTGCGCGGAAAACTACAAAGGCGTGTCCAAAATTATATCGCGCTCTGGAGCAGTTTTTTTCCTTCCATTCACGCCAGACCTCCCGCTTGCTTCTTTCCATTTATAACTGTATGGCTGATCAACGCTGTTAGCTTCAATTATGGCTTCATTTTTTCTCTCTCCTACTTTTGGTGAGGCACATTACGCTACAGTTCACTGCTGCCCCGCCTCTACTCTCCCACCAACATCCAGCACGCCTATCGGAGGCGACAAGGCATTGTGTTCGACGTAGGTGGAGCATTTATTTTCAATTCCGCGACGTGAACAATACCTTAATTGTACCGCCACAGACATACGTACATTCTTCAAGTCACAGGTCAAGGAACTAACTTTAATATTCAGACATCGGACTGTATTTGCATTACATTATTCGGAAACTTTAAGTTCCTAAGGAAAGAGGATGGTCGCAGAAAGGCAGGTTTTGAAGTGGATGGGAGGTGTTAAAATGCTGACTCCTGCCAAGGAATGGAGAATTTACGGTACAGAACAAATAGGGAAAGACGATATAACGATTTTAGACGAAATATTGAGGTCGTATTCATGAGCATTTTTTTCCTTTAAGCCACCGTCTTGCTCGAAGCCCTTATCCGTTTATTTTCACTTTGGATTAGCAATTACATTTTCACGTAACTCCGGCAGCTCGCATCATTTTCTATTTGGCATATTTATGCGTAGGTCTGCACCTTTACTTTCGTCCTTTCGTAGGATCTTTCTACTGATTTATTTACCAGTCCGTCCTTTCTTAAAATGTGCCCTTTTAACTTATTCTATTCTTTTATACGCCGTTTCATATAAACTTCTCTAAACACCACTTTCACATAATCATTTCAAGCATTCTAATCCTCGCCAGATTTCTCCACTACTACGTCTTGAAAAATTTCAAAACTGACTGAGGCCTTCTCAAAGAGACTGATTGGACCTTTAAAGATGTTTTGAATGCGAGCTACGGCCTAAGTCCGTATTTCCTAGAAGTAATGTACTCTTCCATAATTATGAAATGTTGTATTCCAAAATGATAGTTTAACTTCTACGAATAATATCTGAAGGTACGTACATGTACATATTGTCTTCTTGCAGAGTACGAGGATGTTGGGTTGTGTTTTGTGAGGAGAAACAATATATTTATTTGGTAGTGGTGTCAATTCAAAACCTACCTTAACAGATAGATTACCTAATGATAATTATGTGCGTATTAACGTTAGAATAATAGAAAATTTAAACTTTGAACGACATTTAGGAGATCATTTAGTCTTAACTAAATTTTTTGGTAGACTGATTGTTAAACATGCCCAGAAGTAATTCATAAATGTTATTTCAATAATTAATTTAAATGTTTTCATATTTGCCATTTACTTTTTTAAATTTTGCTGGACATAACATCATTTAGGGAAGTATTTTATACAAAAAGCACATTTATTTCTTATAATGTATTCGAATTATGTAAATAGCGAAGAGCTGATTGATTTTAAGGTAAATTTGCTATTAGTATTTCGTCTCAACTAGTTTCTAGTTTGAGGAGAAGTCTTTCAATTACCTACGTTGGAAGTAGATGCAAGAACTCATTTATACGAGGACTTACACAGCATTTCATTTTTGCCGAAGTCACCTAGGTTCCATTTCCAAATAAAAACTATTAATAAATGCTAAAGAAATAATATTTTTGAGCAAAATATGATTGCGGATTTCAAGAAATAATATCATAACGCACAAATCGCAATTTTAATCAAGACTTGGTGGTTAGGAATGGAATATCAAAATCACTTTATAATTACAGGGACTTTGTATCAAGATTATATTACTACATTCACTAATAACATGCACTTTTAACTTCAATTGAAAATAACAATGTACCCAAGTAAAATTATTGCACTTTTTAAAGGCCGATATTGGGATAATTTTGGGGAAATGAGGTTGTCCAATAATCAGAAGCCATTAGTTTAAACCCGAAGATATCGGCAACGTGATTCAGACATGGATAATTTATGAGACTTCGTTTTCATGCATAATATTTTTTCCTTCTATCTCTCTTCTTTTTATCTTTAAAGATTAGAGGAAATGTCACAACTTTATCATATCGCAGTCATGACAAAGAGGAATGTTTTATTGTTTGCAAACCTAACCAGACTTAGGGCGACAGAAGAATCAATCAAAGACTTTGCGTTTCCACAGGAAATAATTTATTCTGTCTGACTGTGCCTTTCAGTGACGGTGTCTATTATGTCTTCCTAGGGAAACGCAAAGTCTTTGATTCTTTCTTCGTGCGTTACAAATGGATTTCCATAAAGTACCCCTCAACCATCTCTCAAAACAGAGTTAGGGCATTGAAAATGTGTTCGGCCCCAATTACCAATGTTATGAATCTTCTAAATCTACCGTTGCCACTTCTGAATTTGAAAGAGTAAATACCTCACAGGCATAATTAAATTTCCAATTCGAATATGATGCACTACTTTGTGAAGGTCGAATACCTGAACGGACAATCTATTTCTGCAAGTAAATTGGAAATCGCCATTTGATTACGATCTTTCAAGAGTCTTCGTGTTGAATTTCGCTTTTAAACTTACAAGGTCTGTCCCAAAAGTAGTAGGACTGAGGTGATTACTAAATATTCAGTCCATCCGTACGTGTACCCGAGAAAAATAAAGTCCTACTACCTTTGGGACCCTCCCATGGACTACAACCTTGTCGTGGTGGAAGGGCTTGTGTGTTCCGATGACCCCTAGAGCTGTGCTGGCGGGAGTAAAAATAATTACTCCTGGAAGGGTCACCCATGCAAGATAGGTCGAAGGTTAGGAGCCAGACGAAAGGTAGTCCACGCAGCGTCTGTTCCTCAGTGAGGCGGCTGCAATGGCGTCTGACCCCAGTGGGGCGGCCATTAAGTGATGGTGTCACGTTAAAAACACTATTGAGGAAGGCAACGGGAAACCACCTCAATTATGATTCCCAAGAATATAATGATGGGCACTATAGATAATATGAGTCCTGGCAACTACGGGACTCGGCCCAAGAGGCCGTGTGTCGTGCCCGGCAGCGGGAGAGGCAAGGCTTCCGCGGTCGTCATCCCACGAAACCCTTGCAGGGAAGAAAAAACTTCAGCAGGACAGAAAACTCAGAAGAAGGCGAAAGTAGTAAGAATAGGAACCTGGAACGTCAGGACAATGTTGAGGAGAGGCAAATTAGAAAATATTAAGCGAGAGATGGAAAGAGGTAACATAGATGTTTTAGGCCTCTGCGAGGTGAGATGGAAGGATAGCGGGGATTACTGGAGTGACAATTATAGAGTAATATACAGCGGCGGGGACGAGAGCCAACGAGGGGTTGCCGTAATTTTAAATAAAGGGGTAGGAAGAAGCGTAGTCAACATAGAGCAAGCGACAGATAGAATTTTACTCGTAGAGATTAAAGCAGAGCCGACGAACTTGGTCATTATTCAGGTATACATGCCACCGAGCAACCACAAGGAGGAAGAAGTCGATAGGATGTATGATGAGTTAGAGGATATCATCGCGAGTGTTCCTGCAGGGAAACATTTAATAGTGATGGGGGATTGGAATGCGACGGTAGGCGAAGGAAGAGATGGTGGTGAGGTGGGGGACTATGGGTTAGGCACGAGGAATGAACGCGGAGAGAAAGCAATTGAATTCTGCAGGAGACAGGGGTTAGTCATCACCAACACATGGTTTAGACACCACAAAAGGCGTAGGTATACATGGAAAATGCCAGGTGACTCAGAAAGGTATCAGTTAGATTATATTATGGTTAGGCACAGGTTTAGGAACAGTGTGATAAATTCGCACAGTTTCCCAGGAGCGGACGCGGACTCTGACCACAATTTAGTTGTTATGAAATGTAATGTTCGTTTCAAGAAGATAAGGCAAGGGCGGCGGGTTAAAAAATGGAATTTAGAAGCAGTAAATGAATTAACGAAGAAGGAGTATCAGGAGGCTGTAGAGAAAATGATGGATGACGGTAAAGAACTGAGTGCTATCGAAGAAAAATGGGAATGTATCAAGAAAGGGATATTGGAAGCCGCTAAAGACACTATAGGAACCGTTAACGGGAAAAGGATAAGGAAACCATGGGTAACGGATGAGATGATTGCAAAGATGGACGAGAGAAGAAGATGGAAAAATGTAAACACAGAGTTAGGCAAAATGAAGTACAAAGAGTTAAACAATAAATTGAGAAGGGCCACAAATAAAGCAAAAGAAGAATGGTGGAAAACGCAATGCGAGGATATGGAAAGTCTACAGAAGAAGGGTGAAATTGGTGCTCTATACAGCAAGGTTAAGTTATTATCGGGAAGTAAGAAGGCAAGATCTGTGCTAACAGTTAAAGATAAATGGGGTAAGATAATAGTTGAACCAGGAAAAATCCAAGAGAGATGGAAGGAATATATAGAAACACTGTATGGTAAAGAACTTAGGCCGACAAGGTTAGACATAGAAAAGGAACATGACGTAGAAGAAGATAGCTTAGGTCCAGGCATACTCGACGATGAAATAGAAAGGGCATTAAAGGAGATGAAAGCAAACAAGGCTGTGGAGGTGGACAATATTCCTGTAGAAATGTTGAAATGGTTAGGGAAAGGTGGGAAGAAGGCCATATATGGACTGATTCGTAGTATCTATGAGGAAGGAATCTGGCCGGAAGATTTTGTGAGATCGGTGTTAGTTCCTATTCCAAAAAAGGCAAAGGCTTCGTCATGTGAGGATTACAGAACAATAAGTTTGATATCCCACGCAGCTAAAGTTATTCTCAGGATCATCAACAAAAGGATAGAGAGTAAGGCAAATGATTACTTAGGGGATGATCAGTTTGGGTTCAGGAAAGGAAGAGGTACGCGTGATGCCATTGCAGTAATGAGATCACTAATTGAGAGGAATATGGAATACAACCAGGACGTTTTTGCCTGTTTTGTAGATTTCGAAAAAGCGTTTGATAGAGTGAATTGGGAAAAATCAATGCGTGTATTGCAGAAAATAGGAATGGATTGGAGGGACAGGAGACTGATCCAGAACCTGTACATGTCTCAGACTGCTCAGGTGCGAGTGGGGAACGGAGAGTCCGGATGGGCAGTGTTAGGAAGAGGTGTAAGGCAGGGTTGCCCATTGTCACCGGTACTGTTCAACGTATATGTAGAGGAAATGATTAAAGAGGCATGGGAAGAACTGGAGGTAGGAATGAAAGTCGGAGGGGAATTCGTAAAATCGGTTAGGTTTGCTGATGACCAAGCATTAGTTGCTCAGTCAGCCAAGGGGTTGCAAGCATTGTTGAGTGAATTGGAGGTTCAGTGCGATAAATATGGGATGAGAATCAATATTAATAAAACAAAGGTTATGCGATTTTCTAGAAAGAAAAAGGCTAAGCTAAATATTAAAATAGGCGGGGAAAGAATTGAGCAGGTAGAGCAGTTTACATATCTCGGAAGTGTTTTGGACCAACACGGTCAAAGTGGTAGGGACGTAAGGAGAAGAATTGCGCTAGGCAAGGAGGCTTTCTCAAAGAGGAGGGAGTTGATGACGGGGACGTTGAGTAGGGATGTTAAGACAAGACTCGTAAAAACTCTGATATGGAGCGTAGCTATGTACGGCGCGGAAACGTGGTCGCTGAAGCAGGAGGATAGACGTAGATTGGAGGCTTTTGAAATGTGGGTATGGAGAAGAATGGAGAAGGTGAAATGGACCGAAAGGAAAACAAATGAGGAAGTACTAGAAATGGTGGGGGAGGAGAGGGGTTTGTTGAGAGAAATCCTATGGAGGCAGGAAAAATGGATGAAGGGCGTATTGAGCGGTAGTGGAATGTTGAAGAGGGTAATAGAGGGGAGAATGTTAGGCAAGCGTGGTAAGGGTAGGAACAGGATAGGGATGTTGGACGGGATGAAGGGAGGAAAGAAGTACACCGAGATGAAGAGGGACCTGATATAGATTAGTTTGTAGGTGGGGAGTTACAAAATGTTTATTTGATAGTTGTGTCCATCCAAAAACCTACCTTAACCGGTAGATTACCTAATAATAATACCTTTGGGACAGACCTTGTATTATCTTTGCTCACAAATTTGAGAACGATGTAATTAATTCGCACAGTTTCCCAAGTAAGATTGCGGACTCTGATCACAGTTTAGTGAGTATGAAGTGTAGCATGCGATTTCAAAAGATAAAACAGGGAAGACGGTTTAGGAAGTGGAATTTGGAAGCATTAACAGGAACGGAAAGAAAGAAGTATCAAAGGGCCTTATAAAATCTTAGGTGAGCACAGGGAGCTAGACACTATGGGAGAAAAATGGGTACAAATTTTAATAAGTATATCTCAAGGCATAAACGAAACAAGAGGAATTGTACATAGAAAAAGAACAAGGAAACCAGGGATTGCAGGCGACAGGAATACAAAATTCACGAGAGAAGGAAATGGAAGATTATAAACACCGAGTTATACCGAAGGAAGTATTTAGAGTTCAATAATAAACTGACGAGCGAAACAAACAGTGCGAAAGAAGTGTAGTGGAGCACGAAGTGCGAGGATATGGAAAGTCTACAGAGACAAGGTAAAATTGATGTGCTTCATAGGAAGGTGAAAGCATTGTCTAGAAGGGTAAATCGTTGCAAACACGTAAAGACAAACCAGGAAAAATACTAATTGAATCAGAAAAGATCTAAGAAAGATGAAATGACTACATAGAAGAACAGTATGGCAAATACATCAGACCATCAGTGTTAAATTTAGAAAGAGTATTTGACGTAGATGAAGACAGCTTAGAACCTGGTTTACTTGATAGCTAGATAGAAAAGACGCTAAGAGATATGAAATTAAATATTAACCTGGGGGTAGTCAACATTCCCGCAAAACTCGATAAAGGTTTAGGGGAAGGTGGGAGAAGAGTTTTTATGGATTTCATGTTGTGAGGGAGAAAAGCCTATATGAGTTGATTCGTTGCATTTATGAGGTAGGAATCTGGCCGAAGTATTTTGTGAGATCAGTGTTGGTTCCCATTCCGAAGAAGGTAAAGGTTACATCATATGAGGACCACACAACAATAAGTTTGATTTCCCACGCGGCTAAAGTTGGCCTCAGGATCATCAACAAAAGGATTGAGAGTAGGTCAAATAATTACTTAGAGGATGATCAGTTACGGTTTAGAAAGGGGAGAGGCATGCCCGGATGCCATTTTTCGTAATGAGATCACTAATCGAGAGGAATATAGAATACAATCAGGACGTTTTTGGGATGAGAAACAATGTAAATAAAGCGAAGGTTGTGAGGTTTTCCAGAAAGGGAAAGGCCGATTTAAATATTGAAATAGGAGTTCATAAACCAGAGCAGACGGAACAGTTTACCTATCCCGGAAGTGTTTTGGACAAAAATGGTCAAACTACAGGGTACAGACCACAAACTACTAACCTGTATTAAGGGATACGATATAAGAAAAATAACTTCGTTAAGCGTAAAAGCTTTCCCAAGTCAAAGGGTGTAGTGACAGGGACGTTAAGTAAGAGTGTTAAGAAAAGGTACGTCAAAACTTTAATATGGAATGCGGTTTTGTACGAGGGTCATCCGGAAAGTAGTACCCGTTCGTGAAATAAAGACACAAAAGTAAATATTAACAAACATAAAAAATTTTATTTGAAAGAGGATACTTTAAACTACTTCTCAACATAATCTCCAAGCAAATTAAGGCATTTGTCATAACGTGTGACAAGTTTCTGTATTCCTGCTGCATAGTCCTTCGCCGCCAGCTCATTGAGATACAGGGTCACTCCTTCTTTAAGTTCTTCATCGCTGTCAAATCTTTTTCCTGCCAAAAAGTCTTTAAGCTTTGTAAAGAGATGAAAATCTGAAGGGGCCAAGTCCGGGCTATACGGTGGATGGTCGAAAGTTTCCCATTTGAATTGCTGCAAAAGTTTTTGTGTTATCCCAGCTGCATGAGGCCTGGCATTGTCATGAACGAGAATGACACCAGTAGACAATAGACCTCGCCGCCGATTTTGTATTGCCCGCCGTAATTTCTTTAATGTTTCACAATACGCATTGGCATTAATAGTGTCTCCACGGGCCATAAAATCAATAAGCAATACACCTCGTCGATCCCAGAAAATGGTTGCCATGAGTTTCCTGGTGGACAGAACTGTCTTGAATTTTTTTGGTTTGTTTGGTGAATGAGCATTATGCCACTCCATTGACTGTCGTTTACTCTCAGGTGATGCATAACAAACCCATGTTTCGTCACCAGTAATTATGCGAGTCAAGAAAGAGTCTCCTTCATCAGAATAACGTCCCAAAAACGTCAGTGCTGCAGCCATACGCTTGGTTTTGTGCTCATCTGTAAGCATGCGAGGGACCCATCTTGCACAAATTTTTGCATAATGCAGATGGTGTTTAACAATTTCATGAACAATTGTTCGAGAAACATTGGGAAAATGCTCACAGATGTCATCAATTGTGACGCGCCGATCGTTCCTCACGAATTCGTCAACTGAGCTCACCAGTTGGTCTGTCATGAGAGACGGTCTCCCCGAACGCTCATCGTCGTGTGTGTTCCCCCTCCCCATGTTGAAGTTGCGACACCACCGCCGAACAGACGACTCGTCCATTACATTGCCTCCATACACCTCCTTTAATTGGCGATGAATATCCCATGGGCGAACGTTTCTTGCATTGAGGAATTTAATCACTGCCCTCACTTCACAACTGGCGGCGTTCTCAATTTTTTTAAACATTGTAAACAATCACAGAAACAACACAGGCAATGCTAGCGTCACGCAACTTGGCTCAGAGAAGGCAGACAAGCCACTGAAGCTATCTGACCTCGTCCAGCGGCTACTCGCGTCGTCAGCACTTCATGCGGCACGAACGGGTACTACTTTCCGGATGACCCTCGTACGTTGCGTAAACGTCCTCGTTGAAGCAAGGCGCAAGAGGTACATTGGAGGATTTTGAAATGTGGGTTTGGAGAAGGGAAAATGGTGGAGTGGACAGAATGGAAACTAAAGTAGATGGTGCTAGGAATGGTGGGTGAGGAGAGAAGATGGTTGGGATAAATCAAAAAGAGGAAGGAAAGATGGATGCAGAGCGTTTTGATTGGCAATGGGATATTGAAGACTATGATAGAGAAAAGAATGTTAGGCAAACGAGGAAGAGGCAAGAATAGGATAGATATGTTGGACAGAATGAAGGGAGGAAGGAAATGCGTGGAATTGAAGAGGGATTTACATAGCGCAGGTTGTCAGGTTGTATTTTGTTAAGACAGAGCAGGGTTTTGATGCTGTACCATATGGCAGCTTGTGTCCACGCCAAAATCTACCTTAACCGGTAGATTACCAATAATAATAGTGTGTACCAGAATATACGTTACAATTGATTTTATTGGTTTGAATTCACATGACTTACATACGAAATATTTACTCATTATTTGATTGAATGATTGTCTTTACTCTAAATTACAAAACTCGCGAAATTCTTATGAACTGAATGTTTTGTTGTTGGTATTTTTTGGTTAAGGTCGGCTTTGGATGGACACTCGCTACAAAGCACTACAACGATAATTCCCTTGCATAACCTACTAAACACATCCTGACCTCCAAAACTACAAAATCCCTTTTCAATTCAGCATACTTCCTTCTTTCCTTCATTTCGCCCCACATCCCCTTCTCCTTCCTCTCTTGCCTAACGTTCTCCTCCCTGGAGATGGATGGAAATGATGCAACAGAAAAGTAAACGAATGAGGAAGTGCTTGGATTTAAAATGCATGCATAGTGAATTACGTGAAGAAAAAGATTAAAAAGGGACCGTTTACTTACTATCTAGCTTATTGGTTTTTCTTTTAATGTTTGACCTTCTACTAAGTAAAATAGTGTATTTCACGCATTGATATCCTTAAAAAGATTAGATGAAAGCGATTTTAATGATGTCTATCGGAAATTCCCGGGATTTCGTCTATTTCCACTTTTATAGATGGAAGAGACACAGACTATATTCCGGTCTTGTGCGAATGCACATTCCGAGAAGAACTTATCGAAAGTTAATTATAGCAGGAGGGTATCTTCAGGGGTCAAATCTTTTAGCACATGTTCAGGAACTACTTTCAGTGTTCAAAAATTGTTATCATTGGTAGACGGTAGTCATTCAATTAAACTCTTTCCATATTATGAATATTTCATTTTAGGTATTAACACCGGTAGGGAAACATTCATTTCCCTTACCTGTGCCGCCATTCGGTATCGAAGGTTCTCTTAAGGTTCTACTTGCATGAATATCGTACCGTTTGAACTTTTTTAGATAAGGAAGTACAAACAAAAGCAAAGCTTACGGTTTTGTGTTCATTATCGAACATTTTTTCCACTAGGCAATCACGCCCTCATTTCTACTTAGCTCATTATTTTATGACATTATGACCAGAAAAGGCATTTTTATATGATAGATTCCAAATGGATATTATAAATATGTCGAAGTGAGACTAACAAAATGGCTGGATGGTATAATAATATCCTTAGTTAAAATGCATAATAATACGAACTATCACACTAGTTTTGTATGACTTCCATCTCTAAGAAGACTCCTATAGTAATTTAGTCTTTATTATCACTGGTATTTTACCGGTTAAAGTAAGTCTTGGATGGACAAAGCCTATCCAAAGTCACAACGATAAATTTACTTGCTGCTCTTAACAAATCCCAACTCACATCTGAAACCACAATTAGTCCCTCTTTAATTCGGCACACATATCTATATTTTCTTCCTTCATTCCGGCCAATAAATCTAGTCCATCATCGTTAGTTTAATCGCTAATGATCAAATTTTGGTTAAAAATAGGGGGAGGCAATCATTTGGCTCCATTTTATTTCGTAAACCATTAATTTACATAAGTTATAACTCCCTTCAATAATTTCATTATTAATAGTTAATGTACCGGTTAAGGTAATATTCGGACGGGCAACCTACCCAAAATATATGCTGTACTCTTTCAGGTTTCACTTCGTGGAATTGTTTGATGTCCATATTAAATAAGTTTCCAAATTAAATGAATATTAAATTAATGGCAAATAAATACTTTGTTCCTTCTAACAAAAACAACCAAATATCCTACTCTCCATCAAGCTCCTCTTCATCTCTGCACACTTACGTACTTCCTTCCTTCGTCCCGTCCAACATCCCTATTCTATTTTTGCCTCTTCTTCGTTCACCTAACATTCTCCCCTCTATCGAAGTCATCCATGAATTTCCAATTCACTCAGGAATGCTTGCAACCCCTTGACTGATTGACAAACTAAAGCTTGGTCATCAGCAAACCTACTAATTTTACCAATTCCCGCCCACTTTCCTATCCTAACTCTTTAGTTAGCCGGCCCCGGTGGTGGCGGGGTAACGTCCTCGTCTACCAACTGAGAGGTCACGGGTTCGATTCCCGTCTGGGTGGATTTTTCTCCATCCAGGGCTTGGCTGTATGTAATTGTCTTCAATGTAATGTATGTAATGTTAGGTGGA
The DNA here is from genome assembly GCA_037158775.1 of Hetaerina titia. NCBI lineage: Eukaryota > Metazoa > Arthropoda > Insecta > Odonata > Calopterygidae > Hetaerina > Hetaerina titia. The sequence goes on along the minus strand of CM073774.1, from coordinate 53,323,665 downwards.
AGAAGGGACTATTTAGTCTCAACCTCGCCCAATTAAGTCGATAATAATTTTTAAAAATTTTTATTTCTTTTGTTGTGCATGGCATTTTATATTGAAATCCAATTCGAACCCTTTGTAAGGCTAACTTGGAGGGTTGTTAAATATGAATATCATGCTGTCACAGTAGAATATTTATCAGCTAACCAATTTTTTTTTCCTTCATGGAAAAGATTTAACTGATTTGATCATTCTTTATCCGAAAATTATTTCATGTTAATTTTTCACTGAAAAATATTTTTTCTAATAACACCCCACCTGGATATGCTAACTATGGAAGTGAAACTGAAAATATCGTCAATGCGGAATATCAAACCAATAAGCGTGAATTTCCAAAATTATTTTGATGTATAATATTATATCAGGGGTGGTCTGAAAATTTTCCGACTCAAAAAAATTCAGCAAATTTCAGAATAAATGTCTTGTATCTTTGTTGAGTGGGTCGCGGTATTCCAGGGGGTCGAGCGTTGGACTACCGACCGGAGGGTCCCGAGTTCGATTCCCGGGCAAGGCACTGTGGGCACCTGCAGCTCCACCCAAGCTATGTGATTTTTCGGGTACCAGGTCTTACTGGTAAACCATAACCGGCACAGGGAAAGGAACTTGCCCCCTTACCCTGATGTGCGAATATTCACACGCCGTCGGGCTTACTACTGGGTGAACTCTGCCATCACCTAGTAAACCGACCTTAGGGCTGCTTACAGTATTTATGGTTTTTTTGTTAAGTTGGAAACATTTTATCCGAAATTTGCTGAAATTTTCTGAGGCGGAAACTTTTCAGATTACCCGCGTACTTGCATAAGCAATGTTTAGGAATTAATTATCTGATTTATTGGTGTTAAAATTTATATTTTGATGAAAAATGCAAAACAAACTCGCAATTAACATTATTTTTTCGGTTCGGATTGGATTCGGAGTTACTATTCTGGGCACATTTTCTAAAGCAGCTCTCTCATGAAAATAAAATTCCAAAACGCAAATTCAACTAATGTAGCAATAACCCCCGGGAAAAAAAGTCATTTCTTCAGCAAAATGGATATCGATCCCAACAATTTTTACCCTGGGACAGGTACAAAATCGTTTCAACTGTGACATCTCCATGTATTTCTAGGCAATACTTCCCTCTCGACACGCATTTAAAAAGGGAGGAGCAAGAAATGAAATAATTTAATGGGAAAGGAAATTTTCTTTGGTGATTTGAACGAAGGAGTTCGATAGGTGGCATTCGAATTGAGGACATAACAAAATGAGCTTGTCGAAAATTAGACTTAATTCAGTGAATTTCTTCGACTCTTGATTTCACACTCACTTAAAGGGCACCAAACTGTTCACCACCACCATGGCGTTACAGTCAGCAAAAGTTCACTAATAACTCCTTCGCTACCCCTCCCCGTCCTCTCATTCACTTTCCCTCAACTTGCCACCGACCGCTCATCACAGATCCTCATTTCCCCGCTTGCACGTCTCCTCTCTTCCCCCACCTGACCACCAACCATTCTCTCTATTTTCAAGTTCATTTCCACCCTCCCTCCCACATTTCATCACTTTCACCTTCACTCTCGTCAGTCTCCACCAAAGCCTCCAAAGAACTCATCTCATCAATATCGTACACAAGCAACCACGCCTAACAATATGCATTGCTTTTGCGTCTACATACATCTTGTCCAAGAACAGATCCATGTTTAAATGCACCTTCAACTGTCGATTTATCTGCGATAACTGTAATAATACTGGCCAAGTGGAACATTAAGGGCGATGAGAGGGATAGGGTACACACAAAAGCAAACGGTACATAAACCTATAGCCAAAAGAGACAACAAAATCTGCGTGATGGGTAGGTTAGTACACCGTTAGCTTTGATGCGTGTTCAATCGTTGTCTCCATCTCGTGATGACTCTTCTTGTACAAGCATGCCACTTGTATTAAAATGTATCAGTTTCAGAAAAGCATAATTTAGCGATTATTTCGAAAGGGAAAACATTCGAAAATTTTATGACCATCAGACTTTCAGGCTACCGAACGAAGAACGTGCCTCGAGCTGTCATTAATGTCATATTTCGTAGAGTATTTTGATATGATATAATGTTTTATATACTTATACGCATATAGCATATAAGCATTGATATGCATATTACATCAAATACATAGGTGAACAGAACACAGTGCTTTCTTAATTTACATGAAACGATTACAATACACTTTCCGTGCGGGTTTTTAAAAAATTGAAGTGAATTGAATTGAAGACGCGCTCGAATGTAAAGATTTCGTTCCCCCACGGATAAATGGAATCCGTGGCACATAGACGCGCGTGAATGCTTCTTTTACATGGTTCGTCAATTTTAGGTACGCAAATGCAATACCTGTACGCGAGTTTTTACCATCACTCGGCAACCCTCGAGGCAGAGGAATGGAGGGATTATGCATTCCCCTTCCAAAGCAGAATACAATGACAAAAGGATTTGCCCGCAAATTCCCATCGGCGTATCCCGTCGGGTCCATTGTCTTTCAGGACATAAGCAGAAAATATATTTTCAAGTCTACACGAAGGGAAGGAAGCCTTGGGCATCTTTGGGCGCGACTGTACCGTGGCGCTTGTCGGAAGTTTAAAAATGAGACTGTAAGAGGGGGGTGTGATGTGTGTGCGTGCCACGTTGGAGATCAGCTCTTCGGGAGGGGAGGCCCTTCAGTTTAGTGTTCAAACCCCGTGACAGTGGACGAACGCGCGACGCTGGCTTCGTCACGTATCCCCTTCTCTTTTATGGCTGTTTATCCCAACATCGTAGCCCTCTCACTGCCTCTTAACTGCTGGGCGTCCCGAGTGTGTCACATCCCACTTTTAAGGTCCAAATTAAAGTTCGACGATTTGGCGAAGCTTGTTTCGCGAGTACCGGATCTCCCGCGCGTCCGCTACTGGTGAGTCGTTCCCGATCGGGTGGTCGTTTCCGAATCGCTCCACGGTTCTTCGGATCATTTCGGTAATCTCTATCCTCCCTCGACGAATCCGGTTTGAATCGGATCCCACGACGTGTGCGCACCACCCCCAGGACACCAATATCTGGTGCAAGGTCGCGGTGAAAATGAAGAGACGAAAAATCATTTGTGTCGCATCGGATGAGCGAATGCGTTGAGTGATATGATATGCATAAGTATCATTTTTCATGTATTATCTTACGCATAGTGGAGACATAAAATGTCCCTCCAGTTTGTCGCGTGACACATGAGCCAGTTTTGGACCCGTCGATTGACTCACCGGTCCGGCGTAGGGCCGACGCTGCGCAGTAGAATTTACGTCAATAGCTTTCCAAATTACCGTTTGGGAGAGTCAGAATTCATTTCGTTCCTGCTTCAAGACGCACCTGCTAGTTCATCAGTCGTGGGCCGCTTGCGAGAGAGTTGTGAGACCAGCGGGATTCGGCGAACGAATCTGCCGACAAAACACCTATCATCATCCCGTGCCAATCCTTGGATCGCAGAGATCCAGTACCCACGACCCGGGAAATCGAGCGGGTCTCCTGCGTCGGCGAAGAGGAAAAAACGAAACAACTCCCTCATTCTCCTCCTTTCAGGACTTCCACGTTCGCGGCTCGTGGAGATCGGGGACCTCGAGACCACTGAGGGACCTGCGTCATCGGCGTGAGAGGAGGAAGGGAGGGGGCGACGCAGCTTGCTACCCTTTTTGAAGGTCAGTGGTTGCCAAAATCCCCCTACTATACCCCTCCCCAGCCGAAAAAGGTTACCCCTCAGTAAGGGAGAGCGGGCGCGGCGGGAGTGCAGTGGGTGCATGGATAAGTTTTGGTTCGCGGAGCTGCCGTGAAGGGGATGTGTGGAGAGGGGTAGCATGGCGGCTGACCGAACACCTTATAGCGGAGGCCCGAAACGGCTCCTGCTCTCTCCCGTCCTCTTTCTCCCCTCTCCGCTGGCACGTGTGGAGGAGGTGGTTGAGCTGGCTCTTCCCCCCCTCCCCCGTAAGGTGCGTACGTGATGCGAGGCACGCTTGCACGAAAACCGAGGAGGACCTCTATCTCTCCCCTCCCTCTCATACGCCCACTCCTCTCACTCTCCGTTTTCCGAAAAGGGAGAGGGTAAGAGAGAAAGAATGAAGGTAGGAAAGAGGGAATGTGTTATCACAACATGGCTGCCAACAACCGGGGTCGGTAAATGCGCCACACGTTCTACCACAAACTGATTCCCAGTTTAGACTACTGACGTATGCTACAACGTAAAAACCTAACGGGCGTTCACACCCCCTTTTGCTTAACTTCTAACTCAGGGTTACCCTCTTTGAAAAGTGTCACGAAGAAATGAACACCGCGGGACCAATTTCTGACGTAAAATACGGTGTGGTTCTAAATTTAGTTTATTTTGTCTTGTGGGTCTTATCTCAAGTACATGGCAATGAAAATTTGTATTAAAAAATTCAAAATAAATTTGTAATGTAAGATACTCACTCTCGATAATAATAATAGAAGTTTTCGTGTAGGCTAACCTGACTTCACAAACAAACGATTTAAATTCACATTGAGACAATAGCGAAAAAAATAAACAGGCTAAATAAATATTTCATAGCTAAGTGCTGATCTGTGATAGAGATAGGTATAAGAAGAGAAATATATCATACACATCTTACGTTGGAACTTTAAAAGAAATTTTTAATTTAATCAGAAAATTTTAAAATATTCTATCAGCTGAAAGTGAACTGAAAATAACAATGTCTCATTAGTTTACAAATCATAACGCTGCATAAATTAGAGCTTGTCGCAGAGTTGCCATGTATATAAAATGAAAAAATTTCTAAAGATTATTTAAGATTATAATCTTACATTTGCATTAGAAAAATAGTTCAAGAATAAATAGAATAGGGATAATTGTTAGAGTTAACCAGGGAAAAAAATATGAGAAAGCAGAAAAAGCAATAATTGCAATGAAGATTATCAAATTATTGCACAGCAAGTGCACCCGCCTACTTTAAATAGGTTCATAAGCGGCAATTACTATGTCTCATTAAAATGTTCACTGACCTGTGGAACTAGTTTGAACGCCCACAGAACATACACTTGATAAGTTGTGATATGGCTTGTACCTGAATGTGAATGAATTGAAACTCGGTGTTGAAACGCCAGCGTTAGTTAAAAACTTTCGTTGGTGGAAAAGTCCTAAACTCTCCTTTTAATGTAAATTATTTCCACCGTATGGCGCCGGAAACTGATTCTTACTACAAAACAAAGTTAAGATAACCGAAATGGTTACTGTACTTCCAGAGTTTTCATCTTTGTTAAATAAAATTGATACGATTTCACTCGCTCGTCGGAAGACATCCGTATTTATTCCAATATGTTTGCCTTGGCTGATTGTCATGATTCAATTCACACTTCCTTTTCCGGTTCCCACAGCGCTACTAACTTAAGTTGGCAGCGTTTCGAACTAAAAGTTACGCTGGCAAGAACTTACGCTCACACGACGTTTACAGCCTACTCAAACTTCGTAAGACCTTCGGTTAAGTACTTTTTTGGGGAAAACAGAGCATTAAGGGCACTCCCTAATTTTTCCGAAACGCAACAGAACCAACGATAAAGGCTTAAGAGTTACTAAAGCGAAATTTTATCGCATGGGCGCATTTTTCCTGCGGAAATACCCCCTGAGGATCATCATTTTCGATATTTGTGATAACATAGGAGTAGAGCTAAGTAACGATGGCAGTATCTCATACAGGAAATATCAACGTCGCTCACGACGAAAACTTGAATAACTTGAACGTGTTTCATATATCTTCGGATTTAGACGTACACGGTACACTCATCAGAGATTATATCCCTAAGGTACTAAACAACTTATCACTCTTCATGAAGTCCCGAGAGCTCAAAGTTTCATTCGATAACTGCCTCCTGAGATATAAACCCCGATCCGATGCGTTTTCCGTCGATGGCTTCTGCGTCCCTTACTGCATCGAATTTTCCACACCAAACGAACGCGACGATCTTGCGTCCGAAAGATGCCTACCCTTTTGTAATCGTATCGGTTCAAGCAATCCATTTCCGTCATCGCAATGGGTCTCACCCCATCTTCCCATAGCGGTGGGATTATTTTTAGTAAACACACGTAAGCTTTAAAAGATATGCCTAGAGGGTATACCTTTTGTACATTTACAATAAGCGAGAGGAGGGCTAAGTTGGGGATAAAACCTGGCCGAACCCGTTTTTTTATCACAGGAAGAAATCAGTAATGTGATTTCTTACTGTGACTACTACTTGTCAGGACTATGCGGTAGAGCATGGACCTTGCATTCTGAATAAACGATGACTTCGACGTTTCATAGCTGTATTGATCTCGCATACTTTTTTTAGAATAAGATCAACTCCCTGTTTTTTGAAGCCACGCGATCTTCGCTGGACGTTAGAAATGAATTCCTGATATTATTCCAACTTTAAACATGTATCTATAGCAAATGGTTCAAGAGCCATGGAAAGACCTGGAAAAAGGAATGAAAGTGAGTAGAAGGTTCATAAAATCAGTTAGGATTGCGGATGATCAGGCTTTAGTTAGCTAGATTGCCATTAGATTGTAACGATTGCCGAGTACAAAGGTCATTTTAAGCACGTCGGATTACATATCTTGAATTCAACATTATTATTGATTACGTTTTTAGCTTATCGAGCTATGCAAAAATACATTTATAAAAAAATGGCATACAGTAAAAATATCATTGGATCAAAAACCGTTTAACAAATATATTCAAGCTCAAGGGCTTGATGAGTTCGGCGCGATAAGTGTTGTTCGAAAATTAAACTAATGACTATATTATTACAGGTATTTCTGTATTATTATTAAGTGATCTTCCGGTTATGGTAGGTTTTGGATGGAAACAACTACCAAATAAATATTTGGTGATTCTTAACAAAACACAATCAAGCAACCTACTCTACGTCAGGCCCCTCTTCATCTCTGTGTACTTCCTTCCACCCTTCATTCTGTCCAACATACCTATCATGTCCCTGACCTTTCATAGCTTACCTAATATTCTCCCCTCTCTTACGGTCTTTAACATCCCAATGACGATCAATACGTCCTTCATTTATTTTTCCTGCCTCCATAGGATTTCTACCAGCAACCCCCTCCTCGCCCACCATACCTAGTGCTTCCTCATTTGTTTTCCTTTCGGTCCATTTCACCTTCTCCATTTTCCTCCACACCCACATTTCAAAAGCTTCCAATCTAATTCTATCCTCCTGCTTCAGTGACCACGTTTCCACACCGTACATAGCTACGCTCCGTATCAAAGTTCTAACGAGTCTTTTCTTAATGTCCTTAATCAACGTCTCTGTCATCATCACCCTCCTCCTAGGAAAGCCGCCTTGCCTGGCGCAATTCTTTCTTTACGTCCCCACGCCTTTGACCGTGTTGATCCAAAAGACTTCCGAGATACGTAAACTGTTATACCTGCTCTAATGTTTGCCCTCCTATTTCAACGTTTAGCTTAGCCTTTATTTTTCTGGTAAATCGGATAACTTTTTTTTATTAATATTGATTCACATGAGGGCATGAATAATCATAAGAATTAATTCACATCTGATAATGTATTCGGAAATGAACAATTTCTTTCCGAAATCATTATTCGAATGGCATTTGAGTTCTGAGCTGTACTTCAGAACTAATTGCAATTCAAAGCCGATGTATAAGAAATGACATGAGTAGAGCCTAGATATTAATTTTAAACCATGGTATGCAATCGTACGAAACAGAAGAAGATATTTTAGTGGAAAATTTTTATTTATTATCCCTGTTGAGATAACTTTTGGGCAATGGTATGCAATTTACGTTTCGAACATCATGACGTGCTTTACATAAGAATCTGGGGAAACGAAATAAAGATTGTGGAGACAAATTCACTTTGCAAACAGGGTTGTAAAGACTTCAATCGAGAGAAAAGCTGAATAGATAAAAACCGTTTGTTCAGGTACAAACCTTCATTCAAAATACAAGTTTATTTACTTAACCTTATCAGATAAACTCGGTATCGAAAAAACTTGATTGACAAATGAAAACCAAAAGGCGTTCTTGCCACTAGGTATAACTGATCCCTAATGCTTTTAAAACATTCGTGAACTGTTCTACCGGCTCTATATCTTTCCTTCCTATTTTAATGTTTAGCTAAGCCTTATTATTTCAGAAAAATCACATAACCTTTGTTTAACTAATATTATTATTATAAGGTAATCTAACGGTTAGGGTAGGTTTTTGGACGAACAACTATCAAATCAAATCAAAACGCCTTTCATCCATTTTTCCTGCCTCCATAGGATTTCTCTCAACAGACCTCTCCCCTCAACCACAATCTCCAGTACTTCCTAATTTGTTTTCCTTTCGGTCCATTTCACCTTCTCCATTCTTCTCCACACCCACATTTCAAAAACCTTCAATCTACATCTATCCTCCTGCTTCAGTGACCACGTTTCCGTACTGCACAGAGCTACGCTCTATATCAAAGTTTTTACGAGTCTTGTCTAAACCTCCCTACTCAACGTCCCCGTCAAACTCCCTCCTCCTTGAGAAAGCCTCCTTGCCTAGCGCAATTCTTCTTCTTACGTCCCTACCACTTTGACCGTATCGGTCCAAAACACTTCCGAGATGTGTAAACTGCTCTACCTGCTCTATTTTTCCCCCGCCTATTTTAATATTTAAGTTAGCCTTTTTCTTTCTGGAAAATCGCATAACCTTGGTTTTATTAATATTGATTCTCATTCCATATCTATCGCACTGAACCTCCAATTCACTCAGCAATGCTTGCAGCCCCTTGGCTGACTGAGAAACTAATGCTTGGTCATCAGCAAACCTAACCGATTTTACGAATTCCCCTCCGACTTTCATTCCTACCTCCAGTTCTTCCCATGCCTCTTTAATCATTTCCACCACATATACGTTGAACAGCACCGGTGACAATGGGCAACCCTGCCTTACACCTCTTCCTAACACTGCCCATCCGGATTCTCCGTTCCCCACTCGCACCTGAGAAGTCTGAGACATGTACAGGTTGCGGATCAGTCTCCTGTCACTCCAATCCATTCCTATTTTCTGCAATACACTCATTAATTTTTCCCAATTCAATCTATCAAACGCTTTTTCGAAATCTACAAAACAGGCAAAAACGTCCTGATTGTATTCTATATTCCTCTCGATTAGTGATCTCATTACTGCAATGGCATCACGCGTACCTCTTCCTTTCCTAAACCCAAACTGATCCTCCCCTAAGTAATCATTTGCCTTACTCTCTATCATTTTATTGATGATCCTGAGAATAACTTTAGCTGCGTAGGATATCAAACTTATTGTTCTGTAAGCCTCACATGATGTAGCCTTTACCTTTTTCGGAACAGGAACTAACACTGATCTCACAAAATCTTCCGGTCATATTCCTTCTTCGTAGATACTATGAATCAGTCCAAATGGAGTCTTCTTCCCACATTTTCCTAAATATTTCCACAGTTGCACAGGAATGTTGTCTACCCTCACGGCCTTATTTGCTTTCATCTCCCTTAATGCCCTTTCTATTTCATCGTTGAGTATGCCTGGACCTAAGCTATCTTTTTCTACGTCGTGTTCCTTTTGTTATGTCTAACCTTGTTTGTCTAAGTTCTCTACCATACAGTGTTTCTATATATTCCTTCCATCTCTCTTAGATCTTTTCTGTGTCCAACTATTATCTTTAACTGTTAGCACAGATATTCCCTTCCTACTTCCCGATAATAGCTTAACCTTGCTGTATAGAGCACCAATTTCACCCTTCTTCTGTAAACTTTCCATATCCTCGCATTGCATTTTCCACCATTCTTCCTTTGCTCTATTTGTGGCCCTTCTCAATTCATTGTTTAACTCTTTGTACTTCATTTTGCCTAACTCTGTGCTTACATTCTTCCATCTTCTTCTCTCATCCATCTTTGCAATCATCTCATCCGTTACCCATGGTTTCCTTATCCTTTTCCCGTTAACGGTTCCTAAAGTGTCTTTTGCGGCTTTCGATATCACTTTCTTGGTACAATCCCATTTTTCTGCAATAGTACTCAGCTCTTTACCTTCATCCATGATTTTCTCTACAGCCTGCTGATACTCCTTCCTTGTTAATCCATTTAATGCTTCCACATTCCATTTCCTAACCCACCGCCCCTGCCTTATCTTTTTGAAACGGACGATGTATATCATCACAACTAAATTGTGGTCAGAGTCCGCATCCGCTCCTGGGAAACCTCCTCCTGCGAATTTATCACACTGTTCCTAAACCTTTGTCTAGCCAGAATATAATCTAACTGATACCTTTCTGAGTCACCTGGCATTTTTCATGTATACCTACGCCTTTTGGGGTGTCTAAACCAAGTGTTGGCGATGACTAACCCCTGTCTTCTACATCTACGTCCACTCAATACCCCGCAAGCCGCCGCAAGGGCGTGTGTTAGAGCACCACCCGTAACTGTACTACGAAACTCAATTACTTTCTCCCCGCGGTCATTCCTCCAGTCTAAACCGTAGTCCCACACCTCTACCATTTCTTCCTTCGCCTACCGTCGCATTCCAACCCTCATCAACGTATCAAATATTTCCCTACAGGAACACATTGAACAATGACCAAGTTCGTCAGTTCTACTTTTATCTCTATTAGTAATAATCTTTCCTAAGCTTGTTCTATGTTCAATTCTTCGTCTTATGTTCCTACTACCTTGACCATTTTGGTCCAGAACACTTCCAATATGGGCAAACTGTTCCCCTAGATCTTGTTTATGAACTCCCATTTCGATATATAACTTAGGCTTTCTTTTTTTGCTAAAGTAAAAAATATATTTTTTTCCATTAAGATATTCGACATTAATACAGATAATTAGTTGAAAGAACAAGCGTCGATTCTTCATTCATTTACTCTTCCGACATTATGGGATAAATATGGCCACGTAGCAAAGGGTAATTTATTGGAGAGAAAATGTCAAATACTGAACCGCACTCGGGTAGGATTTGTTTATTTCAATTCTTTAATTTTTAGTGATACTAAATTCTGGGTTTCTATATTACAATTTTAATACTATTGGGCGAAGTTAACCATTTTCCAATACGTACTGCCTGCTAGGTGATCGTGAAGCAATGTTTTGCCATTTGCCGGTTGTTATTCTCAATCCTACCTATAGTTGTATATTATTATTTAGTATTCTGTTTTTAACGTGGGATTTAATAGCAGTATTTTTCTAAGATTGGTCAATAGTTATTCCGCAGTAGCTCGTTTTGGTACCCAAAAAAAGTCCTATTTCGGTGTTTACTCAATTTTGGTAGGAGCATAGCAGTATTTATTTTCATGGTTGCTATAAACGATTGAATGTTCAGTAGAATGTAAAATAATTTACACCTTCGCATAGCTTATAATTTTTTTAAGGATTGGCCCAACACCAGTATCAACCATACTAAGTGCATAATAATTGAGCACAATCAAAACATTTCAAAACTGAAAGGTACCACCAATCGTCAGAGATATAAAACATGTCAACATTCTTACCTAAACCAGCTTTCTGATTGACGTCATCGGTCAAACGATAAATCTCACAGTGAGGATAACATTTTGAAGGTAGAACAATTTTGTTTAAACTTAATTTTCAGTCGGCATTGATAAGACCACTACCTTGCGAGACCAATTATGAATTCTTGAATTATATCAAGAAGCAATGGAACTCTATAAACAGCCAGAATAAATTATCTGCGCTAGGATTTTAAGACAACAATTCCTTAAATTAAAACGTCGTCACTCATAGCAAATTCCTTTAGCACCTAAATGGGCCGCATTTCTCAAGATTTGAACCTTGGCCTTTTTAATAAATTTACCAGTATTTGACGTAAACGTATCCATTATACATAATTTACATTTGAGCTTAATTCTCCTTATATAAGAGATGGTGCCAGAAAGAATGAGTAAGCGATGAGTGAGTGAACGCGATATAAGAAATAGAATGAGAATTGATGAAAGATATTTTGGAACTGTAACGCTGTTAAAGAAAATCAAGTATGGCGACTTAAAAAATGCAGTAGCATATTGCAGGACACCATAGGGCTCTTGATTTTTAGGCAACACTCTTGCCGGGCATTATTTCATTACTTTCACCACTATAATTTATAATATACGTATAATATGCATTTATAGGATAGTATAATATACTTTCACATCAGATATGTTTTTAAATTTTCTTTTATTAAAAGTTATTAAAACTTATTTATCAATAAGTAATATTTCTACATATTCAATTTCCCAATAATAGGAATTAAAACTGGATTCGACTTCTACTAAATTATAAAAGATATTTAAACTCATATTTCACATATATTTTATATGATGGTATGATCAGAGCACTTGAATGGTACTATGAAGGAATAATATACTTAAATAGACTCTATTCCATCCATATTTTTCTTCTTCTAAAATTAATTAGTTCAGAGCGTAGATTCCTCTTTAATGATAACGAGCACGTAATCGGCAAACAGTGGAATGCATAGGCTGGGACGATGACTAGTATACAAGTACACAGCGACCTGTAGGTCACATATAAGCATACATTTCGACAGCCTCTGCGCATTCAGACGACCGTGACCCTGCCCTATGTGAAACACTGAGCTCTGTCCAAATACTAGAGAGATACAATACCTCTACGGCTAGAGATAGGTTAGTACCTTCCTTTGCCGCCGGAGGCTAGATTTCTCCTCCGTCGGGTTGACTTCTCAAGGTGAATCCGACACTCCAGAAGAGAAAATGCCCTAGTTCGGGGACTTTAAAAACGTTTTTAAAGCATTTTACGTCGGTGGGTTCTGAGAAATCTCATTACTTGGGTTTTGAAGAAATCACAATAATGAGACAAGGAAATATCGCTTTGCAGACCATGTGTCCTTTCGGTTAGACGGCATTGTAAAATTAGGACAGAAGCGAAACGTTCTAGTATGAAATGACAACACCGTTCGGACGTTCAAGCTCCCAGCGTGATAAAAGAAATAATTCGACGAGTCGGACGCCACGAAGTTCTCCGACTTAGTAAAAAAATTGCTCTTTCTCCAAATGTTAACCTCAGCTGTGCCTTAATAAAATTGCTGATTGCGAAAAATGTTCTCTCCTCAAATTTTACACCACGTGGTCTGCCGACTTACTCGTACAATTGAAATTCGGAGACGTGGTACTCCAAACTCGAAGGCTCGAACAAAAATAAGTGGCTGACGATGACATCATGCCTCTCTGTCACTGAGTATTCCGATACCTTTATAAAATAACGGCCGGATATCGAGGAGTCCGGGATCGAATTTCGGTCAAGGCGAATCATTTTAGCATTGAAATTGATGCATTTTAATGCATTTTAACGGATGGCTCAGTTTTCAGCCGCGGCATCTTCCGCAGTGCTTTGATTTTTTCAAAGGAAAAACACATTTGTGTTTAAACGCTGGCTTTTACCTCGTGGAATATCGTGCAACACGCACGAAAATGATTACTTGTGACATTTCAACGTACGGCATTCAATAGTGTTCCTTTGAAGGCTCCCAAAAGTTCACACTGTATGTCGACATAGTGTATTTGTTAAAGCTAAAACTCTGGATAACAAACCTGGATATGAATGGTCTGGATCCAAATCCTAGCTAGACAAATTGATTTTACACCTTGAAGTTTATGCATTTTACTGCACATTGGCAGCATCCCCCGCAGTTCTTTGAATTTCCCTTTTTTCTAGAGCAAGCAACTGATTGATTCACGAAATTTTTAAAAGAATTTTGAAAGTTTTCTATGAATCACGTTAAACTAACGGTATTCATAATCATTATTAATGACTAATATGACAGCATTAACGTACTCGAATGCTACCGCGGTAAATAATACGGTTTGGTGCTATGTTACACGGGTAAATGTAACGATCCTGATGACATTCAACTCGATAAAAATGATACTTTTCATATTGTAGTTTGGTGGAGTTAACCTAGGCATCGTGTGCACATAAGGATAGGCGCCGAAGTGAGATGTAGTGATTTCATAGTCGAAACTTGCATTATAAACTCTAATGATATTTTTCAACGGCCTAGAAAACCATCTGAATCATTTCGGGGGTTCATGTCGACCGAATTCGCTTACTCAAATTAAGCTATATTGTCCAGTTAATCATTAAATTTGGAATATTTCTTTGAAATTACATGCCATTCATATATAACAGTCCCAAAAAATAGTTTTTTTAGCACATTGCAAACGTCAGTTTTTTTCCTTGCATTTATTTTAATTGGGTCCAATACCCCGTCGGACAACTCCGAAATTAATTAAGTCGGACATAGTATTCCTTCAAAGTGGCTTACAACATCAGAGCCCATTCTCTTATCGTTCAAAAATGCTTTCGGGAAGATATAAGACTAGAGGTTTTCTTACGTGACTCATTTCCCTTGATTTGTTCTTAATTTAAAACATGAAACGTTGACAGCCATAGAGCCATTACTCGTCCCTAATACTCCAGATGCGACATTACGTGAATATTTTCGAATCAAACAAAGCCTTCAACCTTTTTTACGGCACGCCAGACTTCATCATTATCTTCAGTAATTCAATCGTAAGATTGGTTGACGGCAACCCTGCATTCATCTGTATTCAATGAAAATTACGTGTATTTCAACCCCTGCCGGCGTCTCTGTTTTACTCTCTTCTTAACTCGTCTTATGCATTCTTTTCTCGGTCTTCCTCGTGGGTTCTGTCTTCAAATGTCCCTTCTATCTTTCTTACTAATTCATTGTGCTTCAAAGTGTGTCCAATTCATATAGTTCTTTTGTGGCCTAGAGCTCTGCATACGGCCCCTCCCTCTTCTGCTCCCTTCTAAATACTTACGCGTTCCTCTATTTGTCTGACCATACCATCTTCAGCATTTTCCTCTAGCCATATGTATCAAAGGCTTCTGTTATTCGTATGGCCACTTTTCAAATCTTCCATGTCTCTGATCAATAGTGTGCCATGCCATATGCGAACGTCTTGACGAACAGCTCCCTGGCTTGCAACCTCAGTTTCTTTGAATACAGTAACCATCCCATTCTAATGAACTCCTTTTTATCTTGAACCATTCTTTGCTTGATTTGGTCGAACTTCTTCCATCTCAAGTCTCTTACTGTAGCTAAGGTACATGAAGGATTCCACTTGCTCCAGCTTCACTCATTAAATTGTGATATCTGCCTTCTTCCACGCACCAGGATTTTAGTTTTCTTCCTGTTGATGATCATATTATATTCCCGAAATAATTTGCTCATCATATTCAGAATTGCTTGCAGGTCCTTCTACGTTTCTGCCACCGTTGCGATGCCATTTGTACACAGAAGCGTGATTATTTTCTCGCCATTCACCTTGATTCCTTGAATGCACATTTTTGTGCTTCTTTTGATACCTCTTCTAGACATGAGTGGAATAGTGCTGGCAAAAAAGATTGTTTCCTCGTCTAGCTCTTCATTTAGTTTTGCCTTTTTTTTCTTTTGTGGTACATTGCCATGATTTTTACCTGATTCTTCTTATGGTGGTGGATTATTATTCTGCAGTTGTAATCTATTCCAAGCGCTTCTAGTATCTTAAACATATTTTTCCATTCGACACCGTCGCGTTCTCCAAGTCCATGAACTCCACGTTTAATGGCATATGAATAAATTTTTCGGCCGGTACCCTCAAGATGGGTATAGTTCCTCTTGCTCCTCGCTTTTTCCTAAATTCGAATTGGTTTTTCATGAGGCTTTCTTCTTTCTTCCCTTCTATACTTCGGCTAATTATCCGAGCATTATTTTTGGAGTGTGAGGCATCAGACTAAATGGTAAGTTCTTCACATTTACTTGTCCTTGGTTTCTTCTGTATTGCAATCATCATACTCTCCAGGAAGTCCTCAGGAATCTTAACCCTGTTGTGGCTCACCCGGTTCCAGAAAATCGAATCGAGAAAATACTTTTTATAGGGCATTTGCGGAAATAAGCGATAAAATTCGCCAATCGTTTTCTCTCTCATTTGATATTCATTATCGATGTTGCTATATTATTTATGATATGGTTTTTAATACGATCTTATTTTCTTTGGAGGCATGAAAAATTACAATTTCAGTAATATATGTAGTCTGAATTGTAATCTTTTTTCGACGTATTTCTTTCCGTTCATCTTATTTAATAATCTAATCAGATTACTTGCTCTGATCGAAACATATTTTCACAGATGCACTTCCAATGGAACCACTCCATCTAACTCTAAAATCAAACAGATCTCCTAAGGGTTCGGTATATTATAGTCAGTTACAGATGACCACTAAAGCTAAGAAATGGTTAACTTTCGTTGTTGCTCCATATTCACATTCATTTATAAATGTCTAATGAAGTCCCATTTAGAATACTTTAACCTAAAATATGGTCAAAATAGAATAATTGCTTAGTAAATAAACTGTGCTTCAACAAAGCCAAAAACGAATGCCTTTTTCATTACATGTAATACTATATATTAGCTCCACTATTAAAAGCAATCTTATTGCGTCACTAATAGATTTTCCTTTCAATGTTTTCAAATGCGCTGGATATAGCTGATTTACCAATATATTTCTTAAAGTATCCACAATCATAAATTATCACCTTGATTATCTGTAAAATCATTGTCCTAGGAAATCGTAAAAATCATTCGAACGCTGAAGAATGTTGAATAATCATTTGTTTATTTTACGACTATTTTCATGATAAATAAATATTAGCTGGCGTTTGAACGAAAACGCCGGCAACTAACTTTTCCATATTGGTTTCATCGGTGATTTTATCCGTCAATATAAGGTTATGTGGGGCCTCCAAAGACATAATGAACGAGAGTTACTTTTCAATTCTCCTGAGGAAAATCTTACCTCGGTTGAAACCGCAGTTATCCTCTGCTTGACAATTTCATTACACACAATAGATATTTGTCATTTCAGTTAATTTGTTTCCGTGAATTTGATTACACACAATCCTTTTTAATATTGTTCCCCGGGTAAATTCCTAGTACCACATTTGTTTCAGAGATTTTAGCGAGGAATAATGACGATATCACGCAAAAAATATTCCCTCTAAGTTTTCAAACATCTTCCACTTCTAAAAATTCTCCAAAAATGAAGCGAGCGCTATCCATCTTTCTGATGAGTTGAATTATTGAAATAAATCAATAAGAACCATAAGAACAACCTACTCATTATTTTCAAAACCATTATCAAGATATACATTCGGATTTATAATCTACATCTGACTGGAAAATGTGTAGAGAAAATTTATAAAAAAACACGTAATATTCTGAAATCAGACTGATCAAACGTTCCACCTCAGCCACCAAGTAAGCATGCCGCCATTGTGGATTTTTCAATTAATCTCCCCAATGGTCTTGATCTTGAGAGAAAAATTTTATGCAACCAGTGCAGATAAAAACAAACCCCGCAAACAATTAACTGAACATTTTCCATGGAATTTCTCTTCTGTCTTATCCAGATTAAAATGCATTTTATTCATTCTGGTAGGAATGAAATTCGGAGGGGAATTCGTAAAATCAGTTAGGTTTGCAGATGACCAAGCTCCAATTTGTCAGTCAGCCAAGGGGTTGCAAGCATTGCTGAGTACGTTGGAAACTCAGTGCGATAGGTATGACATGAGAATTAATATTAATAAAACAGAAGTTATGCTATTTTCCAGAAGGAAAAAGGCTATAATAAGAATAAACATAGGAGGGCAAAAACTAGAGCATGTAGAACAATTTATGTACCTCGGAAGTGATTTGGACCAACACGGTTAAAGTAGTGGGGACCTAAGGAGAAGAATTGCGCTAAGAAAAGGGGCTATCACAAGGAGGGAGTTGATGAAAGAGGCGTTGTGAAAGGATGTTAAAAAAAGACTCGTAAAAACTTTGGTGCGGAGCGTAGTTACGTACGGCGCGGAAACGTGGTCATTGAAGTAGGAAAAATGGATGTAGGGTGTATTGATTGGCAGTGGAATGTTGAAGACTTTAATAGAGGGGAGAATATTAGGCAAACGAGGAAATGGCAGGAACAGGATAGGAATGTTGGACTGGATGAAAGGAGGAAGGAAGTACGCAGAGATGAAGAGGGATTTGATGTAGAGTAGGTTGCTGGATTGTGCTTTGCTAGGAGTCACAAAATATTTATTAGGTAGTTGTGTCCATTTAAAACCGGTAGATTACTTAATAATAATTATTATTATTCCTTCAGGCTCAATCCTTCAAACCACACATTTCAGGCTCATATTAAAGTTGGTTTTACTAAGAATAACGTATTTGACAATAAAATATTTGTCTTCGATATATATCCTGAAGATATTCCCGGCCAAACACATTTACAGTATATGAAAGTAATACATCTACATTAACACGGTGCTGTGAAAGCCACCCATAGTCTTTAGCAATATACTGGTCAACCACTATCTTTGTCGCTAATCGAAATACTTAATTACTTCGAATGATAGATATTACTAGGGTTACATTAAGCTAAATCAACTACAGTATATAAATTTTAGTTTATACTCGTACGTACTTTCCCTAAATAAGCGTGCTGCTCATATTAGATAGAATACGATTAGAGTTAAGTTACACTCACCGATGACTATAAAATAGACAACGTAGGCTAACAAGTTATTCATTTTAATGGCATAAATGATGGAGATTTTCTTCTCTTATGGACTTCAGAAAAATGAAATGAAAAATTTGTCATTTGAAACTGAAAAAATGTCATCTTTTAGAGAGTATCCATCCAGCCAAATTTTAACGATTTCCTTTTGCTTTATTTAAACGGCGTTTGCAATGTCTTCGTAACAATGTTAGAAAGTAAATCCACTTCAAATTTAAGTCACAAATTAGTCCTATACTTAGGCCTTTGATCTGCGAGTCTTTTCCTACTTGTATATTCTGCAGCAAACTAGTCATAATACAATGCAAAATTTGTATGATTTAATTATCAATAATTTTTTTTAAAGTTAATACTAAATTAAATAATTTGGTCGTCATTGTAATGAAAGGATAATAATTTCACTTCTAATCGTATGTTCTTTAAGTCAACACGTGAAAGTAGACAAAGTTTTTCACGTTTCTCTCTTTGAAGTGAATTAAGTCGGAGTTGTTTATTTATGAGAGTACCTTGCGGAACTATTTCGTCAAATCTGGAAATATTCCTCTAGCGGAAGAACGGATAACATGTACCAACATCCTGGATTTGTATGAGGAATTAAGTTGAAGTCCATTTTAGCCCAAGTGACCTTGATCGTGATCGAATATCAAAAGTTGAATGCTCCCAGATAGAACTTACATCAATACGGCCTCCTCATATTTCCAGCATACCAAGTTACAGAAAGTGGGGACGACTAGAGAAACGCTTGACTTCCAGGAACAACGACACCGTTCGTAAGTGGTTTGATCCTATACGCACATTATATACGCGCTACCTTTTTTACAAAACTTTTTTTAATTCAGTGATCGCAAAGACACAATGCCAGCCGTTGAAATCACCATGAGTTCTACTAAGCATTGTGTCACAAGAGCAACATTTTTCTCCCAGTATTTGAAATTTCATAAGATGATTAGCTATGATTACCAATGTAACACAACTAAAAGTGGATATAGAAGTGCTCAACGATAAGTGCTTTCAGAGGTAACAGTGGAACACAGCAGATAAAAATCGACAGAATGTTTCTTCATGAAAATTGCGATGGTGCAACCACCTTTTTCAGCGTAAGGGTTGGACTCGGACCAGGAGACCCTATTTGTACATGCGTACGTATTAACTTGTATAATAATTGCTAAATGTGTTTTGCGTGCAGGTACACGTGACAGAAGTCTTTTTGAAGAGATACCGTCTATCCAAAATTTAAAATCTAACTCCAGAAAAATCCTCAGTGTGGATACAATAAATACCATGGTTATGTATCATTATTTAAATTCAAATGGGAAAAATTCAAGTGTTTGTGTGTGTATATATGTGTATATATAAATATATATATATATATATATTATTAGGTAATCTACCGGTTAAGGTAGGTTTTTCGATGGACACAACTATCAAATAAACATTTTGTAACTCCCCACCTAGCAAACTAATCTATATCAGGTCCCTTTTCATCTCGGTGTACTTCTTTCCTCCCTTCTTCCCGTCCAACATCCCTATCCTGTTCCTACCCTTACCTCGCTTGCCCAACATTCTCCCCTCTATTACCCTCTTCAACATTCCACTACCGCTCAATACGCCTTTCATCCATTTTTCCTGCCTCCATAGGATTTCTCTCAACAAACCCCTCTCCTCCCCCACCATTTCTAGTACTTCCTCATTTGTTTTCCTTTCGGTCCATTTCACCTTCTCCATTCTTCTCCAGACCCACATTTCAAAAGCCTCCAATCTACGTCTATCCTCCTGCTTCAGCGACCACGTTTCCGCGCCGTACATAGCTACGCTCCATATCAGAGTTTTTACGAGTCTTGTCTTAACATCCCTACTCAACGTCCCCGTCATCAACTCCCTCCTCCTTGAGAAAGCCTCCTTGCCTAGCGCAATTCTTCTCCTTTCGTCCCTACCACTTTGACCGTGTTGGTCCAAAACACTTCCGAGATATGTAAACTGTTCTACCTGCTATATTTTTTCCCCGCCTATTTTAATATTTAGCTTAGCCTTTTTCTTTCTGGAAAATCGCATGACCTTTGTTTTATTAATATTTATTCTCATCCCATATTTATCGCACTGAACCTCCAATTCACTCAACAATGCTTGCAACCCCTTGGCTGACTGAGCAACTAATGCTTGGTCATCAGCAAACCTAACCGATTTTACGAATTCCCCTCCGACTTTCATTCCTACCTCCAGTTCTTCCCATGCCTCTTTAATCATTTCCTCTACATATACGTTGAACAGTACCGGTGACAATGGGCAACCCTGCCTTACACCTTTTCCTAACACTGCCCATCCGGACTCTCCGTTCCCCACTCGCACCTGAGTAGTCTGAGACATGTACAGGTTGCGGATCAGTCTCCTGTCCCTCCAATCCATTCCTATTTTCTTCAATACCCGCATTAATTTTTCCCAATTCACTCTATCAAACGCTTTTTCGAAATCTACAAAACAGGCAAAAACGTCCTGATTGTATTCTATATTACTCTCGACTAGTGATCTCATTACTGCAATGGCATCACGCGTACCTCTTCCTTTCCTGAACCCAAACTGATCATCCCCTAAGTAATCATTTGCCTTACTCTCTATCCTTTTGTTGATGATCCTGAGAATAACTTTAGCTGCGTGGGATATCAAACTTATCGTTCTGTAATCCTCACATGACGAAGCCTTTGCCTTTTTTGGAATAGGAACTAACACCGATCTCACAAAATCTTCCGGCCAGATTCCTTCCTCATAGATACTACGAATCAGTCCATATATGGCCTTCTTCCCACCTTTCCCTAACCATTTCAACATTTCTACAGGAATATTGTCCACCCCCACAGCCTTATTTACTTTCATCTCCTTTAATGCCCTTTCTATTTCATCGTCGAGTATGCCTGGACCTAAGCTATCTTCTTCTACGTCATGTTCCTTTTCTATGTCTAACCTTGACGGCCTAAGTTCTTTACCATACAGTGTTTCTATATATTCCTTCCATCTCTCTTGGATTTTTCCTGGTTCAACTATTATCTTACCCCATTTATCTTTAACTGTTAGCACAGATCTTGCCTTCTTACTTCCCGATAATAACTAAACCTTGCTGTATAGAGCACCAATTTCACCCTTCTTCTGTAAACTTTCCATATCCTCGCATTGCGTTTTCCACCATTCTTCTTTTGCTTTATTTGTGGCCCTTCTCAATTTATTGTTTAACTCTTTGTACTTCATTTTTCCTAACTCTGTGTTTACATTTTTCCATCTTCTTCTCTCATCCATCTTCGCAATCATCTCATCCGTTACCCATGGTTTCCTTATCCTTTTCCCGTTAACGGTTCCTATAGTGTCTTTAGCGGCTTCCAATATCCCTTTCTTGATACATTCCCATTTTTCTTCGATAGCACTCAGTCTTTACCGTTTATCTATTTCCATGTGAATGAGTATATACGATATATACATATATATTTCATAAATGAGGCATATACGAGGATGCCTGGTGGCTGGAAAGGTAGCATCATCACAGTGAGAAAAATAATGAAAATTTCGTAAAAAACAAAAGCAAGGAACATAAATTACAGAAGCAGACAAAAACGGAGGAAAGTATACAGAAGAAACTAAAAATGCTTTGAAAAAGGATAAAAACGAAAAAAAGGGGACAGGAAAAAGGGATGAATGCAAGAAAGAAAGCGTATTGTAGCAGCGCAACGGCATTATCCTCTTCCTCCAGCAGATCAGTCTTCGCCTTCTTCTGACTTAGTCCCCTCTACATTTCCTCCTATTACTGTTTTCAGTATACTATTGTGCCTTTGAATGTGTTCAAATAATTTCCCTTTTGTTATTGAGTCATCGGTAAGGTTCTCGCTTCACACTCTTAGAAGTATTTAATTTGTTTTTCTATCAATTTTATCTTTATTATTCTTCTTTATCACCAAAATACCGTCAGCTTTAATCTTTTTTCCGGTTCCCCCTATTGTCCACATCTAAAACCTGCACATAAAATACACTCCTATGCGTAAGTTTTAATTATTTCCTTCCTGCCCATGCTGCTATTTTCCGTTTGAAGTTATTTCTTCTGATGGAAAGCCTCCTTCGCCACTAATGCTCTGTTTACTACGCATATTTCCCTTGCTTATTCCACCGCTAATGGCCTTGATATCTAAATAGCAAAAAACTTCTTCTTGTTCCAGCTATGCTTTTCTTACCCTTACTTCGCCAATTACTGCAACTGTCGGAAGTCTGCCCTAACTTCACCTTACTTAATCCAACTTTGAGTACTAAATGAATGTAAAGGGAAGAGGAATACGGCTAAATGTTTAAATTTAAACCAAGTAGTCTTTTGCTCAAACTAGGAAAGTTTTTGGTCAAGTTTTCATTAAAATAATATGGATAGTGAAATTAAACAGCATTCGTAGGAAATAACTTCATGTTATTGGCCCCGGTGGTGCCGGGGGTAACGCCCTCGTCTGCCAATCCAAGGGTCGCGGGTTCGATTCGCGCCTCGGTGGGTTTTCATCCACCTAGGACCCAGGTGTTTGTAAATGTGATCATTGTTAATAGTCCGATGTAAAGGCCAAAAGGTGCTGTTTTCGAACTACATAAATAAATGTTTTAGCTGGAAGGATGTATAAGAATCTTTTAATAAGAATGTTTACTTGCTCTTCAGTAGGTGCTTGAGAAATGCAACTGTATGTGCATTTTTCGATTGGTATAAGCCATACGATAGGGCAAACAAGAGAGAGTTATGCAAGACTTACAAAAGAAAGATATGGAAGGAAAGAGCAGTTATTGGATGCTATAAAAGCCATGCATGAAAATAGCAACTTAAAGAGTGAATGGAACCTTGGGTGACTGGTTTGAAATAAATCAAGCAATGATACAAGGATGTGAAACGTCATTATGGTCATTCAAAGAGTTTATAAATAAATGACAGAGATGAATGAATAAGGCATACATGTGTCATTCATTTTTTCAAGGTATAAATTCACTCGTCCTTCTGTATTCTGACGATACAGTATTTCTCGCTGAGAGCTTACCAGGGTCTGGATAGCTTCAATGAGGTAGCATAGAGAATAAAATGAGAGTCATATGCGTCGAATACGAAAGTAGTGTCGCTTAGCAAATTGGATGATAAAATTGCATAGTGAGAGTAAACAGTGAATCATGGCAATTATTTTGTT
Source organism: Hetaerina titia (assembly GCA_037158775.1). Taxonomy (NCBI): domain Eukaryota; kingdom Metazoa; phylum Arthropoda; class Insecta; order Odonata; family Calopterygidae; genus Hetaerina; species Hetaerina titia. Next base: position 53,299,811 of record CM073774.1, on the reverse strand, counting down.
TTCGAAATAGAGTAGAATAGATTAAGGAAGTAAATACGAAATACGTACTAATACCAGAAAAATGTTTGCTGATAGTATGAAGAGCGTATCAATGAAAAATCATGTTGGTCTAAGCTAGAGAAAAACGAAATCGGACAAAGTCGTTAATTATGTCAAGCATTTTGGAAAGTACCTCGGTGTACATAATAAATATGCATTTCAAATTAATCTGGTACGTACGGGGTACTCGAGGAGTAACTGCAGTAAAAGAAGGAGAAATTGAGTAAAAAATAAGTGTACACTGAAAATATTGGGCTCACCGTTCAATAACAATGAGGAAATAAGTTTGCTCGCCTGTCATATTGTTAAAATGTGAGATATTTTAATTTCCAAAGTAATAAATGAGAGAAGGGTTTGAGAATTGTATGAGAGGAAGTGGTAGGTAGAGAAATTAATGGGTGAATATTGCTGTGGAAGTACGAGTTAATCAGTAAAACATTGTTTCAAATGTCACAAAGTTGAAAGGGGTATTATTATTATTATTAGGTAATCTACCGGTTAAGGTAGGTTTTTGGATGGACACAACTATCAAATAAACATTTTGTGACACCCCACCTAGCAAACTAATCTATATCAGGTCCCTCTTCATCTCGGTGTACTTCTTTCCTCCCTTCATCCCGTCCAACATCCCTATCCTGTTCCTACCCTTTCCTCGTTTGCCCAACATCCTCCCCTCTATTACCCTCTTCAACATTCCACTACCGCTCAATACGCCTTTCATCCATTTTTCCTGCCTCCATAGGATTTGTCTCAACAAACCCCTCTCCTCCCCCACCATTTCTAGTACTTCCTCATTTGTTTTCCTTTCGGTCCATTTCAAGGGGTATGCAAGAAATAATTACTATTGAAGAGATTATTCAGAGTTCCTCGAAATAACCTGAGCATTTGTCTTCCCCTACCCCTTCACGCCAATTTCATATGGAGACAGTGCAAAGGGTATCTGTTCAAGCATTTCATACATGAGTATATTATAAAAGAGGTCTCAAGTGTCCGTAATTTTCTTCAACTCTTTACCTACATTGAAAAACACTGCACTGCATATGCCTCAGACGTATATTCGCCAAGTTAGGTTGCCTGTGGCAAGACAAGTACATCACGTGATCAGACATGCTCATAAATATAACTAAGTTTTAGTCTCCTCGATAAAGCTGTTTATTAATAATCATGTTACCTTAATACACACGAATCATCCGAATTTCATCATAGACATTAATCAGTGCAATATTGCAATTTGGAAAGCCAAATATCGTTTTTGTACCTTCATTAAAGCCATATATCTACCAAATTGAAAACGTACGATTTCTTTATGGTCTAAGATTAATTATTCAGCGCTGAAAATGGAACCATGTATTTCTGCAGTCTACATTTACCCTGTATCCACTATATTATTTTTTTCATATTACTATTTTTGATATTCTACCGTTCCCGCCTTGTATGGAACATCTCATCTTTTAAAAAGTCAACACTTCGTACTGAAAATAGAAACTCTTCACAGAAGCATTCTGCCATAAAGTCATCAGTTCCTCACGGACCCTCAAAGTAGACGAACGTGTTTTAAAGCAACGCACTAGTCACCGCTCGAGAGGATTAGAGACCGCTGGAAGGCACACTCCCGTGGGCGAAATGGGAAAGGGCATGGCGGTGGATGTCAAGTGTATTATTTGCCGTAGAAAATTGAGAAATGGGAGTCCAGTGTAGTGGGTGTTGCTCTTGGTACCACTTTAATTGCTCTAAGAGTAAACTGGAGGATTGCGTGAGTGACAATTGGCAGTGCTGTAAGTGTGAAAGTCAAAAGAATCGAAGAGGTTTAGAAGAAAAAGAGGTGGTAATTGAAAAGCTGCAAGCGGATTTAAGCATCGCTCGTAAGACAATTTTCAGCCTTTCCGCTGAAAATGAGGAACTTAAAGCATCATTGACAGAGATGAGGCGGCGGGTGAAACAAAAAGTCGAAGATGATCTCCTCTTTGTCCGAAGGTCTGATACGAGGAAACCGGAAGATTTAAGGACGACCAGAAGCTCATGTGACGCAGATGCCGATCGGGCTGGAGAGATACGGGAAAGCATCCTACCGAGAGAGCAGCCTAAGAAGCTAGGAGATAAAAGGAAGGATAGAATAAATGTGAGACCGAAGAGGGAGGTGATTCCGATGAGGGAGGACATAGTGTCAAGGGAGGGGACGTCTCTTGGTGATCCAGGGTCACGCAAAGTGAAAATATTTGGTGATTCCATAATACGTTACGTCAGAGGTTGTGGCGAAGTATCGACGAAGGCGTTCAGTGTTTTCCGGGGATAAGAGTGGAACATTTGGACAATAAAATTGCTAATATGGCTAGTGAAGGTGATGAAAGAGTTGTCATAATTCACGTAGGGAAAATGCGGTATTTCTTTTTTACTTTTTTGGGTGGTGACCTAACACCCCCCGCCACACGCCCTTGCGGCGGCTTGCGGGGTATTATGGAGATGTAGATGTAGATGACGTAAAATGTGCTAAGTCAGAAGACCATCTAATCGGTTTTATTTGGGATTTGGTGACTTCGGCCAAAAATAAGTTCAAAAGTGCGCAAATTGTTATCAGTGGAATTCTTCGTAGAAGGGACATACATTGGAAGAAAATCGACGCCATTAACGAAGGAATAGAGTGGGTTTGCGTCCAACAAAATCTGACATTCGTGGACCCTAATTGTTGGGTCGGTGACAGTCACTTGGGCCGAGATGGAGTGCATTTAAACAGGAAGGGATCCCGGGTTTTGTCAAATCTGTTTAAAAATGTCACACTAAAGCTCAGTGAGCAGGGAAACCTGTAATGGGCACAAGAGGTGGACTTCACAATACCGAATGAAAGGAAGGTAAGGACTTAATAGTTTTGCAGGTAAACTGCCGAAGTATTCTAAATCAAGTATGTCATTTCGAGACGTTAGTTGATGCATGTAATCCGGATATTGTGATAGGTACGGAGTCGTGGCTAAGTGATCGCATTATGTCAAACGAGATTTTTCCTCAAAATTTGGCAGTTTACAGAAGGGATAGGGATGGTCGTGGAGGGGGGATATTCATATGTGTAGATAAAAAATTAATAAGCACGTTGGAATGGATAAGAAATGATTGTGAGATGATATGTGTTCATGTTAAAGGTAGGAATGGAGGGAAAACTTTAAAAATTGTTGCTATGTATAGAAGCCCCAACGAAGGGATGTACGCAGTCGAGGTATTAGCAGACATATGCTCGGCTAACCCTGAGGATCATATCCTCATAGCGGGGGACTTAAACCCTCCAGGTGTTCAATGGTCGGCAGACGAGGTCACGGTGGGGGGTGGGAAGGCCCAAAAAATCGTTAGTCGTCTTATAAACGAGGAGGGTTTTGTACAGTTGGTGGAAAAACCCACGCGCGGGGGAAACATCCTCGACGTCATACTTGTGAGACCGGAAAAGTGGGTAGGGGAAGTTGAAGTCCTTCCGGGAATAAGTGACCATCCAGCTGTGCGTATGTACCTGAATTGGGAGGGGGCTCAGTATAAGGGGCTAGTAAACAAAAAGACAGTTTGGCAATATAAACGTGGTGATAGGGGGAGGGTTCCAGACCTTTTTAAGGGAAAAGTATTCGAAATGGGCAAGTGGTGGGCAGAATGTAGAAGAAATCTGGAAAACATTTAAGGAGATAATGGAGGAGGGATTAAATAAATTTGTCCCGAAAAACATTCTTAAAGAAAATACTGACCCAGAGTTCTACAACCGCAAAATCAGATCCTTGAAGAAAAAACTGAGAGTGATTCATAAAAAACGGAACGAGAGCTCGGAATGGCTCATAATTTACAAACAATTAGTTCGTGAATTAAATAGAGAAAATAAAATAGCCAAAGAAAGTTTTCTACAGAAAATAATCGGGATAGATAATGGAAATAAATTTTATAAGTACCTCCGGATGAGGAAAGACAACAGGGAAAACATAACAGCTTTAAAAAAAGGGGATGGAACACTAATCGTTGACGATAAGGAAAAGGCTAATGCATTTAATAATTGGTATGCAAGTGTATTTAAGGTGATGGTAAACAAAAAGGATCCTGTAGATACATCTCTGAGTAAACAAGGAGTAGAGATAATATTAATTACCAAAAGTATTAAAACGACGAGCGCAGAAATTTATAAAAAAATAACGAAAATGAGGGCAAATAAATCAAAAGGGCCCGACGGTATCTCAATTGACTTGCTCAAATTGGGTGGTAGTGTAGTTTCAAATTATAATAATCACTTATTCAATGTTACCTTAAACAATAACGCCCTGCCAAATGATTGGAAGTAGGCATATGTTACGCCAATTTTCAAAGGAGGAGGTAAGGCACTAGTTGATAATTATAGACCAGTAAGCTTGACATCTGTTGCATGCAAGCTATTAGAAAAGATATTGGCTGACTATCTCTGGGATTTGTGGGAGAGTGAGAATTGATTGCATAGTTGCCAATACGGTTTTAGAAAAGGGCACTCTTGCGAAACACAGCTATTAGGGTTCTGCTAAGAAATGCTCGACTCTATGGATGCGGGAATAGAAGTGGATGGTATAATAGTCAATCTGTCAAAAGCCTTTGACAAAGTTGACCACGATCGCTTAGTGCTGAAGATGGGCCAATAGCCACTGCACACTGATGGAAGAGTAATCTCGTGGGTCAAAAATTTCATGGAAGGTCGATCACAAAGGGTCAAATTAGGAGAAGTCTATTCTGAAAAGACAAGGGTAACATCGGGTGTCCCACAAGGAAGCGTACTTGGCCCGCTCTTGTTTTTAATATACATAAATGATCTCCCAGTAGATATTATTTCTCAGATAAGACTTTTTGCAGACGACTGTATCATCTATAGGAAAGTAGAAAATGACAGAGACCGCGATACTTCAAAGGGACATAAATAAAATGGCGGAGTGGGTGACAAATAATGGGATGGATATTAATGTTAGCAAATGCAAATCCATCACCTTTAGTAACAAGGTAAATGGAAACAATAGGGAATATAAATTCTCAGAAAATGTCATTCCTAGAAGTGATAGTTGCAAATACTTAGGTGTATATTTAACCAAGGATTTAGGGTGGGGGCTAAATGTGGATTACAGTTTTAAGAAAGCTTTGAAAACTCTTCATTGGATGATAAGAAACCTCAAAGGGAGCGTTAAAGCAACTCAGGAGAAAGGGTATCAGATCCTGGTAAGACCAATTTTGGAGTACGCTTATCTAGTATGGGACCCTCATGAAGAAGGACAAATCAAAAAACTAAAAAAGGTGCAAAGAAAGGCTGCCCGATATGTACTGGGGAAGCATAGGAGGATGGATAGTGTGTCTGACATGTTAAAAACGCTGGGCTGGAAACCTTTACAAACTAGAAGGAAAGGAAGCAGACTTTGTGGAATGTTCCGCATTCTGAATGGGGAGAAGGCTTGGGCAGATCTAAGGAAAGAGGCGGGGAACCCGAATTTTATTGGGAGAAATGACCACAAATTTAAGGTAAAATGCCGGGCACAAAGAACGAATAAAAAAAATTTTCTTTTCTAAATAAAACAATTGTTGATTGGAACAATCTACCTGCAAAATTTTTTAAGCCCTTTCCTAACAGAGTCCAAACTTTTAAGAAAAGATGTAAACAACTTCTGTAATCATTTGATTAATGTGTTGTATATAATTAAATGTAACAGCTTAGTATTTTTTTCTTGTAGATTGGGAAACAAATGTTAATGAAAGGGGGATTTTCTTTTTTTTTGTATGTACTACAGATTGGTGTTTGGAAATGTCCTTAAAGTGTATTTTTTTTCTGACTGATTTTATTTATTATCTTTTGTGACATTGATTGTATTTCAGAAATCATGTTATTTTTCCACGGCAAGTTTATTGTAACACTTGGGACTTGTGCGCCACCTGACATTTGTCTATTTGTACAAGTATATTTTAATAATAATAATAATAATTAACATACAAAATGTAGCGATACACAGTAAGTAGCCCAGTTTTAACCTACAGAAACAAATATTAAACAAAAACACTGATCGCTGCTAAAACCGTCAAAAAACAATCGATTTTACTCCCCAAAAAATTCACATTTAATGGAAGAATATATTAAAAATGGCCTGTTTGCAAGTCAATTAAAGTAAAAAGTGACTCAAATCTGAGTTTCACGTTTTTTTTGATCCACTGGATACACATAACATGAGCCCGTAGTTGCAGCCCGAGGAGATGCCTGGTAAACATTTCTACATCTACATAATACCCCGCAAGCCGCCACAAGGGGGGAAGGTGTTAGGTCACTACCCGCCACCAACCACCCATTTGATGGTCCCTGCAGTTATTCACGAGAACTTATGACACGAGCTTTCTGATATTCTGCCATGACACCCTTTTTTTCGAACTGCTCTTCCGATAATTTTCGAACCACAGATAAAAACGGCATATATAACCACAGATTCCTCAATAAAGCGTCTCAGCCTCTAATATATTAGTGCTTTAGTCTTTAGTGTCTCGGCTGTCTTTTCATGAGGGCATCTGATCTTGATTCATATAGTATGAAGTTAGTCGTAATGTTCTAAATATTCTTATGATTACGCCAAGACCTATCAGTGTGATTGCGTATCCATAATTAATGAGAATAATTAGAGTATCAGGAGCAGTTCATATATTTGGGCAGTAATTTAGACGTAAATATGAATATTATTGGATATAGTAAAAGAAGAATTGGGTTAGCGAAAGAAGAATTGTCACAAAGGGAACTGATGGCAGGTACTGTACACAAGGTGAGGAATAAAGTATTAAAAGGCTTTAACTTGGAGCATAGCGTTGTTTAGACCTGAAGCCTGTTTTTTTTAGGCAAGAGAATGAGAGAGATTGAAGGATTTCAAAGAAGAAAATAAGTCGAAGAAAGAGAGGAAGATGAACGCTGAACGTTATCATTAGGGTGTGCAAGAGAGGGAGTTGCTTGGGGACATTCTGAAACGGTATACTACCTTGAATAAAAAGTTCCCGGAATAACCACCGTGTGGCGCTCCCATCGTTCCGATTTGAGTTCTGTTTTTTTTTGTTAAATTGGTACATCTGTTGTTGATATTCCCTTTAAATCTTAGTGTCATAACTTGACATTTGCAAAAGTTACGTAGCCAAGAGTACATCTATCTCTGTGTGTGTTGGCGATTTTTTACAATTGCAGAAATGGATTTAAATTTGCAACAACGAAATTGTATTCAATTTTGCGTAAAAAACGGATTTAGTGGCGCACGGACGTTGGAAATGTTGGAAAAGTGTTTCGGCAACGATTCTCTAAAAAAAACGGTCGTTTACCAGTGGCACGAGCGGTTCAGAAGTGGTCGTGAGTCAATCGAAGATGATGAACGCAGTGGCAGACCATCGACATCGAAAGTCGGTGAAAAAATTGATAAAGTAAAAGAAATGTTGGTCAATAACCGCAAATTAACCATCAGAGAAATAGCGGAGGACTTGAACATTGCCTATGGATCCGCCCAAGACATTGTGGTTAATGATTTGGGTTTCCGTCGTGTAGCAGCAAAGTTGGTGCCAAAAGACCTCAATTTCATGCAAAAAAGAGACCGTGTTGACGTCGCAAAAGACATGATTTGCGAGGCTGAATCCGATCCCACATTCATCAAAAGGATCATTACTGGAGACGAGACGTGGGTTTATGAGTACGACACGCAATCCAGACATCAGGCAAGTGAATGGCGTTCACCAAATGAGCCGAGACCAAAAAACCACGTCGTTCTCAGTCAAAAAAGAAGGCAATGCTGACGGTTTTCATGGATTACAACGGTGTAGTGCATCATGAATTTTTGCCAGAAGGCCAGACAGTAAACAAAGAGTAATATTTGGGCGTTATGAGACGTTTGCGTGAAGCAATTCGCCGAAAGAGACCAGAAATCGTCGCACAGTGCGTCGAGACCGTCGCACAGTGCTATCATTATTCGTAATTTTTTGACGAAAAATGCAACAAATACCATACATCAGCCACCGAATTCACCTGATTTGGCTCCCTGTGACTTCTTTCTGTTCAATCGAGTTAAAAAACCATTACGGGGAACGCGTTTTAGCAGCCGAGAGGAAGTAATGGAAAAATCGCAGGAAGCACTGATGGACATACCGAAAACCGAATATAAAAAATGTTTCGAGGATTGGATCAAGCGCTGGCATAAGTGTGTTGCAGTCGATGGGGATTACTTTGAAGGGGACAATATAGATTTAGATGAATAAACTTGTATTTTTAATTTTCTGAATAAATTCCGGGAACTTTTTGATCAAGGTAGTAGTAGGCTGGTCGAGGAAATATTGAATGGCCCTGCAGTGTTGAATACCACGATAGAGGAGGGAATGTTTTGTACGAGGTAAAAAAAGGAAGAGAATTGGCTTCTTAGATAGTTTGAAGGCAGGCAGAAGTCGTAGAGAAAGAAGTGAATAAAGTAACGTAAGGTTAAAGAAAAGAAGTTCTCGTGATACGCAGAAGAAAATTAACGTTAGGGATCATGCATATTACAAGATATGTCATTAGGCGGAATAATATTATTGAAGTTCACACAGATTCACGAAGATTCAGGCAGAAAATAACTAACTCATTCTAAGACCATTTCCATGTCTCGCAATTTTCTTTCTTTCATAAGCTGACCCTGTTACTTGGATTTTCAGGTACATGAATAAATTCATGCACAGCAAAATATACTTGAACCCTTTACATCGCTCTCTGAATACAGATCCCCCTTTAAAAAATCCAATGACTGATCAGATTTTACGGGTTTACTGTTGTATAAATCGAACCATTTCTTTAACTGGTTACCATTTACTGTTCTTCGAATTTTTTCCAGGCAATACTCTAAGATTCGGACAAAGGCAAAACTAAAACCACATGATATAACATCTGTGGTTAAACTTCTTTCTCCCGACTTAAACAGAGAAAATAGAAGTCGCATTCCGCTATACTTAATACACACTATCATTAGTATTTCACAGATGAATTATAGGTAATGGCTTTCCTAAAGACATTCAGAGAGATATTTTCGTAAAGTTAACACCTCTTTGCATATTGACCAAACTATTGGGTAATGGGCGTCAACAGAGAAAGTACACCTGCAGTTACCAGATTTAGTAATTAAGCCTCTGCTTAACAAGTTAACAACAGTAACAACAGATTTAGTAATTAAGCCACTGCTGGTGGTGCTTCCACGTGCATCAGTGGCCAGAGTGAACTGAGTTCAACAAAAAGGAAAGATCTAATAATATGATAGATAGAATATGCATTACAAATATTTGGATTAGGAAATACTGGCATAAATATCCATGTAATTGCTCAACATTTGTCACATTAAAATATACAATGTAGCAATGCGCAGTGAGCAACTTAGTTTTAACCTACACAGTCTGCACCGAGAGGCCACCTTGTTAAGTAAAAAACGTATGTTCAGCAGTTTGACTTTCAAGGAATTGATCATGGGCACAAGTCTTAATAGAAACTGGCCATCCCCTGAGGTCTGAAAACAAGTCGTGAAGTAGACTACATCTATGATTACGTTAACTCATGCCTTTCTCTCGTGTGACTCACTCAACCGGTTAACAAAAAAATATAATTTTAAGGTCAAATTCAATACGACCATTAATCATCGAAGCTATTTCCAATTCGCAAGTGTGATTGTTGAACCCTGCAATTACCTACCTTCGGACTGTGCAAGAATGATTGCACGCAGGCCACTTCTTTAAAATGTAAAGCCAAGTATTAATAAAATACTCTGATTCCAAAATATCATTAATGATTTTCTTAGGATCATCTTGTCGCAATAAGAAAAATCTCAAAATGTCTGTTTTAATCAACAAACACGCAATGGAAAAGCGTGTGGGCACCCTAGGTATGTCTGACATGAATTGAATAACTATGGAAACTACTAAAGAATATATACTAATTGATTACTGCGAGAGTATGAGATTAGGAGAGTCAGCATGGGTTTCCGTAAGAATGAATAGAAAAGAAAGGAGGAAGGCTATAGACCAGTTGAGGAATTTAACAGTTTTTGTATATAAAAAGTGGAATAGAGTCCCCATCCCTTTCAATCCTTATGATTCCTATAGCTTCAATGTCTCTTTGGGTATGAATTGGCATGAATCTGTTAGTTTTGCATGTGGTTTCAATTTTTTTTGCGGGCGGTGACCTAACACCCCCCGCCACACGCCCATCCAACTGCTTGCGGGTGATTGTGTGGATCTAGATCCTGTTACTGTCGGTCACTCTCTACCAGGCTCATGCCGAGGAAGGACGTGCTCGAGTTCGCTCCCGGGAACCGGTGTGACCGTAGCTGAGCCTACCTGCGTTCCTGCTGTAACTTCTGTGCCTCTGTGCTTGTTCTTTCCTAGGAAAAGTACCTTTTTAGATTTTCAAAATGCATTTGACAGGTTCCCCATGGTGAACTTACCCATAAATTAAAGGGCGCAATAAATCGGGTTGAAGATTTACTTTTAGAGCGGGAACTTAGGGTATTCCTTGACGCCGCTAGTTCTGACAGCGTGCGAGTGACCTCGGGGTACCTCAGGGAAGTGTAATCGGGCCTTTCTTGATTTTTGTTAATCGTTTGAACCGCGCAGCGAAAATTAAGAATAGAATGTTCGCGGATAACACTGATTTATCGGGAGATATCGGGAGATATCTGGGGATGGGGATCGTTTAATTCTAGCACAGGATCTAGATTGCAAAACTACTCCTTAATGTTGTTCAAAATGGGGATTGTCATTAAATCTTGATAAATGCCCGGTGGTAAATTTCTTTAAAAGATCAACATGATTTGTTTACAAATTAGCTATAGTTGACCTAGAAGTAGTTGATACGGTAAAATACCTAGGTGTTACATTCACTAAAGACTTTAACTTTACGTATGACCGCATTAGAATGCCATTAAATAATGTACTGCTCTTTACAGTATTGCTTGCTCGGCCTTTTCTGTTTTTAAGATCCCCTGCCATCCCTCATTTCTCTCTATGGGGAGATCCTCCCGCTACCTGTAGCGTTGGGTCGCATTCCCTACCTGTGTCCTTGGAGAGGAGATCGTTGTATGTTGCATGTTCATGTGGTAGTGGAGTTTCGCCTTCTTGATTTTCAAATCCTAGCTAGCCCGTTATTGGATAAATTTCTAACGGCATCCTAAGTGGCAATTATTTCTTAGATGATAATATGTGTGTTTGCATGCCCGTAAAATGAAATAAATTTTGCGTTAATGTATACGCCACTGTGGCCATGGGTTTGCATGTATGTGTTTCTTTGGAATGTGGTTTTCTTCTCTTTTACAGGCGGTGACCTAACACCCCCCGCCACACGCCCTTGCGGCGGCTTCAGTATTATCTAAATGTTAGTAAGTATTATGTACGCGTAGCTGTAGGTGAACTTGGGGTACCGACATACGTAAAGTCTGCGGGCATGCGTTTAAAAAAATGGGATTTATTAGACGAATTGTAAGCAGAAGTGACTCCAAGGTAAAGAAACATTGGTAACACGCTCTTGTAAGATCTCATCTAGGATATGCATGTAACGTATGGGATTCGAGTGAAAAATGCCTCATTCGGGAAATAGAGAAGGTCCAACGCCGGGCAGCCCGTTTGGTTAAAAACTCTAACAATAAAACGAAAAGGGTCACTGTAATGCTTGCGGAGTTGGGGTTGGAATCATTAGAAGAGAGAAAATTCAACGCTAGGTAGAAATTTATAAATAAATTCAGATCCGCATGTTTCAGTACCGAGGTCTCGAAAATTAGTCGCACACCAACATACATTGATCGCTTGGACCATATATATAAAATTCGGGAAAAACGAGATGCCAAAACTAGCAGACTGAACCATTTCTTTTTCCCACTGACAATACGGGATAGCAACTGTAGGGTTATAGATAGGAAAAATTCCATTTGCCACCATCAGCGTCTAGGGAATATTTAGGTCTACTCAATTTCATGTACTTTCACTAATTTCGCGTATTTAGTTGTCAAAACCGTTTCTTTCCGCATGACCGTATTAGAGAGAGACGAGGGATGGAAGGGGAATTTGAAAAATAGACAAGGCAGAGCAAGCTATACTGTAACGACCATTAGATTATTTAATGGCATTCTAATGCGGCGGTGCGGGAAGGGTTTTGACAACAAAAAGCACGAGGCTTATGAAAGTGCATGCAATTGAGTAGAACTAATTTTTCCCCAGGCTCCGAGGGTAGCAAGTGGAATTCATGCCATCTCTAGCCCTACAAGCGGGTCGCAGTAGACCAGGGATAGAGCGTTGGAATACTACCGAAGGGCCCGGGTTCGATTCCCAGACAAGTCTCTCTGCATCTCCACCCAAGCTGTGTGATTTTTCGGGTACCAGATCTTCCTGGGAAACCATAAACGGCACAGGGAAAGGCACTGCCCCCCCTACCCTGGTGTGTGAATTTCACACGCCGTGGAGCTTAGTACTGGGTGAACTCTACCATCACCTACTAAACTGACCTTCGGGTTGATTATTGTGTAAATGACGAATGTATGTTGGAGTGCGATTAATTTGCGAGACCTCGATTCTGAAACATGCGGTTCTGAATTTATTTAGTAAGTTCGACTTAGCATTGAATCGCCTTTCTTCTAACGACTCCTACATCAAATCCAGAAGCATATCAGTGACGATTTTCGATTTATCGTAAAAGTTGAACGAAACGGGCTGCCCGGCGTTGAACCTTCTCAGGTTCCCGAATGAGGCCTTTTTCAGTCGGATCCCATAAAATGCATGCATATTCTAAATGAGGCCTTAGAAGAGCGTGGTAACAACGTCCCTTGACCTTGTAGTCACTTCTGCCTACAAGGCACCTAATAATTCCCAATTTTTTAATGCTTGCCGGCGGACTTTACGTATGTGGGCCCTCCAAGTTCAGTCCAGTGATTGTAACCCCTATTTTACCGTATCAACTACCTCTGGGTCAACTACAGCTAATTTGTAAACAAATCCCGTTGATCTTTTAAACTAATTTACCACCAAACATTTATTAATGTTCCATGACAATCTCCCCAATTTGAATATCATTTAATAATGCAATCTTGATCCTGTGCTAAAATTAATCGATCCCCATCCTCAATTATCTCCCGAAAAATCACCGTGTCATCCGCGAACATCCTAATCCTTTTTTTCACTTCGCTGTTAAAATTGTCGACAAAAATCAAGGAAAGTAACGTCATGATTACACTTCCCTGAGGTACCCCGAGGTCCCTCGTACGCTGTCGGATCTAGCGCCGTGACTCCCCTCTGTTTCCGCTCTGAAAGAAAGTCTTCACCCCAATTTATTGCGCTCTTGTTTATACCTGCGAGCTTCCATTTATGAATAAGTTTAACATGGGGAACCTTATCAAATGCCTTTTGAAAATCAAAAAAATATTTCTAGTTGTCCCGAAGATATATCGAAACTATTCGCCTATAATGCAGAGGATTATGACCATCCGTTACATGGACATGTAGGAAAAAAAACACCAATTACCATGAAATTCTTCGGCTGTAAGACATACACGCCGATGCAAGGTGAGACTGGCCTTCGTTCGCCCTATAACATCCCCGGACATGCAGAAATATCCGAAGGGACAGATGACAAAGCGGACACAATCGCCACGGGATCTCACGACATATTGCTCCCATGTTATGCAAACATCGAGTAAAAAAATCCCTCGGCTACACTCCCGGGCTCCGTCGCCAGTCGTCCTCCCGTCCTTGAATGAGCAAGAGGAAGAGAACCGTCGGCGTCACAAGTCAAGGTGAGAGGAGTTCACGGAGGAAGCATCAGCGGGATACACAAAGACGCACGCATGAAATAAATAGGGAGAAACTTCGAGACAGAGTGGGAGAAAGAGGAGGTCAACAGGAGTGAAAGACTGAGAGGGCATAATAGATAACGCACACTCACGGGTCAAAACGAAAACAAAAATCCTTCTCCTTTGGTGATTGGTGAAATATCTCGACCCACTTCAACTCCATAGCAGAATTAGCTCAGAAATACATGTTTTAAATACTTTGTAAAATTTTTAAAACTTTGGCTGAATCTTTTGAAAGATACCACGATGAACCAACCCCAAGATCTGATTAATCCTTGAAAGCATTACTGCCTGAGCAATGGCGACAAGTGATTTCCGAAACACACAGGCTGAATCTACTACGCATCTGTGAAGCAGGTACCTTCTCAGAGGCCGCACGTGGCATTACAAAACGTATCGATCTAAGCTTGGAGGGATCACGAAAGATCTATTGGAAATCAAGCTTCTTTAAAACTTTATTTTCTAATAAGCGATAAGAGACTAAGACAAATTCCATCCAAATCGTTCCGGAGTGGATCGCGCGCAGCGTACAAGAGCCAGATTTGTAAAACGTTTTATGATAAACTGAGAAGGGTATCAAAATTATTAGAGGAGCTAGGATCACTCACAGAGCGAAGGTTTATTTATTTCAGTGAAAGCCTCCGCTAGGGTATGTGGCAGTAAAAGAATACACACCAGACAAATTTTGACCCGAATATGACCCTACCGCGATCGGACAATGTTATTCTGATCCCTTATCATTTGTGGAAAAAATAACATCTTAAATCCATCCGTTCTACTCTTGATCTCTCTCTAATTTTATTGGCATGATCTCTCCTACAGTAGAATGACTGGGTTAATAATACATTTGCAACATCACTTCCGAGAGAGACGACCTTCCTATTTATGCAAGAGATGTAATATAATTTAACCTCTGCTCCGTGAGTGATTCGCAACCTAGCTGCTCTAATATTTTGGATACGCTATCAAGTTTATCATAGCAACGTTTTACAAATCTAGCTTTTCTAAGCTGCACGTGCAATTGATACGACTTCGTGGGGATCCCATATACTTGCAGAATACTCTAAATGAGGCCTAACCAGCGACAGATAACATTTCTCTTTGACCTTTACATCACACTTAAATATATTTTAATATTCTAATAAATCATTTTTTTTTATCTTGTCCACATATTCCCCGTACGTGTTTCACCCAAGAGAGATCGTGAGTGAGGGTAAAGCCTAGGTGATCAGTTAAGTCTCTATATTCCATTTCGGTGTTCCCGATGCAATAAGCGTTCGGGAAGGAATTGCTATTCTTCCAAAAATTGATAACGACGCACTTTTAAAATTTGAATTCTAATTACCAAGTGTCGCGCAAGCGTTGTATAGCAGTAATATCATTTGATTAAACTGCTGTTAAATTACAGATTTAATCTCTTGCATAATTTGGAAGGGAACCTCTTTAGCAATGATACTGAAAATGCAATAATACCCCCATCGTAATACGGTAGGCTGGATAATGTCAATACAATTCCAGAAATAAAGCGTAAGACAGATATATTTATTCCACGATCCATTTTTTTCCACAAACGATAAGGTATCAAAATAACATTGTCCGCGGTAGTGGTAAAAATATTCGGGCCAAAGTTAGTCTGGTACTAAAAAAAGAAAATGTCTTATATAACATTGAAAAGAAATGATTTATTTATTACTGAAACTTAAATCTTCTAATTACGTAATTTCACTCTAATGAAAGCGCGAAAGATCAATCATGAATTATTTTGATAATGGTGGATACCAATTATTTTTAGATATCAAAGTCGATCGCAGTCGACGCACAAGTTGACTAAACTTTCTGCAGTGCATTCAGTCTTGATTAATTTAACGATTTATATAGTCGGTTACACTTGATTAATCTATCTCCATTGCCTTAGATTTCATCATTTCTTCTCATTACACCTTTACATTAAGAAAAATACGAAATATTTTAAAATTGTGTTGCAACAGGAACCACTGGCTTTTACGTGCGGTCATTAGGCATGGGAATTTTCCTTTCAAACTCATTTTCCTGCCCAATAATTGGGGAAAAGGAAAAGGTCACCTAAGAAATCTCGATGCATGATATAATTAATCATCAAGGAGGTGGAAAATATTTTTCTTTTTTCTGCTCGTTCATTAACACAACTGATTCGTACAATATTTCTTATTTCTATTAGCAATAGAACAAATGTCTTTTGAATAATTATCTTTATGTGACCAAGTTGAAAAGAAGTAAATAATTTGTGCTGTTCATGAAAGTGAAATATAGAGTTCAAATAAAAACGGAAACATCACAGTAATTTTGGACCTCAATACATTAACTTTGCGAAAATTACTAAAATAATTCTAACTTTACAAATCTACTGAAATTTTGATCACCGTAAACGTGATTTTTCAGATTTAGATAAACGTATTCTACCATTGAAGGTAGTTTTTAGATATAATCAGACTGAAGAACTATACATTTCTCTAAACCTTCTAAAAAACACAACTTGACATTCATTTTACTCTTCAATGTTCTTCCCTTTCCCATATCCCACTAAAATTTGACATTTAAATATTTTCCGCGTTGTTAATGATATTACCAACCCCAACCATTGCCTTTAACAACTTCTATCAGACTTTATCAGACAAGAACGTATGTCAAAACGTAAATGCAAAAACACAGTAGCACAATGGGCTACATCAAAGAGAGCACCAATGAATGAAATCCCAATCTCCGAAATTGCCACGGAAGCAAGAATTTTGTCCATAATTAAAATTTTATCCTTTCCTTATTTTAATGTTCTCCTTATTTAAAATTGACATTACGTAGAGGAATCATGGTGCCGCTCCTAAATTGATCAACATTATTAACTTCGTAAGTTCACTCACATTTCAAATATAACATAGGCCTATTGAACGCAGGAGGAGAGCCATTTTTAGATGTTTTAGTACCCTGTAAGCCACCACTAGGGTGTGTGGCGAGGGAGAATACAGACCAGACTAATTTTGACCCGAATATTTTTACCCCTATCGCGGTCGGACAAATAATTTCCATTTTGGAGTGGCATAGCCTTTGACGTTTCAATGTTTTTCTAACATCCGCGTTGTACCATCTAGGTTCCGTGTTATCTTCTATAAATTTACTGGGAATGAACTTGATGACGGCTGAGCGCGTGATCTTGAGGAAGTGATCCCACGTATCCTCAGGTTTTTGGTGGTTACTATATTTCTTAAAATTTGCAAATTTACCTTTTAGCAAGGATTTTAGGCCATTATAGTCCCCTTCTTTAAAGAAATCCATTTTTTAGGCTTCTTATTTCTGACCCCATGTAGCGAAAAGGCATTTACTGTCCTGTGGTCACTACTCCTTTTATAGATTCTATAGTTAAGACTTTTTTGGGAATATTCGAGGCTGACAAATTAAGAATATTACTGCCCCTAGTTGGTGAAGTGACAAGTTGATGCAAGGAGTTCAAATTAAAAGAATTCGATAGCGAATCGCAGATCTTTTTGCTTTTACCCCCCGTTTTAAAACAATATAGTATGTGCTCTAATCAATAAATGGAGCATTGAAATCTCCACCGACCATAACGTTGCGATCATTGTATTGCGATAAGAAACCTTTCATTTGCAAATCATAATCTACTATTGAATTATCATTGTCATCTGCCCGTGAAATACGCATAAATACATACTTTTGGATCCAGGACTTTTAAATTGAGCCCCAAACGCTTTCCAAGCAATTACCTGAAATTACTTCAGCCCTGCTGCCGCAGGAATTTTTAATTGCAATAAAGACACATCTCTCGATTCTATTCTGACTTGATTCTGTGTTGGTTTATTTTGTGTGTAGCTTTGGAACTTGAATTTGCATTCACAGACATTGGCATTGTATTTGAAGAGAGAATATTGGCAAGTACAACGCCATTGGGCGCTATTAAACGAACGGTCGCATTCATAAGGAGGGGAGTCTTTCAGTGATGGACGATACGGAGGGAGAGGGACTGCCGGAAGCGTGGCGTATAAAGGAAATCACTCACACGATAATCACTAGCGACACCAATAAATTACTTTCTTTTTTGCTCCAACCAGTTTTAGGCCTCATTGACCAATGTAAAATTTGGAATACGAAGTATTCAAAATTATGGCCATAAATTCGGAAGATAATTAACGAGATAAAGCGCCAGCCATGATGCATATGACAGGCATTGACTACTGTAGGAGAGCAAGAGCATCCCATCGAAGGGTGGGACAGGAAAAGAGACCAAAATTATATTTTAAGTGCTTCTCGCACAGAATGCGATGCAATGCGATCAGCCTGACATTGCGCAGCATGTCTGATAATTTCTTAATCACACCATCAACAACGTATTTCAAGATATAAAGAAAATGATTGTGGAGCGCTTATCCATTTTATTCTACAGTTTAGATTGTGTATTTAACTCATACAGTTGAATAAATAAATAAATAAATATATATATATATATATATATATAACCATAAACGCGGGTCGCGGTGGTCCAGTGGGTAGAGCGTTGGACTACTGACCAGAGGGTCCCGGGTTCGATTCCCGGGCGAGGCACTTTGGGCACCTGCAGCTCCACCCAAGCTAGTTGATTTTTCGGGTACCAGATCTTCCTGGGAAACCATAACTGGCACAGGGAAAGGAACTGGCCCCCCTACCCTGATGTGTGAATATTCACACGCCGTCGGGCTTGGTACACGGGTGAGCTCTACCATCACCTACTAAACCGTCCTTCGGGTTGATTACTGTGTTTATAACCATAAACACAGTAATCAACCAGAAGGTCGGTTTAGTAGGTGATGGTAGAGCTCACCCATGTACCAAGCCCGACGGCGTGTGATTATTCACACATCAGGGTAGGGGGGCCAGTTCCTTTCCCTGTGCCGGTTATGGTTTCCCAGGAAGATCTGGTACCCGAAAAATAAACTAGCTTGGGTGGAGCTGCAGGTGCCCAGAGTGCCTCGCCCGGGAATCGAACCCGGGACCCTCCGGTCAGTAGTCCAACGCTCTACCCACTGGACCACCGCGACCCGCATATATATATATATATATATATATATATATATATATATATATATATGCATGGTGGGGGTCGCGGTAGTCCAGGGGTAGAGCGTTAGACTACTGACTAGACTGAGGCCGGGTTCGATTTCCAGGGTAGCCTCTCTGGACATCTGCAGCTCCACCCAAGCTCTGTGATTTTTCGGGTAACAGATCTCCCTGGGAAATCATAACCAGCACAGGGAAAGGAACTGATGTGTGAATTTCATACACCGTCGGGCATAGTACTGGGTGAACTCGACCATCACCTACCAAACCGACCTTCGGATTGATTACTGTTTTTATGGTTTTCATATACATATTTATATATGTATATATAAACATATAGCATATACATAAAACACGCATCTCTTTCATTAGAACCAGGTCGAGTGATTGTGTCTAAAGCACACAAGGCATAATAGGTGTATAAGTATTGAGGTCTAACAGCTCTAAAAGTTGCCCAAAATCACCCTTAAATGGCACCAACGTCTAAGTGAACAACTCGATTTGTCAATAGAATCTCCCCTCAAGGAAAATAGCCCGAGGAGGTGGCAATAGGCGGAGACACGCTCAAAACCAACCTTTCCTCCACCACTATTCGGGACCCAAAACCAGAAACCTTGCCATCGAGGACTTCTCGAGTGGTACGTGCTTTTCAGACAACGACGCTCTGCCGCGTTGAAGGGTGGAATTTTTTAGAGGCGAAAATTAAATAGGGGAACAAACAAAAAGAGGACCAGAGACGCCCATGACAGAGGAGAGGGGGATAGAGAGGTCCGGCGTGGGCCGGCTTGGAGGAAGTAGCCACACGAACCGCGCGCAGGATTAGGTATATGTGCGGTGAGTGCGTGTCTGTTTGCCTGTGTGTTTGTGTAGTATGTAGGGGAGGTATTAAGCGTGAGGGCAGAGGGAGGGGCAAGGGACGAATCGCGAAATGGGAGGGGGGATTAGGAGGAGCGAAGGGCGGAAAGGTGGGGGGCAGAGCCCTGGAGGAGTGGGACTAGAGGAGCGCAAGGCCGCTGCAACCGGAGGCTTTGGGGACGAGACGGGGCGTCGCGAAGACTGGCGGGGAGCAAGGGGGACGGGAGGCGTGGCGAGGGGAAACGGAGGGGGCCGGCGGGGGGTAGGGGAGGTAGGAGCTCCCGATGTGGAGAAAGAAAACCATTTGCGCCCCGACGCTCAGTTCCCTTCAGTTCCTTTGGAGCGAAGCATCGCGGCGAGGGAAGGCGAGACATCTGATGGTGGTTTTTTTTTCCCCCACGCAGAGCGCGGACCTGGGTTTCCTTTCGGAAACGGGTGCGCAAACCTCCCCCTGGCCCGTTTCCTCGTCCGCGCGGAAGGGGCGTCCTTCCCCGAGGAGACGGTGGGTTGCTGCCGGAGCGCGTGGATTCGGCATCCACTGGTCTCCAGGGGGTCGACGCCGGAGGATTTGTACATTTCGGCAGAAATCGAGTGAGTACCCGAAAGGATTAACATCCAAAGGACACCTTATACATTCTTCCAAAGTTGCCTCCCGCAATTTCCTTTGATGGTATCTCGTTCCAACAAAATCGTGCAGTGACAATCATCGGGTGCGTGGCTCTAGCGAAACGTTTTATTTCGCCTTCCAAAGCCAGGGAAGTGATGATGAAATATTTTATAGAAGTGAAGTGCGTCGCCATTTATATATTTTCATTAGATCTTCATAGAACACCTTGTTTGGGGCGTTTTGAAGATTTATATCTGCAGACGGTCGTAATACCGAAGTGTATCATGAACATCGATACCAGACGTTTATGGATGGATAGGTTGGTTGAGATTTTACCGTACATGTCCAACATAGTTTGAAATCTTAAGATTGAGGAAGGATGTCATATGTATTTAAGACGGTAGATAATCTAGTTTTATTACACCAAATTGTCTTACGGAAAAGGACGGAGGTTTAATTTCCTTTCAAGTTTCGCTGCAAGGTGTGTGACGTCAATTTCAAGTTCTACTTATGTTTCACGAATTTAATAATGAATTTTTGTGAGATATGAAATAATTAAGATTTGAGAGATTCAAAAATACGTTATGTTATTTTATTTAACTTATGAGATAATTTTATCTCTAGGAGATGGCATTTCATTTTGAAATTATCATGCTCTAAGGAGACTTCAACACATGACACAGGTTGGTGAAAAATCTTGGATATACTTTTGATGCCTATTTAGAGGTTTTTATTTAATTTATTCCCTTTACAAGTACGATATAATTATATGTAGCTCCCGTAGTTTCTTTTATGATGGCATTTGATCTTAGTTTACGGACATTAAAGGTTAACAAACATTGCAACTCAAAATTTATATTATGTAATTTCTTTACTACACATAAGTGGCATAGATAATTACATATCTAATTATATATTAAACTATACCAGAACTGTTTGACCTATTACAAACATTTATACTCTATCGTTTAAGGATAGTTTTTAATAGGTTCAGGCTATGCAAAGACACATTACTTAAACTCTCCAAACGAAAAATAATTTTACGTCCGACACTTCAATAAATCATGCATCCACCCTCCCTTAATTCCATTCAACATGCCTATTCTATTTCCATCCCTTCCTTCGGTTGCCTAAAATTCTCCCCTCTATCACAGTCTTCAAAATCCCATCGCCAATCAAAATGTTCTGTCACCTTTCCTGCCTCCTTTGGATTCATCCCAACAATCTCCTCTTCTCCCCAATCACTTCTTGTATCTTTTACTTTGTTATCCCGTTGGTCGATTTTACTTTCTCCATCTTTGTCCATACATCACAAAACATTTCCTATCATCTAACTCCAACGACCATGTTACCTCGCCGTACAAAATCACACTTAATATCAAAGTCTCAACAAATTTATTCTCAAACTTTTATCTCAAACGTCCCCGTCATTAATTTCCACCTCATTGAGGAAGTTTCTTTGCCTAACGCAATTCTCATTCTCATGTCAAACATGCAAGTTTTGGGCAAGAGAACTAACGATAGACGTAAACAGTTTTTACCTGCTCTAATTTATTGCCTCGTATGATAATATCTGACATAGCTGTTCTCTTTCTCAAAAACCGCATAAGTTTTGTTTTATCAGCATTGATTATCATCCCATGCCACATTAATTTCCTTATGCTCTCAGCAATGCTCAAAACCACTTTACTAACTGATTTTATTTGAATTACTGGATTTAAAATACACCAAAGTAAACACTAATACACTCGATAGTTCCAGGCTCAACTATGCTCAACCAAGTTAATGCTCGTAAAATGAGGAGCACAGCGAATTCTTCCACAAAATGTTTTATAGTTGTAACGTTCCAGCGCTATCATAAGGAACCTGATGATAAAACGATGGATTAAAACTAGTTCGACATGAATAAATTTGTGGAAGAAAACAGCACGTTTCTTATTTAACGTAAGCATTTAAAATGAAAAAATTGATTTTGGAATATTACAAGATGTCAACACGTAGGTGATATAGAAATTAAAAGAATATATATACTTGTCTATGCATATTTTTATCAACACAGTAATTAACCCGAAGGTCGGTTTGGTAGGTGACGGTCGAGTTCATCCAGTACTAAGCACGACAGCGTGTGAAATTCACACATCAGGGTAGGTGGGGCAGTTCCTTTCCCTCTGACAGTTATGGTTTCCCAGGAAGATCTGGTACCCGAAAAATCACATAGCTTGGGTGGAGCTGCAAGTGCCCAGAGAGGCTTCCCCGGAAATGGAATCCGGGCCCTCCGGTCACTAGTCCAACACTCTTCCTCTGGAATACCGCGACCACACACACACATACAATATGTATATAATACATATGGGTCGCGGTGGTCCAGGGGTAGAGCGTTGGACTGCTGACCGGGGGGATTGGAATGCGACGGTCGGAGAAGGAAAAGATGGTGATTAGGTGGGGACTACGGTTTAGGCACAAGGAGTGACCGCGGGGAGAAAGCAATTGAGTTCTGCAGGAGACGGGGTTAGTCAACACTAACACATGGTTTAGACACCACAGAAGGCGTAGGTATAGATGGAAAATGCCAGGTGACTCAGAAAGGTATCAGTTAGATTATATTCTGGTTAGGCACAGGTTTAGGAACAGTGTGGTAAATTCGCACAGCGTTCTGGGAGTGGATGCGGACTCTGACTACAATTTAGTTGTAATGAAATGTAGCGTCCGTTTCAAAATGATGAGGCAGGGGCGGCGGGTTAGGAAATGGAATGTAGACGCATTAAATGGATTGACAAGGAGTATCAGCAGGCTGTAGAGGAAATCATGGATGACGCTAAAGAGCTGAGTACTATCAAAGAAAAATGGGAATGTATCAAGAAAGTGATATTGAAAGCCGCATAAGAAACTCTACGGCAAAAGGATAAGGAAACCATGGGTAACAGATGAGATTTTTGCAAATATGGATGAGAGAAGAAGATGGAAGACTGTAAACACAGAGTTAGGCAAAATTAAATACATAGATTTAAATAATAAACTGAGACGGGCAACAAATTAAGTAAAAGAAGTATGGTGGAGGACGCAGTGCAAGGATATGGAAAGTCTGCAAAGAAAGGGTGATATTGGGGCGCTATATAACAAGTTTATATCACTATCGGGAAGTAAGAAGGGAAGATACGAGCTAACAGTCAGAGATAAGTCGGGTAAGATAATAGTTGACACCGAAAAGATCCAAGAGAGATGAAAGGAATATATAGAAGAACTGTATGGTAAAGAACTTCGGCCAACAAGGTTAGACATAGAAAAGGAATATGATGTAGGTGAGGATAGCTCAGGTCCAGGCATACTCGTCGATGACATAGAAAGGCCATTAAGTGAGATGAAATTACATCAGGTCGTGGGAGTAGATAACATTCATGCGGAACAACTGAAATGTTCAGGAAAATGTTGGAGGAAGACTCTTTAAGGAATGATTTGTAGCGTCTATGAGGAAGGAATCTGGTCGGAAGGCTTTGTGAAATCAGTGTTAGTTCCTATTACGAAAAGATAAAGGCTACATTAGGTGAAAACTACAGACAATAAGTTTGATATACCAAGCAGCTAAAGTTGCTCTCAGGATCATCAAGAAAAGGATAGGAACTAGGGCATATGATTACTTAGGGGATGATCAGTTTGGGTTTAGGAAGGGAAGTGGTACGCGTGATGCCATTGCAGTAATGAGATCACTAATCGAGAGGAATACAGAATAAAATCAGGACATTTTTACCTGTTTCGTACGTTTCAAAAATGGGTTTCATAGAGTGAATTATACATACACTCGTGTTATACACACACAGATATGCATACATAAACAATGAAAATCGTGGGTGACGGATGAAGAATCGTGTCTGCATTCTCGACTCCTCCCGCTCATGCATATGTATTTATGCATCTATGTATATATATATATATATATATATATATATATATATATATATATATATATGATTTCTTCGAAGCAACACGGAAGTGTTGAATAAAAAACTCAGACAGTAACACACAGCACGAGAACACATAAAAAGAACACTCACGATAATATCTTGATAATTTCGACGGACTTGAGCTCCGTCTTCTTCGGAAGATAAGATATGACAGTCAGTCGTATCTTATCTTCCGAAGAAGACGGAGCTCAAGTCCGTCGAAATTATCAAGATATTATCGTGAGTGTTCTTTTTATGTGTTCTCGTGCTGTGTGTTACTGTCTGAGTTTTATATATATATATATATATATATATATATATATATATATATATATATATATATATATATATATATATATATATATATATATATATACATATATATATATATGTATATATACACATGTATATATATAAATGCTCTACTTGATTCAGTCTTCACCACCTCTCCTGTGTTCGTCCTTCATGTGTTCCTATCCCTTTTCCTTATATCTATTTCCATATGAATGAATGAATTTATTTATAATATAATATATATGTACACATATATACATGCATACACTCGTATTATATAAACACACACATAGTATATGCATACGTACATAAACAATGAAAATCGCGGGTGGCGGATGAAGAATCGGGTCCGTCATTCCCAACTCCTTCCGCCCCTCGAAATTTAGCACTCTAAGCACACTTTGTAGATAATTCGCCTATCCCTGCCATCTATTCCTATTATTTGTAAGATATTCATTAGAGCCACCCTATTTTTTGTTCTGTATGTCTCAACATATGCTGCAGCCTTTTTATCGGAATAGGATTCCGATAATAAGGCTGCATCCGGACGCCAATCCGACGAAATTTTCCAAATGAATTCCTTTTGGTAGGAATTAACTCATATACAATCTTCCCCTCACGTTTTCCTGAACCTTGAATTAGTTTTGCGGAAAGTTAATACACTTTCGAATTTTTCACTTAGTACCCTATTTGTCTCGCCATCAAATATGTCAGAACTTATATATGTACGTATCCCTATCTGCGTAATATTCTTCTTCTAAATTTAAGCTTGCTGGCCTATTGTCTGAGCTATATGGAAACTCTCTGTATTTCTTCCATTTCTGTGGAATCCTTCATGTTTCTTTGAACAACTTTCCTAAAATGTATTTCATGGTTTGCACTAATTTTCCCTTCTTAGTTCCTACAACTGATTTCAGGTATCTACTCGTATAATAAATTATAGCCATTATTTGTAACTTTCCATAGCCTTGCACTGAGACTTCCGCCACGCCCCATTAGTTTCCCGTATCAATTTATTATATATCTCTTTGTACTTTCTTCTAACAACATTTTGAGTTTACACCCATCGATTGTCGTCCTTCAATATACTTTTCATATACTTCCGAATGCGTCTTTTGATATCTTTTAGACATGATCCTATTTTTCTCTATGTTATCTCTTTCATTGTTATCCTTGCTTAATCTAGTGTATTTAGTTACCTCTCGCCCGTACACCTTTTATATCAGCCATGATTTTACGTTCCATTTTCACAATAGTCTTACTGCTTAATCCTTATGAATCTGAAGTTACAATTTAATAGTGCTGGATTATGATTTGAATCTGCATAGACTCTCAAAAAACTGCAAATTAATCGAGCTGTCTTTTTAATCTGTGCCATGTATAGTAATTTAGTCTGATGTACATCTCCAATGTAAATATACGTCTACCGTGGTGTTTAGACAAATTTTTCGTAATAATAACACCCTGTCTTCAGAATAACTCAATTGCATTCTCTCCGCGATCATGAACTCCGAAATGTGTTCAGTCCATCACATTTCCGCCTTCGATAAAGGAAGTCCAAAATTATCATCGATATCTATCAACCATGACAGTTGCTCAATGTATTTTTCTCGAGGAAAATTAAATTAATCCCTAATAGTTATCCAGTAGCTATATTGTTTCATACCTTCTCAACAACAAGTTGAGGTGAAAATATTTTGGTTCCATTTATTACGAGGGATTACTCTTGATGATTATTACGAATAGTGATGATTACGAATGAAACCTCTTTACTTATCGAAGGTATTAATTAAACACCTAACTGTCAAAGCGAACTGAAATCGCACTCATTTTCAATGGCTGTTGAGGTAATAAAATTTTAACGATTTACTGTGTCATTTAACGTCATCAAAAGTCGATAATAGTTCTGGGGTATGTTAATATCAACCATGCAGAAGGACTTCATTCCGATCCCAACATTCTTCCCCATTTTCAAAAGAAACGAATGTATAAATTTGCGGAAAAGTATTCGAAGAATAAATTATCTTTTATTTTTTATTTTAAGTGTCTCAACAACTTCCCTACGCTGCTGGAATTTAATTAGGTTTACTTAGGTATGCATCAGCATTAAAATCAAATAAAATTCAAAATAATTTGCAATTTAACCTTTCGTTCTGTTCCATCATGGAAAAACTATCTAAGAATGATGAAATATTTTTTTCTGACGAAACTTGAGACAAAAAAAAACGAACTAAGCAGACTTCATATGTTCACATTGAGTTGCATAAAAAGATTTACTGCTTTTCAAATTTCATTTATTATAAAATATCTCCCTGTACAAAGAAAAGCACCAGTACTTGTATGGTGGAAAGATTTCTGTAAATATTGATAAAACCATAAACACAGTAATCAATCCGATGATCGGTTTGGTAGGTGATGGTAGAGTTTACCCAGTACTAAGGCCGGCGTCGTGTGAAATTCACACATCGGTTAGGGGGACAGTGCCTTTCCTCGTACCAGCTATGGATTCCCGGGAAGATCTGGTACCCGAAAAATCACATACCTTGGGTAGAGCTCATGATGCCCAAAGACGTGTGCCCGTGTCACCTAGGCTCTCCGGTCAGTAGTTCAACACTTTACCCCTAGAATACCGCTAATATCAAGAAGCTTAAATTAAAATCAATTAATTAAGGTGTACAGCTCTTATATAATATCGACTTAGATCAATTTTCAATCTGCCCATAGTGGTTATACTCTCTTTCCCTAGTGCTTTTTACTGAAAAAATATTATAATTTTGAAGCATTTAATACGTGATATTTAAAACCATTATTGATCAAAAAGACTGAGATCTAAGTTTTCGCGGTCTACGCAATGTCAAGAGAAGTTAGAATTTGATGGAAGTAATCGATGCAAATGCGAATCACTAATTAAATATCATGGATAATAATAAAGATATGAGGTCCACAATATCTTTTTCAGTGAACTCTTTTTATGCCATGGGAAAGCGTATTTTGTGTATGAATAGGTCAAAGTAATGTAATGTCAGGTGATAATTGGATTTTGGGGTTAATTACGATTTTGAATGTTATACCTAAAATCATTTATCAGGTAAGCACCACATTTTTTCTTGCAAGGCAGTTATGCGAAAATATTTCTGCAAATGAAATAAAACGCAATGAATTCAGCTGTAATGTTCAATTGGTTGGGGAAGATATCACATTTTTTACAATTTAATGTGTTCTTTCTTATGTTTATTCATTTAAAACTGGAGATCATCTTAGCCTCCTCTTGAATATTGCAAATCTTTCCATTCTCTTCTTGATGGTGCTGCCAACATTGAATTTTACGTAATTAACCGATGGAGAATGGTTTACCAGCATACACGTTAATGTAACAGGCTGATTGACACAAAGCTGTTTTTCATTTTATTAACGGAAATCTTAATTATGTAGCCATACGAATTTTAGATCAATTATGAATTAAAGGGGAGACTCAAAAAAAGGTTTCTTACATTGTCAATGCCAAGGGCTAGTTGAATTTTCGACTCCGAGCTAGATAAATTGTTTGACATATTGACCAAAGTTATTTCTAATTTTATTTATCTTACAACGATTAAATTCAATTCATAGGGTTATGGAAAAGCTTTTAGAAAAAGAATAGAATGGGATGTGAGTCTAGGTCATTGATTACAGCTAAAA
Organism: Hetaerina titia; assembly: GCA_037158775.1. Classification (NCBI taxonomy): domain Eukaryota; kingdom Metazoa; phylum Arthropoda; class Insecta; order Odonata; family Calopterygidae; genus Hetaerina; species Hetaerina titia. The sequence continues at coordinate 53,271,501 of CM073774.1, read as the reverse complement.
TTATTACAGTACGAAGTAACCGTTTTCATGACGTTGATATTGAGTTTTAAGGCTTCGTGGTGTCGATTTAGCCTATTGTTTTTGTGCGTTCAAACAAAGTAAACGTGTACTAGGGCACATGGCAATGTATGTTATAATAATGCCAGTGGTATATTCTTCGATGTCATTTCATCATTCTTAAGCCTATTATATCAGGCGTTCATTTGCCAACATTTTCATCACTTTTCTACTAATTACTCAAAAGTATTTTAACAGAAATAATGCACTAATTGTGTTCTAAACACACCAATAAATATTTGAAAGCAAGCACAAGCTGAATTATAGATGTCATTTTATTTAGAAACGTTTTGACTGGGAGCGACAAACATGTATTTAACCCTCAGTCTCCCGTGATATCTCCTGACACCTGCGTGGGATTTCGACGAGTAAATCAGAGGCGTCAAGGGATGAACAATGAAGAAATGAGTGTCTCGTGCATTTCCTGCCCTTGGGATATACCAAGGCTATACGACACTGAACGCCGAAGGGCCTTTGTGGTTATTAACCACCGTGGTGATGCAAAAGAGTTCAGTCGAGTGATGTAACAGTCACTAAAACTGCGTCGTGTCAACATGCAAGGTTAATTATTAGATCAATAAGTATATAAATAATGCCCTGAAGGAGAAAGTTTTCTTCTCACTTGGGCAGACTAGTGATTCCTGGAGTCGTATCCCATAAGTCTTCATTTAATATCAGAGTGGTCAAATTCCCATCATCACTAAATGACATTGCATTTCATTGGTTGATTCGTATGCCACTAAATAAAATCCACATTCCTCGTTGATTTCAGAAAATCCCAGCCCGTCTTTACCACGTTGCTTCGTGGAAATAATTTGCATTTCATGTTAAGTTAGTTGCCACTTTCCACGCATTCATCGGACTCCTTCTAATGGATTTCTCAAGGATTCCTAGATTAAGAATCATGACTCCATGTTAGAACCATTATGATTGAAGTTTTATACGTACTCCGACTCACCCATTTAGAGACATTGTTGGGTAAGTGGCAACAATTTAGTATATCCTTCCATTTCTACTCCTTTATTTATATTTTAAAATTCTCTTATAGAGCTATGCCTTTAGGCCTTAGGAAATGTACTTTTTTTGAGAACAATCTTTCGTGATTTTGAGAACAATCTTTAAATCACACCGGCAATTTTCAAAGGGAAATGTGTCGCTCAATGTACGCACTTGAGGAAGTCAAAGATTTGGTGGGAGAAAAGAACGACCGCAATATCCCCACCCGTCGAATCTTCATCGGTATCCTCCATTATTATAGCTCTTTCTCTAGTGTTAATGTATTCAGGGTTAAATATTGTACGCTGACGGAAATCATAGAATGAAAGGTTAATTTTTTCCATTTTCAAAACGAAGTAACCTCGACTATTATACTTGTACAATTATCATCCACTTTTCTGTTCATAAATATCTACATGTAGGAATATTTTATTAAAATTAACCGTTACTGACAATTGAATCATATGTTAATTAATGTATTAAGCGATTTGTGGCATTTTTTCATCTCAGTTCATTTAAAGGAATTACATGAAAAATCTACCCAATTATAACTTACTGTTGTAGATCAAGCTTACTACGTGCATTACACCAAAGCCTTTACTCATTCTAATTAATCATACATAGACTAGAACTCGGTAAAGTCACTGCATTTCCAATGAAAAATAGTATGTCTTGTGCACCTAGCATGAAAACAGCACCGAAAGCATTTAACAGAGGGTGTGGGAAGCCAACATTTATTATATAATTGCAGATAAAAGATAATGGTTTTAAAAAGATTACAAGGTGGCAGCATGGTTTTTCAATTACGATTCTATAGATGCTTATAACCTTGGTTTTTTATATGATGGCGAATTGCGAGATGGAAGAACGAGTATTTAAATGCATCAGCATTGGATTCCAATTCTCTTATTTATCGATATGCACCCTCCCCGTGGACTACAACCTTGACGTGGTGGAAGGGCTTTTGCGTTCGTATAAACCCCAGACCTGTGCCGCCTGAAGCAATAAAAATTGCTTTTGGTAGGGTCATCCATAGATCAACTGGTAAGAACAAGACGAGAGGTTGCCCGCAGTCCCTCAATAAGGAGGCTGCAGAAGGCCTCTACCTTAGTGGTCTGAGTAATGGTATCACGTGAAACACACTAATGGGGAAGGGAAACCATTTAAACTAAGTATTCCACAAAACAAGGATGGACAAATATTTGGGTAGGAATTCTGGAAAAAACAGAACTCAGTTTACTGGATCGTGTCGTGCCGGCAGCGGAAGTGGCAAGGTTTCTACTATCATCTTAATCATCAGCATCAGCACAGAAAACATAGAAGACAAAACTAGTTAGAATAGAGACTTGGACAGAAAGGAGTAATTTTGAGGGTATGTAAATTAGAAAATATAAAGGGGGGACATGAGTTATATAAATACACAGAGTGGGGAAGAGAGCCTGCGAGGAATGGCAAAGTTGTATATTGAACAACAAGACATGAGGTAGCGTAGTAAACATAATTACCAGGATTACGATCAATTAGAAGAAATCATAGAGTGTTCGTTCCTTTTAGGAAACATTTGATAGTGATGGGGGATCGGACCGCGATGGTAGGCAAAGGGAGATGGAAGTGAGATGGCGGACTACGGTTTAGGGGCAAGATTTCAATTTCCTATGACAGCTGTGTTTTCAATTAATGCCTTCAATAAGTAAAGAGGTTTTAAAAATCATTCGTAAGAAATGGAACAAAAATGTTTTCACCCCAACATGCTGTTAAGAAGGTATAAAACAACATAGCTACCGGCTAAACACATTCAACAAAAAACACAATTAAAACAAAAAAGAACAAAAAAAAACAAAAAAAACACAAAACAAAAGACACAATTAAAACACATTGAACAACTGTCATGATTGAGAGAAATCGATGATAATTTTGGAATGTTACCATATCGAAGGCGGAAATGTGGTGTACTGAACACATTTCGGAGTTCATGACCGCGGCGAGAATACAATTGAGTTATTCTTAAGACAGGGTGTAATCATTACCAACACTTTGTTTAAACACCACGGTAGACGTAGATTTACATTAGAGATGACCGAAGATTCAGATAGATATCAGTCAGACTACATTATTACTTGACACAGATTAAAAAAACAGCTCGAATAATTCGTCGTTTTCCGGATCATTTGTTTGTTCTTCATATTTCCCTACTGTGCGTCGACGAGTGTGATGTTCATTTCCTAGCCGAGCGTGATATTCACAAGCACCCGATTTTATGATGGAAAATATTTTTTATGCTCTTGAGTTTTTGTAGTCTTTCTTCGTGTGATTCCAGCGAATTAATTGATTAGCATTACCCTCTTCATTCAGTGATAGGTAATTAATATCCTTCTTTAAAATTAAAACCATGACATTTTCAGGATTATCCATTACCATGGATAAATACCTATGTCAATAAATAACCATTTTATTTAATCGTGAAAAAATAAATCAGTAATTAAGGTTATGCCAGCAGTAATGTTAGTTAGCACGCAAGGCTGGTATGACACTTGGAAAAATCTAAATCGCATTTCAGCATTTTTGAGTGATAGAACGATGGAACAATAATTGATTATATATATATATATATATATATATATATATATATATATATATATATATATATATATATATATATACAAAAAACACCACACACATAGAAACATAAAAGGACACTTACATTGGATATTTACGTTTCGACGGCACGGCCGTCGTCAGTGTCCTTCTTTTATGTTTCTATGTGTGTGGTGTTTTTTGTGTTAGTGTTTGTGTGTTTGTGCGTCGCCGGAGAGCGTCTTTTCCAAGTTTATATATATATATATATATATATATATATATATATATATATATACATATGTGTGTGTATGTGTTGCTTTACGAAAGCCGTTATTTGACGTCATTTAAGTCTGGCAGAATTTCTGATTCCGAGTCTTCCATTAGCTTTTGCTGTAAATTTGTTTAGTTTCAAGGTGTGCCTAAAGGTTATAGATATTTGGTAGAAATGTCATCAAAGGTCCATATTATACCCGTTGCACGAACAAATACGAAGAGGTATTTTTAAAAAAAGAGCAGCACTCTTATGCAAATCAAGTTTTTGTTGAATTAGTATTTTTTTATATGTTTAACTTAAATAAATAAAAGTTTAACTTTGCGATCAGAACAAATTTTGAAGGGAATCCACCTCACTTATCTATGATAAACATTTCAATTGAATAAATGGCAGTATCAAATATGCATACGAGTAAAATAACTTTACAATATTTTTTTCATAAAATTAAAAACCACAGGCACATTTTGATAATTTTGAACTGAAAACTCCCTATCAGGATATCATTGAGCCCAACTTAGGTTTTATAAGAATGCACTAGGGAAAATGTTTGTCCTTTCTCTAAGCCCTATCCGTTTCAAATGTAATTAAAATCAAATATATTCAGATTCAGTTAAAAAGAAAAGATTCACCGCGTACTGCATGCTTATAATTTAAGTGTCAAAATTTTATTCTCAGACTGAAAACTATAATATTTTAACTAACCCCTCTCAAGGGGTAAATTAAAATGGTTTTCAGTCGGACACATTGGCACATTAGAGAGTTAAATTATTGCAAAAAATATACGACTGCGTTAAAAAGGGGGAATGGATTAGCACTTTAATTTCACTTCAGCTAAGGAAACAAATTTATTGAAATATTAATAGAAAATCTTTTAAATAACTTAAATGCAAAAGACATCCTTGTATTCGAAAAAGTAGGCAGTATTATTTAGCTACGTTATGGCGATCAAACCAACGCTTATACTATAGGTTTCCAGTGTTGTAAATCTAAATTAATCTAATAACACTCAAAACTAGTTTACACAGACATTGTTTACTTAAGAAAACTAAAATCTTGCCAACTGCAGCAAAATTCTCCCAATTTCCTTCCTCTTTCTTTGGACTCTCTTCGAAAAATTAAACGCTTGGTTTCTCACGGGTGATGACGTTGCGTGTTACTGATTCTGAATTGAACGATAACAGTCCATCTGTAATCTGATCACGGGGTACTGCACGTGGCGAAACGGAATCCCATGAAACGGTTTTTGAGCCTCTCCTGCGATTTCATTATTAGTCTGTTAGCACCGTTGTTGCGTATCCTCCCAGGTTTGAATCTCAATCACCGAGACTTACGATCAAGTGGCGTGAAGGTGTGACCACTTTGTATTGCGATATAGGATATTTTTCATCCAGAACCTTTACACGGTGTTATTATTAGTTTCTTGATTTTGCGGACCAAACAAAACCCATGTAAAATTAAACTAGATCGCTTTTATAAATGGTTCTTCCACCCAAAATTTTAGTCATTCAAAAGATCAATAAAATATAGATAATTGAGTATTTAAGATTAACTTTGGCTTGGAATTAGAAAGAAATTTTCATTTCATCCCTTTTCATGGTTTTCTTCCAGTTGAAAATTTAATTATCGACAAAACATGTGTGATTATTTTTTATTTTGTCATTATTGCATACATTATATTGATCGCATTTAAGGTTTAAGATGAAAATTACAATGAACAATTAAAGTATTGTTGCATTAAACTATTTATTTCAATGCTTCATCAAAAATATTAGGTCCTCTCCGAATGATAATTGGCTTGAGACTTTATTTACTCATCCACAATTACTATTTTGAAAGCAAGGAGTATCTATCACCCATTCCGTCAATGACTCACCGTTAGTAGCTGATTCCCTTCAGTGCTTCTAGTTTGAACTTACCAGTTCTCCTATGCCTTCACTATGCCGTTTTTTACTGGTCATTAACTAACTACCTGAGCATCTTTTTAAGACTAAAAAGCTCCTCTATTCGCATTCATCTCTATTCCATGCTGGGCTATCACGCGTTCTCGAACAAGGTTGCATAACACCCTCCAACCATCGGGAAAGTCACGGGGTGCCCCACGACGAGATTGCATTCATCACTTAATGGTCCGAAATAAATCTACCAACCTAGGGCACAGTAATACTCATGCCTAACATAACTTTAAATTATTTTGATAAACATTTAGATGTATTTACTACACAGCGCGCTTTTAAAATTTTCCTTTGTTTTAATTCATTGAACAGCAATTTTGCACGAATTAATATTCAATATTTAGCATTACAATTTGATAGTTTACTATCTAAGGTAGGTTTTGGATAGACACAGACTTAACACTGCTGGAGTGGTTGCGTCCTGGAAAATCATATGGCATATTTTATTAGCATTACTTCATCGAGCTATTCTATCGGATTGGCTTAAGATGGACCCTGAATAGTATTAATCACTATCGCATAAATAAGTTGAATCACACTTCTAATTACTGCTGAGCATCCGAACCATTTGAATTACACTAAAGTATTCTTCTCATATCCGATTCACAAAGCTTCACGCATGGATGTTCATGGACATAATGGATGTTCACTGTTTCACAGGATGTGACTAAATGTAAAGTAAATTAAATAATAATAATTTCATTGTGTAAAATTGTTCAATATTTAATGAACAATTAGTAATTATTTTTCTGCGTATTTAAATTATTTCAAGTATTAGTTACAATATCATACAGTGAGAATACGAGCCCTATTATTTTATTGTGTTGAAAGTCCCATTAAATGATTTAAATTAAACACGCAGGAGTCATATCAAATCTTGCGTTCGGAACCATTTATAACTGTTCATTCAACTAAAATTCCTCATCTATGAGGTGCGTTTAAGGTCTAACAGCACCTATTTTTTTCAGGCAAACTACTTGCAAGAGAGAGTCCCTATAGACATACACATTTTTCACGTCAACGACATAATTAAATGGCCACCGAATGTGCTTCTAATGGAGTCCCTTTTGCCCACTTCCAATATCCTCATGGAAAGTAACCGGGGCTCCTTGGCTCGTTATCTCACGATGTTCGACCTTCTTTGAACCGTTGTACAAACGAAAGCAAATGTTTAATATCCAAAACATCCGCATCTTACGCCTCAATCAATCAATCAATTTATCTCCAATGAATTTCAATGGATGTTAAACAGTGTAAGTAGAGAAAACGGATTCCACGTTGCTATTGTAAACCGAACAACGTGATTTTAAGTATAAAAACAGCTTTTCACTCTAGCAGTACGCATACGAATTCTGTGCGCGGTGAGGTATTACCATAACGTATTGTGTTTTGTAAGGAGAGCAAACCTCAACCACATCGCTCTCTCTAATCCCATTTTAGAGGGAGCAATGGTCACCCTTAGAATTTCATAAACGTCTCCTGACGCCAAAATGTTCACTGATCAGGGAGAAAGATGTTCACAAAGGAGGGATGTTCATCGTGTTAATTTTACCACCACCGAATCTGGATTTTCACGCCCCAAAGCGTTCTCCTCGTCTCTGAGTCCACTTAAGGCAACTTCCACATCATGTTTTCAAGTCATTCGCCTTCCTGTCGCTACGGTTGACTATTTTGTTTCCAGGGTGCTGCTTCATTAACCTCGTCTGTTGGCATTCATCCCCGGAATAAATTCCTTTATGAAGCCTCTCGATATGATTGAGGACTACATTGAAATATCGAGCAAAATAACTTAAATGTAAATGTCGTCAAGACACTCAAAACAACTTTCACTTAAAAATGTTTGGTAAATATGCCATACTCATTATGTAGTCATTCTGCGTTCTCAAAAATTTATATTTTTTTTACATGCATGTATTCGCTGGCACAATACGGTCAAGCACATTTCATCTAAAATCACTACTTCACCTAATTAAGTTAAATTCAATGATTCACTCACGGGTTGATTTCGAACAGAGACAAACTATCAATGCAAGAAAATCTAAGTGAGAAACCTCCACTAGCAGTAAAAATGATGATGAATCCAAAAAGGCACCAACAACTACAAAAATATTAAAAATACCGCAAAAGGAGGCTTCTAAAACTTCCGTTACGGTTAGGCATTTTTTAATAATAATATATTTTTTCATTATATCACATTGATTTTGGGAACATTGATTCGATTAGTGCAGCGACATTCTGTTTTCCTCGATTAAAACTCAGACTTTCACAAAGAACACCCGTTATCTTCAGATAAAAAGATAAGAGTTTTCTGCACTGTTTAATTTTTTTGCGAGAATTCAATGCTGTAGGTATATTCGATAAACAGCCGCCATAATTTCCATTCTTCTAATTTATTATGCACAATATAATGCTGTCATTTTGTTAGTATACTGTGAAGGTATAGAGGAAGGATCAGACCCCACTACCCTGATGTGGAAAACTCGCTCGCCGTTAAGTATAGTAATTGTGCCACCGTCATCTATCAAACCGACCTTCAGATTGACACCTGTGTGTAGTATAGTTATGTGTGTATATATATATATATATATATATATATATATATATACACACACACACACTTTCACATGGAAATAGAAAAGGCATAGGAACACATAAAAGACGGACACAAGGGAGGTGGGAAAGGGGGAATCACAAGTGCAAAAATATTTCCTTGACCGGGACTCGAGCCACGAATCTTTCGACTTGCCAGACCGATGCTCTTCTGGCTATGCATGCCTCGAAACGCAATTTTTATGTTTTTATGTCCGCACTATTACTTCCGCACTATTTATGTCCTTTATGACGTTGTATGGTTGCTTTACCAACTATCCTTTCCTCTTGTGTCGTCCATTTCTCCTTTGGTGGGTGAAACAGCTCCATAACGCCATCTCCTGGCCAATGAATCGGGGTACTTGGTTGCATAAACCCCCCGCAAATTTCAGTGTAAACTACTTTTCCTCTATATACATATGTACACATATGTATATGTATACAAATATTTATATAAGGAAAAAATATGCTTTAACAATAATCTGTATCAAACATTAGCCCGTGTAACATTCTGGTTCAAATAAAATTAAATTGAGTCAGAGTTCAAGTGATTTGAGCATTGGCCCAGCAAGCCGAAAGTTTCGTGGTTCAAGTCCCGGCAAAAGAAATATTTTTGTACTTGTGATCTGCTCGATCCCCACGTCTTGTGTTCGTCTTTTATGTGTGTTCCTATTCCTTTTCCTTATATCTATTTCTATCTGACTATGTTCACTTAATGGCGGGTTTTCGTGTTTAAATATTTATTTAATTCAGTATTGTATTATTTTTATCTATGTATGTATGCGCACATACTAAGTTAGGATTTCAGGTTGTGGTTTGTTATAGAGGGACAAAGGAATCGTCACTGTACCAATCGGTAGCTTGTGTCCCTCTTTAACAAACCACAACCCGAAATCCGACATTAGTATGTGTATACTCATACAAGTACAAACATTAATATACATAAAAATATCATAAACACGCGTGCATGTGATGTTAAATTGTGCATAGGTTTCATCGATTTGACTCTTATGCGTCTTCAGCAGCTATAACGATTTGGAAACTGTTCTTACGACCCGACGCTTACTTCTGTTGTTAAGGAGAGTTTTTGAATGTTTTTTCTTGTATTGAGACATGGGGAAAGTGGCTTGGAGCTATATATGATCTGTAGAGCGGATAAAAAACACACTTCGCATTGATTTTCGCGAGATAGTTTCGATTTCGCGGAGCCCAACTCGCACAAGCCCTTCTCACGTGTACTGTTTCTGTCACCAACGCGTAGGTAGGATGTAAAGGAATTTCCAATATTTCTGATAATGTTCTTAACCTTATATACAGATCTTTTGTGACAATGACTGCCGCACTATTGTTTACTCCCGTTAAAGCAGTGGCTATAGCTCTAGATCCTCCTCGTTTTGAAATTGATTGTCGCCTCTATTTGAAAATTTTCAAACATCTTCTATCTGTAATATAGAAAATAAGATGTTTTTAAGCCTCCTGGAGTAATACATAGGCCACGGCCAATGATTTGTTCAGGAGAAAGCAAAATTTTAATGCAGCGTAAGGTGTTACCTCTATCGTTGCCATAGGCGAAGTGAATATATACCTCCTGGAAACGGCTGCCGCCAAACGCAATACTGGATTCATATCAATTCAACTTGCCCCACAGGTACAATACACATTCGGCAAAGAATACAATAAAGATATGATTTCATTCGAAATATATTATTTGAGTAAGAATATTAATAATTATTTATGAAGCAATCCTCGCAAGTTATAAATGCCAATTTTATTAATACTCGTAAAACCTGTCAAAGTAATGTTCAAAATTTTATTAGGATATATATAGTACATGTATGATACTATTCCGGCGTTTTTTATCGGAATTATTTTTGTATATTGGCCTATTATCTTTTATCAAAGGAAAAATGTGAACATATATATTCAATCAACTTGGAACGACACCTGAAAATACGTTTTGACGTGGTTTTCAGAAGTTTATAGGTCCAATCCCCATAAGAACCGGGTTTGAAGAAGAAAAGTAGCTCTAAGTCACGCAATTAATTAAAATGCACGCCCTACAATACATAAGCATTCCATGATGCTTTTACCATGTAGTTATCACTTTTCTAAGCTTCTCTTGTATGCACATTAACAATACGTCACGTCTATCAAATTACTATTTCAAATTTCCGACTCTTACTGTATTTTGCTGGTTTCAAACAATTAAAATGTCATAGTTGATATATTTCTGAGTAATTTGAAGAAAAATTCCTGACTCAAATAGTTAAGTGCCCACCATGTGAGATTATGAGATATTATTTCATGATATGATCTTTATTCTTACTTCTAATAGACTTATTAGGCTTCTTCTTGGAAGTGGAAAAGCTGGGTTTCAATTTTCGTGCGTTCTCATTTCTATCGTCCCTGAACGGCTGCCCTGACTGTCGATGTCCCTGCATGCGATATTGGTGAAATAATATGAAGCCCTTCATGGGTAAAGGACATCTTACGAAATAATAACCTTTTGGTATGCAGACCATTAAAAACTTTAAATTTCCCGGCACATAACTGTTTCATTTTCATGATGAAAACAGTTTCATCCTTGAGAATCGATTCTAAAATTTGAGCTTGAGCAAATACATTTTTATGAACAGACGCATGACTTGCACCGCATATAGTTAACTTAATAATTTGAAACAGGATAAATTGATTCGGTTAACGGTCTGTCGACTTTTTTCTTGTTGTGTACGAGGTTAGCTAAATAATATGAAAACCTGCAATGGGTTAGGCACTTTTTACGACAAGCGTGGCATTAAAACTCAAAATTTGATGACATAGAAAATGGATACATTTTAATGAGGAAAATTGTTTTGCCCTCGAGGATTGATTTTCGATTTTAACCTCCCGCAAATAATGTTTTTATCAACAGAAGCACCAACAGCGCCGAAAAAATGTTCACTTACTAATGTTAAATAAACCTTAAATTGACTTGACCATGGGAATATTGACTTTTTTCCTTCGCGTCAGCTTACGGCTGTGCATTTATGACTCTCTTGGGCATTCCTTAACAATTTGTCTCAGACAGTAGCAATCGTTAACGGTATTAAATGTAGGCCACAGGGTGTCAGCAGGTATAAACATTTTGTGAAATTGTAACTGTAACTTGTAGTATATTAAGCGGAATTAACATAGCTGTTTTTTCTTCCGTTGCACAAAATATTCTAGACCACGCATTATCTGAAGAGAAATCGAAAGTACAAGTACATATTTGGTCATTAAATTAATAACACAATGGTTACAATATATCCACTGTTCTTTATTCTCGTACAACTAGTAGGTACCTGATGATGACGCCTAAGCGTTGAAACTAGTTTTACGAGAATAAAGAACAGTAGATTTACGCATTGTGTTATCAATTTAATGAACCTGAATTCCCACAAATTGAGCCTGGTACTATAGAAAGTACATTTTTGGTATTTTCATCGATATGTCATTAATGAGTAAGCTACGAAAACTTGTAAATGGACTTGTAGAATAGAGAAAGATAGCTCCTGAATGCCAAAGGAAATCCTAACCAGTCACGAGAAGTGATGGAAACAAATAGACTTACGAGTTCATATTCGACGTCAGAAAGGATTTTAACCTAAATTAGGACTCAGAGAAAGGACTCGACCCAGGAGAGTCAACCGGTGAGAACTGAAAATTGGAAAATACCAGTACCCGAGATCGTATTCGGGCGAATAAAAGAGAACATAAGTTGGGCAGAGAGGAAGATGCGCCGAGGCTTAAATTTGGTGGGCGAAGAGGAGGAGTAACTGGTGGAAATTTGAAAAAATTGAGCAAAAGGATGGAGGAAATTTTGAAAAGTTGTGGCATTTGAAGACCGTGATAGAAGGGAAAACTTTGGGCAAGTGGGTAGAAAAAAATTATAAAATAAAAAAAAAGTGGGTCTTTGAGACAGCACGAAGACGGGCAGAAGTTCTAAAGAAATGACGAGACAAATAATTTAGGGCAAAGAAAGAGGAACTTCTCGCAATACTTAGAAGTAAATAGTTGTCATTGACAGTCCGAAAATTAAATTAAATAGATAGATTAAATGAATCAATTCCAATATAGTACATCTGAATGTTTTTCATCTTGCGAATTTTCACGCATTTAGCTAGCGATAGTTCCTTCACGAAAGCCACCATTCAATTCCTCTCGTTTGAACCCGCTCGGCGTGCTTGTATCCTTGGAGAGGACGGACAATCAAGTCCGTTTTCATTCACTTTGAGTATACTTGAGCCAATCATGCAAAAAATTCGTGGGAGCGTCCAATTCCTGAAAAGAACTCTTGGCCTAACCTTCGCTTTTTCGCGCACCCAGTTGTAACGCCCCCCCCCCCCCCCCCGCAGTCAAGCCGAGAGGTGAGTCGGCGGAAACCGAATCGGAGAGTCATTGCAGTCGGCGCGGCGGAGGCACAGTCCCACTACTCATAGTGAAGGGGTGAATAAGATTTGTGAATGTGTTACACAATGCACTGTCCATTTCGTCGAGACTTATGTTTCTCACTGCGATTTCGACGCCAGCGCGAAACGGAAGAAAGGCTCGGTCCATTGCGGAAAACCAAGGTCACTGGGTCACTGGGTCGTGACTGGATGACATGCATTCACTCCTGAGTAAATTACCCTTTCAAGTACCATATTGTGACATTCAGTGTGGATCATGAGCAACGCCTTCGTCGTCCTCGGTAGAGCTGCGGGATATTTATATCTCTCGGCATCAATGTCGAGCCCCAGGAATGGTAATGCATGACGATGAAAATGTGATATTGGGTTATTGATTTTCGCAGTGCTCTATGTCAAAAACGCCGATCCCCTCGGGAAATAAATATCTTTATGTGGGGGAATATATCAGTTATAAGGATAAAGGATTCTCGAAAATATGTGCACCGATCAAGCTGAAGGGCCCCTAAGAAAAGACTAGCGTAACCTTTAATATGGAGCGGAGTTTTCATAATTTTGAAACAGTTGGTCCTTGGGCCAAAATGATTAGCATAGGTTGGAGGTTTTTGAAATGTGGTTGTGGAAAATTAGAAAAAAAAACTAAAATGATAATAAAGGAAAGCAAACGAAGTTGTAGGCACGATATGGGAAGAGAGGTTTGTTGGGAGAAATTCGAAAGCAGAAAAATTGGATGAAAGTGATACTGAGAGACAGTGGGATGGCGAGGACAGTAAAAGAGGGGAGAATTCTGGGAATTCAAGTCAGAGGGACCACAAGAATAGACATTTCCATCAAACAAACGTAGGTAGAAAGTATGCAGAGCGATGTATTATTTCAATTTTTATTATGGCGTATCAGAGTATTCAGTGTCGTGTTATTCAGGTCTTAGGTCCTGGGTTCAATTAGAATCTACCCTAACTCGGCATACTCTGCTAGTAATACTGCTAACAATAATTCATAAAGATAGTATCAGTATCCTAACTTCGTCCGTTTGAAAAGAGCCTAGACTGTGAATCGGCACGCTTTAGAAATGCACTTACACAACTTTGCACAGTTATTATGCAAATACGTTGCGTGTGAAGTGCTCACGGATGTTCCATCAGGATGGAGACGTCACATCTCCGAGACAGAACATCTGACCCGCTGGGATATCGTGAAGACGTCGCACGCCTTGAAACGCAGCAAAACCCTTCACTCATCACGATGATATGCGAATTCGATGCGTTACGACACGTAATTTCGTCCATTTTGAATAGTTTACTTTTTGGGCGCACATGATTTTCATCGTGAATTCCTATTTCATCTTTGTGACCTTGAGGTGTCCGGCCAAGGGTGTTCACGTAACGTAACTGGGGAAGACATAGCTGACGACCCCGGTTGGCGTCCAAACCTTCACCAAACACCACATCTCGCAAACCCTCTCAACGTAAGAGAAAACATTTCGCGACAAGAAATGCACTAAAAAGGTAAGGGCTCGGAAATATTAAGTTTTCCCCTTGGAGACGTCCTCATGCACTCAATATACCTATTAAAACCAAGGTCGGCTGGGTCACTCCGGCGGGTAACACGTCCAATTCCATCGCGAAGGACGCGGTTTAGACTCCCATACTGGACTCGCATTCTGGCATCCTTCTTGTTTCGGCCTGTGGAGACCCGATGGCAAGCCAAGGTTATAGCGAATACACTGATGTGAGAAAGACTAAAATAGTTTGGCTAAGTATATGCAATGCACGTATTACGTTGCTTTACCCCTCGCTGCTCATGAATTTAAGATTTCAATTTCAAGCTAGTGTAACCGTCGGAGTTAATCGATTTTTTTATGCCGGCCCATAAATGAGTGCACATTTTGACTTCGGTGATGAAATTCATGCTTCCATAATTTTAGAAATTGGAACTCAAACCGAATCAAATTTAATTAACGCAAGAGGACAGAAAGTAAAATGTGCCTTAATGTTGTTTTGTCGAATAATTTAGTTACTGTGAAGGAGATCTTATAAGATAAACAAACTACATTTAGCTCTTTACCCTTATATTAAAATTCAGCCATTTTAGTAGGATAAAAATTTAGTTATTACATTGCAATTCGTTCGCGTGTAAGATAGTAATTACTTTGTCAATCGACTCCTGGTTTAAATATATCCTTGTTATAGAAATATCCACTATTATATAAAAACAGTATTAAAAGAGTGAAGGACCAACTGTACCAAAAGTAACGTAGATATTATGTGCGTTATCACCACCTTATCTTGTTCTTGCGATTTGTAACACACTCCCGAACGAACTTAAGATTAAGACTACTGCCCAAAGCATTATCGTTGTTCATTACGACATAAGTGCCAGATGCGCAATGTTTACTTCCTTCAGTTTACGGTATTTCTGATTTTCTAAAAGAAAACATTCTATATTTCCAATAACCGTTTAAATGAATCAACATCGCGCGCATAAGTATCGCGAAGAGATTGTTTATAAAGTATTCTCTGTAATACCACTGATGATAGCTGGCATGTTCTGAGACTCGGGTCTCTAACGTGTCTACATTTCAAAGAGGAGATTATTTTCCGGCGAATGATTAATTGTTGTAAACAATCAAAGAAAGTCAGAAAAATATTAATTGAACCAGAGAAGATCCAACAGAGATGGAATGAATACGTACATAGCAGAACTGGATTATAAAAGCACTAGACCAACATGGTTAGACACAAAAAGAGAATATGACATAGATGAGGATAGCTTAGGTTCAGCCTTACTCCATGACGAAATAGAAAGGGCCTTAAGAGAATTGAAATCAAATAAGGCCAAGGGGGTAGACAACAATTCCGCGGAACTACTTAAAGGTTTAGGAAAAGACGGGAGTAGGAGTTTATATGGAATAGTTCGTGGCATTTACGATGAAGGAATTTGGTCGGAAAACTTCACCTGATCAGTGCTAGTTCCTATCCCACAAAACAGAAATGCAGGAATGAAATGTGCAAAATCAAAAGGAGTAGTTTGGCCCACTTGGCGAAATACTTTTTATGTCTTCAATGAAGATAGAAATGCATTACATCGGATTGTGAACACCTGAGTAAATATCAAATGCGACTTCAACGAAAACTTTTATCATTTACCATCAAAATTGTTCATAAAGTAGATCATAATGTCACAAGAAGGACCGTGAGGATAGTAAAAGTATGAAAGCTAAATGAAACATTATTCATCCTGCACGATCAAAAATTGCTAGTTATACGTTTATTGAATGAATGTATAACGGAAATTTAGCATTGGAAATTCAGAATGGACAAGCTGAAAATGGCATCCACCGCCTATAGATTGAATATGATGAACTCTGAAAGCAGTGCAATCAACGATGATTTAAACGGAGAAAATTTTATTGTCTACCGTATTTCCTAATAATCGATTCCCACTCAGCCCTCGCGACACAAATAGACGGTACGACACGGATGATGCTCCGTCAAGCCTTACCCGTGGTTTCTCAACTATCGTAAAATTCCCAACAAGTGTAAAAAGGTATTTCGCCTACTCGCTTCTTTCGTCGACCGAGACTACCGTCTTGAGCGCAGGAAAGCTCCACATTTTATTTTCATCGTTCCCTCATATCACCTCTTTTCTACGCTTCTTGTCTTCCCTTCTCCACTGCTGATATCGTCTAAGTTCCAGAAATGCTGAATATCCAATCAAAGACTTTTATTGCAGCCATAGTTTTGCGAACTCTTTCCTGTCATTCTGTTATCAACAGTAGTCCAAGTGGGGAAAGTTCGAGAAGGGAAAGCGACGAAAATGGATTTTAAGTTTGTCACTAAACGGAAACCAGTTGCACAGTAATTTTAAACCTTTGTAATAAATATCATTAATATAATGAGAACGCGTAATATGTCTCTGATAGGAAAGTCGTTTTTTTGTTGCAATCGCGAGGCAAGAATACGGCGAGTTGAAATTATGGTATTTAGAGATCCATTATACAAGTTATTATTTTCCCCAAGGAAAACTACCCTTAATTTGAAATTATCTAATCCAAATGTTATCAACACATTCCCTTACAAGTTATAAAGGCTGCGTTTTTGTTTTGCTCATATAAAGTAATCTGGCAATTCCATTTCCAATATTCCCCTCGTTTTATTACGAAGGAGAAGTTACCTCTTCCTAAAATTTCTCAGTGTAAAATATCCTCGAATTAAGCTTACAAGTACTGCGCTCAATTACCCCGGTAATGTCAATTACTTTTCACCTAAATCCGGAATTCCAACAATTATGTATTCGTTGAATAAAACTTGCATGATTGATCTTACGTGACATAAGTATAGCGAATGAATATTCGAGACTGAATTCCGATCGTATACTGTCGTACATCATACATACTATATACCGAATTTCGGAATGAGCAATTCCATCTGAGGAGTATATCATGAATTAAGACAGATTAAATGCATTTGAGAGAATGCTTTCAGAAATGTTTACCGAAACACTACGGAACATGAGTTCATTTACGCCTTAAAAAATGGAAACAAAGTTAGTCATCGCCCGAAATCTTAGATTTTCTATGCTAAATTTTGTTTGTAGTATACCTCCAAGCCACTCTTTTCCTTGGTATTCTCTCCATTCTTTTACATATCTTTAGGCTTACATCTAACATTATTTGATTCTCGTAATCCTTCTTGAACTATTCTTGCCTTTGAGTGTTCAATTACTTTTCCTCTTCCCATCGTATCTATTCCTTCCAAGTCTATCTGTTCTCCCAATAAATCATTAAACTGTGATATTCGTCGCTGGCTCTGTGCATTTTATTTCCTTCGTTCTTTCATATCACCTCAATGCCACGCTTCTTGTCTTACCTTCTCCACTGTCGCTATCGTCTATGTTTCACAACTGCTGAATATCCAATCAAAGGTTTTTATTGCAGCCATAGTTGGATTGAGCGTAAACAAGGATTGGGATTTAGTGTAAACGTTCCAGAAATCGATACGAATCTTTCCCTCCAAGAAATGTACTAATGACATCAATCATTTTTTAACGTTGCATACTGTGTCAATGAAAGAATTTCAGAAAACAGTCACTGCTATCAAACGATTCATCGTCTTTTAACTAAAACATCTGTGACCTAAACTATGAGGATTGGTGCTTTATTCGTTCAAAATGGTTGGAACATTGCCGCACGGATCGAAATCATAGTTAATCAAGCTATCAAGAAATTACACTGAAATTAAATACAAAAATAAAAATTCATTTTGTTATATAGCACAACGAATTAATATGTTTAATACACTAGATATGGAATAATTGTTAGAGCACTCGGTTACTGACTGGAGAGCCCCGGGTTCAAGTCCTTATTGATGCCTCAGGATAGCGCATTCATATCTCACAAGGTGTTATTCCCTCGGAAGTTATTGGAATGTGGTGGGAAACCGCAGATAGAACAGGGAAAGGCACGGAATCCCTGCCCTGAATGTGTGAATTCCACATACCTCAGGGCTTAGTGACTACTTATTCCTGCCCCCAAAATTAACAGCCAAACTCTGGATCGATTTTTGTGGTGGCACAGAAAAAGTATCGAAATGAAACTTGCTGCACTCACGGCATCGTGATTCAAGGAGGTCCTGTTGACTCAGCTCATACGTGAATTCCACTGACCAGTTATGAGACATACAGAACAAAAACGTTTTGTTTCCTAAGAGACAATTACCCAATCATTGTAAATCTTTACAGCCATCCTTATACCTCCCCCCACTCACCTATTCCCTTCTTTCTGTGTCATTAGGACCACCAAAAAAAGGACGAATAACGGTTCAGGAGAGTCTTTTCATGCATTTCCATACATCCTCCTCAGAAGTGAATTATTGAGAGAATAGATTGAGGTAGAATCATAATGTTTATAACTTCTGAAATCACCTACATATGATAAGATTTAGTTCAATAACCCTGGGGGCCTGCGGTTCATTCAAAGGTGGTTAAATGTTGCCGCAAATGCAAAAGCTAATTGTCTTTAACCGTGATATATATGTATTAGGGATGAAACGGTATGAAATGTCTGATGAGGACGACGAATGCAAAATGAAACTTCCTTTCTGCGACATACACTTGTCAACAGAAATTTTCAAATAGAAAGTAGGTAGTTTTATTAAATGTAAAAACCTGCAAAGCTTTGGCTTGATTCTGTTAATGGCAAGCTACACTATTAATCTTATGGATCATAAACTTCGTTGCGAAAAATACTTACATTGAACACCTTATTATGAAGTCATGTTACACCCTCACCCTAAACTTTACCAGAATTTTATTTATACCACTGGTACTCGGTATAGTAGAAGAACAATTATCCTTAATCCTTGGCATTAGTGGGAGTGGGAATTTCTACCGCCCAGTTGCTTCATTAGATCCTGATTTTGAGACAAAATGTAATTTTCCTTTAAAGGAGATCTTATGAAACATAACCAAGTGTTAATATTTTAAAACATTTTTATTGAAGACATTTAATAAGTAAATATAGCGAATAAAACCGGTGTAACAATTAATTTGTTTGTAAATACTATATAAAAATCGAATTTTTACACGAAAATTCAAAAGAAGTTCGGTCTTATGCCCTGGAGATTCAAAGCAATGAACCAACAGTCAACTCAGCGAAAATTGGTCACGGAAAAATGGAATCTGAAGTTCCAAAAGGAATATTAATCAACGTTTAATCTCAAAGTGCTCTCCAGGATAAAATTTGCGAAAATGTATGGGATACCCAAACTAAATTACTGCAATATTTAATTCCCACAAACGAGAATTCGTATAGCAGCATTTTATTCCTGCTCAAAAACTCAAGAAATATACCGTTCGAACTCCTGGCCGTGTATATGGAGAATTAATAGTAATCAGAAATATATCATACCTAGAGGTTTAATTATTATTAAATGTTCTGCCGGTTAAGGTAGGTTTTGGAATTTTTTCTGTTTCCATCCACTTCACCTTTTCCATCATTCTCGACACATACATTTCAATAGCTTCCAATCTACACCTATCGCCTTCCTTCGGCGATAATGTTTCTACATCGTTCAAAATCAGGCTTTATAAACATTTCAATGTTTTAACGAGACTTTTCTCATTTTCCTTACCCCCCCCCTTGCCGTTACTATCGTTCTCCTTTTTAAATCACCTTTGTCAAACTCAATTCTCCTTCTCGAGTCCCTACTGCTTTAATCATTTGGACCAAAATGGATGTACTTCAGTACATGAACTATTTTAATGCTTACCCTAACCTTCCTCTTACTCGAAATCCTAATAGCTTTTGTTTTTCCTGCATTGATTCTCATACCATACCAATCACACTGATGTTACGATGCACTCAGCAATGACTGAAACCCCTCGGCTGACTGTCCTAGTAAAGCTAGATCGTCCGCAAACCTAATTGATTTTATGAACTCCTCACTAATATTCAATTCTACCTACAGTTTTTCAATTATTCTTTCATCATTGCCCTATACATACGTAAAAGAGGTTACACGTATCACTAAAACAATATTGAACTACTTCATGCGTCAAGATTGGAAAGTAACTAGTATTAAATAGGTTAATATACATCTCTAAGCCTGAAATGTATTGGTAAATGTCACCATGAAGTACTCTACAATAGATTCTATTAGATAAAAATAGAAGTTTAGGTCTAAAATATTTTTTTTCGGGTGAAAATAACGCTCTTCTTAACGTGATACTGTGTCATTAAAGTAAAATACGAATTTAGAACCTCTATCACTATTCAAGGACCGTAGGACTGGTTTAGTGAATCTCAATTTCCCCATGTCTACGCATTCCTTTCCTTTGGCGCCGTTTATTTTCAGTCTCGTGAACCTTGTTTTGGGTCTCTTTTCATCAACATTTCCGTTAATTTTTCCTAGGACAACCTTCACCTTTTCGATCAAGCTATTTTTTTCTTAATGAGCTTTCTAAGGTCTCTTCAGAGTTCTCTTGAGACTTCTATCTTATCCACCTCTTCAGAGAACGTTTTCTTTAGACAGCCAATCCATCTTCAATATCCTGCTGCATCAAATTTCAATTGGTTCCAACATATTTTCAAGATTTATTGCCTTCACCATAAAGAATCACATTCCACGTTCATTAATGCCAGGTTACTTATTCTTAGGTTTGCTAATCCGCCTGTTAGTACCAATATCTCCTATAAGAATGTTTTATTTGACTCGGTTATTTCACGAAGCATTTTACACGATTCTGTCGTCATTGCTGATTCTTTTTCCAAAAATAAATCTTTTCTTCACTTTCTAGCTCTTGATTTATCGGCCACTTACCTTTATATTGCTATGGCCATATCTTCCTTTAACGTCCAACATACAGCGTCCACTATAAAAGTGATGAGCATTCTCTGGGAAAAATAGATTTATTGATCGTACGAGTAGGAATGCCTAAAATTCTTCAAAATACTCTCCCCCTTCATCAATACAATTGCGGAGACGCCTGGAAGGCACCCTGAAACTCTTCGACGGGAATGTCTCTTATGGACGTTGTAACATGCTTTTGGATGGTTTCCACGGTCTCCCTATTATTCCCAACTATTCTTTCAGCTCTCTCTCCAAGCGAGGAAACAAAAAAAGTCGTACGGAGCCAAGTCGGGACTGAAAGGGGGCTGGGGGATCACCGCTGTGGTGCTCCGGGCCAGGAAGTTCGTAACGATGAAGAACGTGTGACTCGGGGCATTGTCATGGTGGAGCATAACCTGGTGTCTTTCATGTCAGCCCTCTCGCGCGCGACCCGGCGATTTAATCTCTTGAGAACCTTTAGGTTATAGGCTGGGTTAACAATTTATCCCTGCAGCACAAACTGAAAATGGACGATTCCTCGGACATTAAAGAAGACAATGAGCAACGTTTCGATGCGAGACATGCTCATTCGTGCTTTCTTGGGGAGGGGGGATGATGTTGTGTGCCACTCGCTGCTCAGCCTTTTTGCTTCTGGATTGTACTCGAACATCAAGGATTCGTCTCCGGTTACGATAGAGTTAAGCAAGTCCAGCACATTTTGAATGAAATCCAATATTTCTTGACAGCGCGAAACTCTAGTTATTTCTAGTCTTCCGTCAACACTTTCAGCGCAAGCTTCGCGCAGACCTTGCGCATTTCCAGATCCTCGGTCACTATCCCATGTATCGCAAATCTGGGCAGGTCTAGGGTGCTTTCAATTTGCTCAATCGAGACTCAGAACGCAAAAATTCGCGCACACGATTCACGTTTTCGCCGGCTCTGGTCGTTTTGGGCGTCCAGAACGAGGGTCTTCGGTGACCTCCTCCTGACCCTCCTTGAACGCCTTGTGCCACCTCCCGGACTGTGACCTTGAAACAGAGTCGTCCTTAAAGGTCTCTTAAAGCATCTGCAATATTTTGGTTGCATTCTTTCCAAGCTGCACGCAAAACTTGATGGGGTATCGCTCTTCAAGCGAACGCTTCACCGCGCTGTGTTGCAAAGTTGAAAAACACACTTCACGCGGAGGCACGGCCTTCCGCTCACACTGCTCGGAGCAAACTGACGACCAGTTTCGTTAAAATGGCCGACCCTCCACCACTTTTTACGACCGGTTTTACCGTTCTGTCAGGGATAGTCCCGTCAAAATAAATCATGAGCATAACTTTCATAAAAAAACTATATAAATGCTGGGGGCAGATCAGATGGTATATAAAAACGGTCTCGTTTACTGTGTTCATTGTGTAACATCTGCATTAGTACCTACCCAATTATTACCATTAATATGTAACGGAAACAGTGCAAAATGTAACGGAAACAGTTCAATATGTAACGGAAACAGCTTGCTATGGAATAAAGCCCGGCCACACGTAAGTGAGAGGATCAAATTTCAAGGAGGCAATCTTTTTGGCAAATAGAGATACGATCTGAAAAGGCGGGGAGGTCTCCAACCTTTGAGAAGTATGTTC
The DNA here is from genome assembly GCA_037158775.1 of Hetaerina titia. Taxonomy (NCBI): domain Eukaryota; kingdom Metazoa; phylum Arthropoda; class Insecta; order Odonata; family Calopterygidae; genus Hetaerina; species Hetaerina titia. The sequence continues at coordinate 53,248,677 of CM073774.1, read as the reverse complement.
TAAGCACATTAATTTTTCGGTTCCAATATTTTTATAATTTAAAAGTCTCAGCATTCACATATGAATATTAAATTTTAGTGTGGACGGTGGTTTCTTTGAAAAACTCATTTTCTCAATCATTTGAAGGAAAAAAATCATTCCTATTTATATTTATTTACATTTTCAGGTGTTGGCATTTTCAATTACTTATCCCACACTTCATCTTTAAATGAATGATTCAGAAAGATATAATTTCTTCCATGGTAGTCATATAAAATATCTTGTGGGTAAATTTTTGTTAGAATCACTACCACTTGCGCACAATGGACTCTCATCCCTCGATATGCAGTTATTCCACAACACCAAGGAGTGATTCAGTTATTATTACAAAGCAAGCAACAAGTAATAAAACATATTTTTAAAATAATCCATTGCATTGCATATTTTATTTACACAAAAGAGTGGTTAACCATATTTTATTTCACACTGTTTTTAAGAAATTATTTTAGTATTTCGCCATTTTATTAATTATTTTATAATATTTTAAGTGCTTTGCCATTGACGTACTGAATATTTATAAATACAGGTATGTAATTTTGTATTCATCAAAGAGTCCTGAATCAATTCAAGTAAAAAAAAATTACAGATGTTTCCACCATAAAAGAGTTGGAATGTGTTAAAAATAAGTTAGTTAATTTGAACCAATTCAAAGGAGTCAGAGCCACGAAGGGTACCTCAGTTCGTAATTTATTCTTAATCACTTTCAAAATGAATCCCTGCCATTTATTTACAATTTTATAACTTCTCTGTCGGTTGTAATGCACCTACTTCATTAATCGTCAAAGTTAAAATTATAGGGCCTTCCTTCAAAATATTTTATCCATAGAGATGTAATAAAGTTTGATGAATCATTAAGAAAACGTGACAAACCTGATTTTTGATTATGGTCTTTGACCAAGTCTCAGTATAGGCAGGTCAATGAATGGCACAGGTTTAAATATGTAATTGGATTTCACTTTACGCCACTAGAGTTTTTAACCACGGAAACTTCCAATAAAAACCCTTGTTCTAAATCTTTTAACTGAGCCCTAGTTACTGGGTCCTTTCTCTTCGGTCAACCTGTTCTCTCACTGGTTGGGTGGGTACTTGTTCATTTGTCCGTCGGTCCCCGTTCTTACGCCTGATTTTGAGACATGCTGACCTGTGGATAGCATCCCCGAGAAGGAATTCCCTTCTCCGAAAACCGCCAGGTAACGTTAAATACCCTAAATAGCACCATCGATAATGTGCCAGGCTAACGACCATTTTAGGATACCACGTTCGGAATGCCTAGGGCTGCGAAAGTACATGGGCCAATTAGATATTCGGTACTTTTACAAGTAATGTTAGGATAGAGGATATAGGCCGACCAATTTCAATAATCAACCCAAAGATTGATTGGTCTGGCTGCCTTTACATCAAGTGTTGCGGCGCGTGAAGTTCTCAGAGAAGGATTCTGGGACCAGTTTTTTCCCTGTAGAGCTGTACGTACGATGTGTAAGAGATGTACGTACGATGTGTAAAATAACAGTATAAGTTTATATCCTCCATATATACTTCTCAAATCATAAACAAATCAAGATCCCTTTTAACAAATTAATTAAATATTAAGGTTTGAAAACACCAAAACGGCTAAAAATACTCGGGAGGCTTTCGGTGAATATCCTCACGTCCAAGCAATAATATACGGACATCGTTGAATCACCAGTCTTCCATGGAAAATATTCAAAATTAGAGACGTATTAATCCAAAGATATACGTTTTCGACTAGTAATTCCGTGTAGCAAAGTTGTACGCTACTTTCCCCTAGTGTTTTGGGCTATCGGTAGTAAAATTGAGACACCGGTATCTTCCGCTCACGTGCCAAATGCCGTGCCGTGCCGCTGCCGCTGACGTGCCTGTCCTAAGCAGAGACCAGTGGTTCCAAAATTTTCCTCGCAACTTCAAAGTAAGACCCGAAATACAACACAACAACAACAGGATATCTCCGAAAATTTCATGAAATAAGTTAGATTAGCCAAAATGGAGGAATTTGACGGTAAACTTCAATTCCTGAGGGTCGGAGTGAAATTAATTGACGAGTATAGTACGAGTATACCAGTTGAAAAATTCAACGTTTGTGAATTTAGTCATTTTTAAAAAACGGATCTTTCAAATACACTTAACTAACAAACATACGGAGAATTTAAAATGCTATTCTCGACGTCACATATTTTAAAGAGATTTCTTTAGTTATCACTCCCTGAATCTGTTTTACCGAAATGCCCAGTTGTGAAAGCGTGTGTATTTTATAATGCTAATATAACCATAAAACCATAAACACAGTAATCAACCCGAAGGTCGGTTTGGTAGGTGATGGTAGAGCTCACCCATGTACTAAGCCCGACGGCGTGTGAATAATGACACATCAGGGTAGGGGGGCCAGGTCCTTTCCCTGTGCCGGTTATGGTTTCCCAGGAAGATCTGATACCCGAAAAATCATCTAGCTTGGGTGGAACTGCAGGTGCCCAGAGTACCTTGCCCGGGAATCGAACCCGGGACCCTCCAGTCAGTAGTCCAACCCTCTACCCACTGGACCACCGCGACCCATAATTCTAATATAGCTCTTGGAAAATTGTCATGATTACGAGAGGCATATGGCATCAGTTTTTGCTGAAAACGACATGTATGTCCACACCAATAATCCACAATTCTTCCACTGGCAGTCTTCAAAATCTTGGATTTTTTATGTCAATTTCTATGAAAATTAACAAACTAGCACACTACTTCATCATTGCCGTTTGAATAGAGTGCGCTTAGGTCTAAAAATACAGGAGACGTTATTAAAATGGTAAATACTTGAAATCTCGATGCAACCTCCTTAATTTTTTCACGTCTCCCGTCGCCTCCCCGACGCACCGTCTCCGTGCATGAGCCCCTCGGAAGGCAGACCGTGCAGCGTCGGCGACGCTGTTTTTTTTTTGTTTCTTCGGAGCTTTCGGGGAGGGAGGGGGGTGTGTGGGCGTTGGTGGGGCGAGTGGAGAGGGGAATGAAGAAGAAGGGCGTCCTCCTGCGAGTAGTCGAGGGAGATAAAAAAAGTGGAAAGACGGGAGGGCCAACCACCCCCCCAGTTTACCCTTCCTGTTACCGGCCCATTGACGTCACGACACGGTTTTCCTTTCCCTCACCCTCCTCCTCACCCTCGCCCCCACCCTCCGCCCCACCTATCTTCCACGGGCCGCTCGCTTTTCTTATTTTTTTCTCCTCCTCCTCCTCTTCGATCCATCTTCTCCCTATCTCCCTCCCTCTTCCGGTCCTTGCAGCTCCCTTATGCAAGCCCTATTCCAATGGGGAAAAACACCCGCGGCTTCACCCCTTCCTCGTGAACTTGCATCCCATTCGTTTGCGTCACTAATTTTTACCACGTGTAGACCAGTGACTTCGTGTGCCCTTTTGTACGGAAAGCAAAACGAACGAGGTGCCTGGCATGGTGTGTGAGGAAGGGAAAGAGAGAAGGTTGTTGGGCGAAATTCGAGAATGGCAGGAAAGTGGATGGAGGCGATAGTGAGAGGAATTGGAACGTTGGAGACAGTGGTAGAGGCCAGACTGTTGGGTAGGCAAGTTGGAGAGTGAAAGAGAATAGGCCTGTTGGACGGGATGAATTGAGGTGGAAAGTATGTAGACATAAAAAATTATGTATTTCGACGTGGAATTTAGCGGTTATCAATGTCGTGTTAGACTTCACTGAAAAGTTTGTTAATGTTTGTCCCTGATACCACCGCCGACAAAACACTGGAACAAATCAGAATTATAATAAATATTTTCGCAGAGAAGTATAGAGTCCAGCAGATGGATTCTCACGCGATTTTGGCATTCTCTCGCAACGGAAAAAACAATCTGAATCAACTGAATCTCTCATACGTACTGCAGTGTCGAATTAAAATAGATAAACAATATGGCTTTGGATGACTAAAAGGAATTCAATTATAGTAGAAACGTTTGAAACAAGTCAAGTTTTTAGCAGGTCAATCTCAATTTTGGAATGACGAATGGATATGCTGAAAAAATAATTTGAGAAAATTCGGGTCCGCATCACGAAACTTGATACTGACGTCAAACAGGCTTAGAATACGCCGTGGCTATCTGGGATCCATCGGAAAAAAGGTTTAATAAGGGGTTAGATAAGATTTGTAAAAGATTCAAGATAAAATGTGAAAAATAATCATCATGAGAACAAGGTACGTGTGATGGGGTTGCTAGAGAAACTGGGATGAGAGCTTTGCCAATCATAAAAAGTAACAAGGGAAATAGAAAATTCATAATGGTAGCAGTGGGCTTAAAATTGCTTCTGAAACTGAGGGAAATAATAAGTCCTCGTTACGCATGTGCAGACCAATCCAAGTAAAATAAAAAAAGAGATGTTGTTAGATTAGAGCACTGATTGATTTAAGTACTCGTGTTTATCTCACACACAATACGCATTTACATCAAATCCAGCATTAAGGGCCTAGTAGTTTCGATCAAAAGTCCTAATTCTCATTTACTGATACTTTTGCGCATATTTCTTCGTTTAATAGCTATAAAATAGCTAAAGGCTGGATAGATCCAAAGGTAGCGCTTTCCAAATGAGTACTAATTCAATCTTAAATATAACATAAATGTAATAATTACTATTTTAGGCATTTTACGCTTCATGATAATAATAAAGTTTTTATAAATAAAAAATATTTTATAGTTTAATTTTGCGTTCAACAGAAAAAATATCTTCATCGTCTTCTGATTAAAATATGCACTGCTTACTGGGCCTATGGTCACCCTTTGCCAGTAATATCTTTTGCCTTATGAATATAGCACTTCAAAGCGTACGTCTCCCTTAAAACGTGGCGCGTCGACGCGCTTCCTTCTGGTCGTTTCCATTCCTCGCGTCAACGCGTTTCAAATCTCTTTCCTGACAAGGCCCTGAAGCTATGAAATATCCTCGCATCAGTCGCGGCAAGCTGTTTGTCGAAGGCTGAAGCTGTTGGCGCGTGCACCCAACGCTTCTACGCGAGGAAACGAAGCTGAACGGCAATCATGCTATGGTGAGTCGAAGCGCAGGTGGCGAAAATAAGAAATTTGCGTAAGAATAGGAAAGCTATCCCAAAGAAGGGACGTTTGGAAGTGAGAAAAAAATAAACACTGCTGGACGGTGGACGCGCGTGTGTGTGAGATCCCAACCGTCGAAGGACACACCCATATATTATTAAGTTAATTATTTTTCTTTGATCTAGGGCAATCCTTTGACTGAAAATGCTGGAAAAAAATTTGGGACGGTTTATAATTTTTCTTTTTCATACAAATTCAACGAGACCTCAAGAGGTTCAATCGATTTCCCAAATCATATAATTATTGTTTTCTGAGAATATATCGTAGAATTATTAAATTAAGGAAATGTTATCTGAGCCAAGGGGTTCACGGACTTCTATTTCCCGCCTACCGTTAAGTAACAGGAATGAATCTTGAAGAAACGAATCCAGTCTTGAAAACTCATGGAACAAATATGCATGTAAATAAAACACAAACTAATTTTCGTTAGGTTCTAATCGTGACTATGGGACTTATAAGGATAATTTTCGTCGTTTTAGTCAGGGCTTAGATGTTCCGCGTAGCGTGTGGTGCCTGGGTCCATCAAAAGCCTACCATAACCCGGTACCTTACTGATTATGATAGTAATCAGGAATAAATTTGTAATACCTTATAGCCTACAATGTAATTTTACCGCTAATCCTATTCTAATACTGTAACATTCCAAAGGGGCGTGCAGCCTTACAATTAACCATTACGTGATTGGAAAATTAAGTACGAGAATAAAGTACATACTATATACGACATAGAGTACTGAATTATTCTTCTTTACTCGTATTTTGGAAGTGGCAGGAAGCATAGGCAAGATAAACAAGATTAACTTTAAAACATTTTCACATACCAAAACAAACAGTAACATACAGCTATATAGTTTTATGAAACATCACCGATAATTATTGTTTTTGAAACAAAATCATATTATCAAAGACATGTGGCTGACTCGGGTCGGTTCCCTACCATAATGTTACTTTTTTCATATTTCAGCGTTAGATTAGCGGTTATATCTCAGGTCATCACCAAATACTAGCGCTCTGACTATCCACCTTGAACATTAGGCAAGTAATCATCATTTTACTGTTTGATAATGATATTAATATGCTGGCAGGGTGACAGCGAACAAAGATCTCACGAATATTGAGGAATTAAATTGTACATATTAATGTAAATGAAACCAAAATCAAAGTTTGTAGCAGGTGACAGCATTGTATTAGATTAACAAATTTCTGAACGAATAGAAAAATTGTAAACAGCGAATCGTAATCAGAAATGGAATATACATGAAGAATATAATGAAAAAGAATTTTTTAAATCACCGATAATGTGCTACTGAATTTCTAACCAATCTCCACATAGAATATGCATGCTCTAAAGAATATTTTATGTAAAAGCCATGGAGGCGTCAACCTGAAAATAGAATCGTGAGAAATCAAAGCGTGCGAACGGATTATTTTTAATTTTATGCACCATCACCATACTTAAAATAATCAAGAAATATATATTTTTAAAAAGCAGAAACGTTGGAGAAGTACGTCTACTTACATAATAAACCTATTCGTGACGTTCTCTGACATCCCTCTCTTTCTTTAAGCATGAGTGTGCATGTGCGCCATTTTGAAGAACGGAACAATAAATGAGTTCCACGAAGAGCAAGAGACGTTTGGAGTTCAATTGGAAACAATCCCAAGAATAAAACCGAACATCATTGTACATTGAGCGTCAGAAGAAGGGAAGCCTGATGAAGACAGAAGAAAAACCCGAAGGTTGTCGAGGTGAGAGCTCACCTCACCCTATGATCCCTAAAATTCGCAAACACTCTCGTTCCTTAGGGTTGCCCGCTCTCCTGCCCTCGGTTTCCCAGAAAGATTTGGTCAGTGGAAATATGAAACACTCTTGGTTCACCTTGGAGTGTCTTGGGGCATTATCTAGATTCAAATCCAGTCCCGATCACCCACTCGATTACCACGTCGCAAATGAAGATATAATTCTATTTGAGCAAAACCTTATAAAAAAACGTAATTAAAAATACTGTATTCATTCGAAAAATTGCTATAAAAGGTAATGGTGACGTCCACAAATATATTGTGAAATTAAAAGGTCAGTGCACGCGTTGATAATAAAAAACTACCTACCCAAGAAGAGAGCGTAGTAGGAAACAAAAGCAAATCTTCGGAATACTATCAATTGCGAATGAAGCTCGACATTACATCTTGCATTTAAATATCGTGAGAGGCCAGTCTCACGATTACAGAGACTCGGATACTTCAGCACAAAACTACTAGTATAGAGTACAATTATTTGCTTTAACATTGCGGACTACCATTTTTGGCGCTTACAATAACAAAGAGGATTTAGATGCATGAAAAGAATAGTGCCCCTTTCAATCCCTAAATGCGTTAGTTCCTATTGTTAACGCCTGCTTCTCTAGCTCGCCCCTTAAAAGAGTGAACTGTTCCTGGCATACTTTTGAATTCGGCGATGCCGTCACGGAATCCGGATTCATTTTCCCGTAGGACTCGCCAGTCACCGATGCGGTCACAATGGGCTCGCCCGCGATCCCACGGGTGAGGTGTACAAATGTCGCACTATATTTGGTGTCTACGCACCCGGGATGAAGTCAAGGCCCCACGGTAGCACCCGCGCGGCATTTCAAGTCACGAACCTCGGGATGTGGCCGCCGACGCGTCAGGCCAGGAATGCTGATCCTGGCCAGTGAATGTCTCCTGTCTCGAGTGGGTACTCATGTCGGACAATTGCCCCCACCACTTCTACCCCTCTTTTCCAGCACCACTGCCACCGCCGAAATCACGCTCATAATGTAGCGTTGATGTTGAATATGTAGAAGCTACGTATTTCCGAAAAAAATTTGCCATCTTCAACTACTTATTTTCAGATGCTACTTATTTGAAAATGCTTTTCAAAGGTCATTTTCCCAGTCAGGACCTGGTGGGCTGAGTCCTATATTTCCCAGGACTCACACTCAAATCTATCTCCATCTTTTCATAAGAAAATTAATGGAGGTGTTTTTTTCCTCTACTGCTGTTTTTAACCTGTCACCGTCACTCAATGGCCACCTCATTGGGGCCAGACGCCTTCTCAGCCACCTATTTGAGGAACAGAAAGAAGCTGTGCCGACTACATTTTTGTCTGGGTCGTACCCTTCGACCCCTCTGGCATGGTTGACCCTACCAGGAGTATTATTCATTTTCCTCAAGGAGTCGTCAGAGCACACGACCCCTTACACCACCTCAAGGTTGTATACATGTACGCGTAAGCATGTACTAATATGCATGGCGGAATGTGTTTCAAAAGGAATGATTTGCATACATTTTAATTTTTTATTTTCTTGGTCTCATGGTCGTGAATTGTGTTAAAAGATCCTTGTCTCTTATCCGTTCGAGGGCATACTTTTACATCCCAAAAACCGCTCGCCTGACCTGTTTAAGAGGAGAGAAGACTTCATTTTTATTTCTCAGTACCTTAATTAATTGCACGCGATTTATATGTTCGTAACAGTTCGGAAATAGTATGCCATTCACCGGTTGCATGTACGTACAATAAGGTTATTCAGATGGGTTACGTGCTCAATGTCAAATGCCAGATTTTTTTAATTTTAAAAATATGTAATCTACCGGTTAAGGTAGGTTTTGGATGGACACAATAACAAAATAATTCACTTGTCCCTCCTAACAAAACATAACTCAACATCCTACTCTACAATAAAGTCCCTCTACATCTTTTTATACACCTATTCCAGATATTTATATTCGTATTATGCTTGGTCCAAGATACTAGGCGATGAATCTCCAAAAGGCGCGACTTTGCTTAAGATTCGTCTTCCCGTGTGCACTTAAAAAGTCATGTTAGATGTGAACTCTAAAAGACAAATGCATGAAATGTATGCTAAGGTATAAAATTACGTCTACAATGAGAGTTTGATGCTTTAATGTGATCTCTATGTTTCAATTAACCGTAATAATGTACATTTCCGACACATTATCGATTCGGCGCTACTCTTTTGGTCCCTATATGACTATAGTCTACTATTACTGTTCTCTCACTTCAATTAACACTACCTGCCACTATTTAATACGATAATAGTTTTGTGAAAGGACTACCAGATAGAAGATCTCTGCACACCATTGCAGGTCCACGTTTGATTAAGAAGCACATTTTCCCTACAATATTACCTGCATTCTACCTCTTCGTTTAATACTTCATGTATTCTTTGATTTTCACGAGCTTCCTCCATTTCCCAGTCCGCTTTAGAATTTAGTCCTCCTGTACTCCCTTATTCCCTGTCTTCTGTCCTCCACACTACCGAATACAGATGGTAGAATTCGTCAGAAAACCGCATCATAAAGGCTTTACATAAATTTTTTCCCAGAGCCCAAATCTTTTCGTCCAGGAACTGGGTAAAACACATGTGCGTGCTTATTCTTAAAATTATTTCCCAAAATTTATGAGAGATCGCCCTGCGATGCATTTAACTACTCACGCATTGGCTGCTCAGTAATTGGTTAGTTTTTTTTATTTGATAGGTAATTCACCTATTTTGATATGCCTGCGGGGAAGAAACGTCGACATATTCTCGGTCAAAATCATGGAAAATAGTTTACGAATTTGACTCTACGATTCGAAGTATCACAGACAGGGAAATCATGGTTAATCTGAGGTCACTCGTGTTTTATGATGCGTGACTAAATCAATTAATTTTTTTAGAAAGGGGAAAACTGCCTCGTATAGCGTGAAAAAATGTATCTAGAAAAGTGAAATCACCTTTTACGTGTATATCTACCATTTGTCTACTGTGAAGTGTTTCCTGAATCTGCGATATACTTTGTAACCGACTCATAATTTTTTGAGGCAACATATATCTTCCATCACTCCAAAATCATTCTTCTCTAATGACCTGTGCATGAAATGTATCCTCAAATGGTTCAAACAATCAATTTAACACGGATGGTGCAAATTCATGAACTAGGGACTCTCCAAAATGTACTCGTACATGCAATTCTCTCTTGCTTTTAAAGAAATGAATCGTATGAAAAATCAAAGTAACTTCAGAGGAGTCCAGTTTATTACCGGTGTTTATACATAATTATCATTTTAAGGAAATGCGTATCGAAGTAGAAACTTTTCAAGGTGGCGCTTAAGGTAGCTCGCCGGCCTCAGTTTTTCAAGTGACCGAACATGTCGGTGCCGGTGTGAAAGTTTCGAAGGTAGCGCATATGCTACATACAGTATACGTGTATACTCGTAGTTTGATCGGTCAGATTCGTGTCATGATACACTGGCAATAACAATTTTCCAAATGTCTATTTCCTTTATCATAAAATTGTGCTTTAATAAGAACAATTTAAAGATAATAGGAAGTGTATCAGTGGGGAGATATTGTGCTTCAGTGGGAATAAATCAGGATATCTTCCAAAGGGGATGGATCGTTTCTTATTATGTGAGAGAGCGTTAAAACCTACGCCGTAATTATTTTGGGTTCCCTCAGTTTTCGCTTGCGGTTGGCCACGAAACCTAATGTTTTCCTCTTTATTACTCCCACTCTTTTTCCTAATCTTTATTTCGTTCCTTGAATTGGTTTCATTGGAGGAGTGTAATTTTATTATGTCCTCTGAAAATCACTATGCCAATGAAAACCAAAGACCTGCCTGGAAATATTAGACCACTTTAAAACGGAAGACTTATTTTTAGAAGTCACCTTGTAGTGACTTCGTCTGTGATTGCTGCAATACCAAAAAAACCATCCTAACATAAGGAGATCGACACAACATTCAATGTACAAATATCTTGTTCTGCTATGGACTGTTTCTGAATGAATATCGAATGCCAAGAATCTACGAGGTTTTGATTTCCAACGTCCGAGCGTTATGCAAAATTATTCTAAGAAAATTGCCGTGCAATACGTCAACATTTATTGGTAAATCCGCACTACAAATTTGCGTTTTGAAAACAGTTTTGCTGAATTTCGATTTGCATAACAGTTTTAGCTCTATCAAGAACGATATCGACAAACATTACAAAATATATTTATATTATCAATATTTATCGTTATTCCTGCTGATTTATTAACTCATAGCTCGATGTTGGGGGTTGATATTGGAAAAAATGTTCGTAAATCCTTAGGTATTAACACTGCAATATCGCATAAACATGTATTGCACTTTCTTTGGTGGATAGCTATCGAAATACGATATAATACGCATTCAATCGTTCCTCGAGTAGATTTGATCGCAGTATCGCAGAGCCTACCTTAGGAGCGGTCAAAGAGTTGTGGATAGTGATTACTACAAAGTATGGAAGTCAAGTCATTTATGGCTAATAAAGAGCGAAAAAAGTGCCATGTAATCCTTTTATCAACAATTGAATTTTTCCAAAAAGGTGTTTTAATCAATTGAAATCGAGAAAAATAGTGGACTCAAAGTGCGTGTCACACACCGAAAGGAATTAAAATAACTTTCGAGAAACGACTTCAAATAAGGAATAGTTCGCTCAATTAAGAAATATTCTGCTTACTTCTGGATTGATGCTATCTTCATATTAGTGATGCTTTAGTGTGTCAGTATTCAGATTCTGAAAAAATTGAATAAAATAGACTAATTATTCAAACCCCCTTATGCCAGGCTACTTACTCCAATTTCTTTATTACGTGTGATTGCAAAGTTGCTCAGATACAAAATTCCAGTCGACGGATGATTTTATGGCTGACTGATTAATTATAAATTACTATAAATCATTACGATAAGATAATTTTTGATGGCAAATAAAGAAGCAGTTGCACAACTTCTCATTACAATATTTGATTCATTAATTGCCAGCACCGGCCTTAGCTTGAAATTAATTGAATTAATGTTCGTCATTTTTTTTATCTCTACTAATGCAAGGAATATTTATTGCCGTTGATCTTACCTGTATCATTTTAATGTAAACGTGGTCAAAATGTATTAACATTTTCAATTAAAACTCCACTTTGAAAATAAAATTAACCAAGTTTTCTCAGTGATAAGAATGCAATAAAAAGGATTAAATAACTACTGTTCGCTTTCTAGGGAAAACATCTGATTTCCGTTGATTACTTATTGATTTTGTGAAACGATAATTATAACAATAGTAGCGTAATATATCACATCAAGAAGTAAACTACTCAATCAAAATGTCTAATAATTATCCATTGACTTTGGCTGACTTTGGACTTGTGACACTGAAAAATTAATCAATGAATATGGAGTTTTATTCAGCTTAGAGTTTGATTTTATCATCCATCAAAGAATCGTCATATTTTACGCTAGGGCAAAAATAAATTATCAAATATTAAAGATCAAGTTTCTGACGTCACTATGGCTTAGAGATCGCAGTACGTAATTCTACAGCAGGTTTATTTTAAAATATTCTTTTCATTGGAATATATCAAGAGTTTGTATGGCCTTGCATGCCTTTGGAGAATGTACATTCAGACAAACTACACTGATCGATTGAAAATGATGGAAGCGATCATCGATTCACCGAAAGTTTTTCACGTAGCCACCGGGATCGATTACGGGTAAAAAATATTTTTTATTCAACTGGAAAAACACTTTAAGTACTGAACTATGATAGTGTTGTTAAATAAGTTTGTAGATCAAGAAATTCGAAACATTGCAATTTCCACTAACTACCACGTCCTCCCTGCTTTGATTGGAGCTTGGAAATTGCGTTTTAATAGTTGTGCTAGCTTCATAATTGCCATAAGCAGTAATCATCTGTCTCTATACTCTTGAACTTGAAGGTACGCCATGCCTGCCAACGCCTGCAAGTCAACACCGTTTTCGCAAACGAATGAAATATCGTCAAGAGAGATTTAGCGTCGCTATTAGAGCTCTCGACACCCGTGGCTGTTGAAACGGAAAATACAGTCGCATAACGTCCACAGGTGACCGAGTCATTTTCCGCTCGTAACTCAAAAGTAGATCTAGAGATCAAAAATTAACACATGGTGTTGTCTTAATTTGATCTCGATCGATCAATTAATTTGGAAGAGAGAGAGAGACAATCGAAAATCACACGTCCAATGTGAAGAAAACCTAGTTGTGAGCACAAGAAAGCTCATCGATGGCCATTTAATAGATAACGTCGCACCTAATGAATTGGTTCCGGGAAGGTAAATCGGCCGGCAGCCAGTAAACGATGTGTGCGAGACAGGGGAAAGGGAATCACACGCCGGGAGAAGTGGGGGTACGAGCGGGAAACACGACTAACGACTGCTGGACTTAATTATTATTATATAAATCTCGTTGCAATTAGTCAATTGTCCTGGTAGCAACGGTCACTCTTACAATGCCTATACATACATACACAAGAACAGATATGAGACAAAATTCCCTATATTTATATATATATACACAGCATCATTGCCATCACACGAGGTCTATATTCACTCTATACCTACAACGCTCCGTCCATCGCCGCACTCCGTTCATAATCACGCACTCTTCAATTTCATATATCTTACATGAAATATCTTATCTTGATCAATGAAGTTCATCACCCAGTGGCTGCTCTACACTTATTCTTAAAACTCCTAAAATTTGATGGAAAGGACTCAAACAAACCTCCAGGCAGCTGGTTCTATTCAGCAATAGTTCTGTTTAAAAAAAGAGTATTTTTCTTATTTGTTTTTGCGTTCTTATTTTTATTTTAAAACTGTGGTCGATTTTTCCCTTAAAGCTGGGTTTTTCTATCTCTTTTAATTAATCTTCCCACGCTTCGAAATTTTTAAGAATTCTATACATCGCGCCCAATCTACTCCTTTTTCTTCCATTTTTCAAAGTTTCCTATTTCAGTATATTCAAAATTTTCATGGCACTATTTGTTCTTTTGTACCTTCCAAGCACATATCTTGCTATTTCCTTTGAACTTTTTCAATCTTTTTAATAGGTCCCACTTCATATGGATCCCATTCTATGAACGAGTATTCTAGGATACGGCTAAATAGTACCCTATATACTTTTTCTTTTGTGGCTACGCTACTTTCTTTTAAATTTCTCGTTATCCAATGACATATTTTAAATGTCTTTCGTGTTACATTATTTACTTGGACTCCCCACACAAGATGCCTAGTTAAGTAATCGCCTAAATATTTGCAGTGACTGCTACACGGGATTCTTTCTCCAAAGAGAGTGTAAATATCCTTTTGGGCATTATTTTTATTTGAAAAGTATATATGCTTACTCTTATAACCCAGTCACCATGGCGATCGATGTCATTTTGCAGTACTCTGCGGTCATTTACATATTCTACCCGTCTGTTTTTCATGCAATCATCACCAAAGAGTCTTATTTGGGAATGTAAATTATTTGGTAGATCGTTCACGTAAATTAGTAAGAGTAATGGCCCTATAACACTGCCTTGTGGAACTCCTGGGTAGCCGTCTCGATAACGCATTCGATACGTGACTGTGAAAGAAAGCCAATTCGTGAACACATGAACGATATTAGCGCAAAAATTATGGGCGACGTGCATAATAAAATAGAATATAGTAGTCCGTTGGATATAATATATCATGAGCCTATCGAGCCGACGTTATATAACCCGAGTTTTTACTAGCCCCAAGTACTCCAAACCAACGCAGGATGTGGAACAACGACGAGGGAGAAAAAAAAGTAAAAGCAAGTGCGGTGGTAGCATCGTCTGGTCCGTCGTGAATTAGCGTCGCGAAGTGTGAAAGTCCCTTGGACTCCGAAATCTGAGTTTTATGTCTGTGATTGGCATTCAAACGTTATCAAGGGTCGGTTTTTAATGGACAAAGACTGAACAACGATAAATAGTTTTTACCGTCCCAACGCATCAAATACTGGCATCCAAAAATGCAACAAACTCTTCTCCAGTCCCACGTACTCCCTTCCTCACTTCATTTCGTCCAATATGCTATCCTATTCCTAACCCTTCCTTGATTCTCTGAATCTCTCCCCTCTACCACAGTAAACATTCTAACCCCAATTAAGATGCTCTGAAACCATCTTTTCATTCCTGTAAATAATCCTCTCTCATACCCCATCATGCCTAGCACTACCTCGTTTGTTTTAATTTCTGTCCATTCCACCTGTTCCACCTTCTTCGCACCCCCTTTTTTAAATCCTCCAATATAATTCTATAGTTTTGCTTCAAAGACAATGTTCCCAATCCATAAAAAAACCATGCTCTATATCAGTTTTAACGAGCCTTTTCTGAACATTTTATTCAACGTACCAGTCATCAAGTTCCTCCTACTTGAGAAAGCTTTTTTGCATAACGTAATTCTTCTTCTCCTTATGTCACAACTACCTTGACCATTTTGATCCAAAACACTTTCTAGACAAGTACACTGTTCCAGCAGTTTTACTTCATGACATCATATTTTAACATTTAACTTATTTTTCCTTTATCTCGAAAATTGAATGAAATCATTTTTACATGGATTATTATCCTACACCTATCACACTGACTTTTTTAATGTGCTCAGCAATGCTCATAGCCTCTTGGCTGACTAGTTAACTAAAGATTTATCATCTTCATTCTTTAGTTTGCTCTCAGGCTAAAAAAGATCTTTTTTTGTCTGATTTATTACGTCGGGCGATGAAAAGCTTTTGTTCTGTATTATGCGAGAAAAATTAAGACTAAAGGGGATTGGATGGACAGACAACCTGATCACCGTTATATTTATACGACTCACCTAGCACAACAAAACGGGACAGGCTACGCTACAATTAGCTCTTCAATTCCGCATACTTTCTGCCTTCCAACATTCCGTCCAACATTCATACTCCTCCTCCCCCCACTGTTCTTAGCCAGCATTCTTCCCTCTATCAGCCTTCAACTTTTCCATCACCGATCAAAAGACTCTGTATCCACTTTAATTGCTTCCAATGGGTTCTACCAACAGTCTTTTTTTCTTCCCTTACCACGCTTAGTACTTCTTCCTTTAATTTCCTTTCCGTTCATGTTACTTTTGATCTCAAGAAAAGTCTTCAGAAAGCGTCTATGTACGTAACTAAAAGTTTACAAAATACAAAGGAGAATAGTATATCTTGGTAGTAAACTAAGTAAAAATGTTCCGAAAATAACGATTTTTCTATTTCCCAATACTACATTCTTCTTCTGCTTAATTCAGTTTTTGGAATATAATCTTCTTTGTGGGAATGTATCCTAATGTATAGAAATATTTCACCAGTTTAAAATATTGAAGTCTCTTAACTAGTCTCCTTTGTCAAATATCCACTTATTATAAGGATATCTTGCTTTGAATGAACAACTGAAGTAACCGCATGGAGAACAGAAAGTTATGCTACGATCCCTAAATATGGCATATGAGAAAGGCCTTCAATCGGCGAGCATTTAATTATCGGGGAGCGCATAACAGAAAGTCTGATTGACGTATAGATATTTTTTGGGCAAAAGATTGCGTGAGGTAAATGACTGAAAAATGACCCCATATTAACATCCTTTTGACTAGGAATGTCGCTCGGAATTGCCAATTTCGTGATTACAGATGCTTAGCGATTGCCTTGCTAGACTTAATGGCAAAAGAGTTTCAAGATGCATCTAATTTATTTAAATTATGGTTCTTAAATTACAAAAACTTAACATCAACCTTGAGCTGAATGTTTTTATGACTCACTCTCATCACCGTGACTTCATTGTGGGAATCAATTTTCAATATGCCACAAATTAGTAAGACAGAATTCCCAAAGAAAGTCGGGCAAATAAATTATAGCCTGAATTTGCTTCGTTTAGTTCCGAAGGAATGGGTTGCATGAACGCCCGTGATACTCGCGGAAATATTTCCTTCGCAAAGAAAGGGATACTATACATTTTGCTTATGCTTCAATTTGTAAATTAAGGCTTTATATGGCTGAAAATGGGTTTCCACGGTAACCAAATTCAAGAAAGAGATTTAATGTGTTTCGTGTGAGACACTATTTCGTATTTCAATGAGAGAATTTAATGCTGCTTCATAGAAATTCCTATCGGTTTTAACAAGTCTTTCCCAGATATGCCGCTCTATTTAAATCATTTTTAGTGGTACTCATAGCATCAAAAATGATTCTCTTATCTCTAGCTCCTTTGCAAAGTTTTTTTTGTGAGGGCAACACGCTTGCTGAAAAGATCCTGAAACGGTCATTTCCGGTGAGTGGATTTTTGTCTTAATGTATTCAGTTCATCTGAATAAGATATTAATATAAAATTTAATTCTGTTCCGGGTATTATTTTATGAGTTAAAGTTCCCACAAAAACACAGATTCGATGACACACAGACGTAAATCATTCTAAATATTGTCTGAAGGTGTTCAGGGGATCATAGAATGCATTTCTCCAGAAATCTGTTAAGTCCAGCTTTGTCATACTTATTCGTATGACAAAGCTGGACTCCGTGTGACATATATCTTATCCGTTTTCAATTAAGGAGAAGGTAAAAATAAAATGGAAATGATAGCTAAGTACGAGGTGTCTTCAATCTTTAAAGTACCCAATTTTTTCTTTACACAATTGGCAAACATAGGGATATGATTGAGCTTAAAATTCACGATGCCCTTTACAATGACAAGATATAAGTGGCTGCACCATACAATATGAAAGGGTTTACGTAGTTGTCGCTAAAGTGAGAAGAAGCTTTAATACTTAAAATAACTTCCTAGAGGACAAGGATAACGTGTAATTATCCGTTTTCTCCACTTACGTAGTTAACAACCCATTGAAATTTGTCGTCAACTGAGTGAGACATGCGATGACGGGAAAATTTTTTTATTAGGTAATCTACCGGTTAAGGTAGGTTTTTCGATGGACACAACTATCAAATAAATACTTTGTAACTCCAAACAAAACCCAATCCAGCAACCTACTCTACATAAAGTCCCTCTTCATCTCTGTGTACCTTCTTCCTTCCTTTATCCCGTCCAACATCCCTATCCTGCTCCTGCCCTTTCCTCGTTTGCCTAACATTCTCCCCTCTATTACCGTCTTCATTATCCCACTGCCGCTCAATATGCCTCTCATCCATTTTTCCTGCCTCCATACGATTTCTCTCAACAAACCCCTCTCCTCACCCACCATCACCAGTACTTCCTCATTTGTTTTCCTTTCGGTCCATTTCACCTTCTCCATTCTTCTCCACACCCACATTTCAAAAGCCTCCAATCTACGTCTATCCTCCTGCTTCAGCGACCACGTTTCCGCGCCGTACATAGCTACGCTCCATATCAGAGATTTTACGAGTCTTGTCTTAACATCCCTACTCAACGTCCCCGTCATCAACTCCCTCCTCCTTGAGAAAGCCTCCTTGCCTAGCGCAATTCTTCTGCTTACGTCCCTACTACTTTGACCGTATTGGTCCAAAACACTTCCGAGATATGTGAACTGTTCTACCTGCTCTAATTTTTCCCCTCCTATTTTAATGTTTAGCTTAGCCTTTTTCTTCCTGGAAAATCGCATAACCTTTGTTTTATTAATATTGATTCTCATCCCATATCTATCACACTGAACCTCCAATTCACTCAGCAATGCTTGCAACCCCTTGGCTGACTGAGCAACTAATGCTTGGTCATCAGTAAACCTAACCGGTTTTACACATTCCCCTCTGACTTTCATTCCTACCTCCAGTTCTTCCCATGCCTCTTTAATTATTTCCTCTACGTTGAACAGCACCGGTGACAATAATGACGGTGTTATGGATGTACAAAAATATACGTCCGTGGATGCGACAGTTCAAAGAGAGCATCGTGTGACAATATACCCAAGAAACTTCAGCCACCAATCATCAGCAATTTTTCAGTGGGAAAAGAGGCCCCTGAACCAGCGTTCTAGACAGCGATGAAATCATATTGTCGATGTTGTGAAGAAAATTGTGCACATTTACTGGGGTATTATGCTTATAATAATATAATATTCAACTTTCCGGAGTAATTGGCTAGTCAGAAAATCATTAGAAGACCGTAAGATTTGAAGGTACCTCATAAATGAGTTCAACTTCCAGTTACGATCTGATATATCCATAAACTCTTCTTTCCAAACACTAAAAATCGCAGGGTCTCGCATCACTCTGAGCCCTAAGTGACGGAGTTTTAAATTCCTTAAGCTTCTAAATTACAAACGCCTTTTCCATGGAAGATGTCTTTTTCCATCAACGTTGCTCCCTCATGCGATTCTTCGTGAATTACGGAGGAAGCGCCATAGTTATCTTGGGAAAATAGGCTAATTACTAGCTCCGTAGTGCGTAACACCCAACTTCTTCGCAGTCACGGAACCACTTACGTTTTTCCCTGAAATAAAGAACGGAGGAATGGGTAATGACGTCAGAATACATCATCAACTTGCACTATAAAACACGCCGCAGCTCTTCTCCAACCTATCTAAGAGACCATAGACATCATTTCGAAGGCCGCTATGTAATTCAAATAGGAGCGTTAACCTGATCAAATTTCAGGAACTTATTCCTAGTTCTGAGTGAGTACGAGAGGAATTTACATTTTTACTTCTGGAATAAATTATTAACTACCCACATTTTGAAAAATATATGTATTAAGATTCACACTTCCATCAAACAACTGGCAGATGTTATCAATTCTGGATTAATATCTGGTAGAAATAATTACCTATGTATTGAATTACTTTAAATATTAAGCTTCAGTTATTTTCCTATTACGTGCGCTAAATATGTATAATTTTGCTTTTATGTATAATTTACCAGCATAATTACATAGTGAAACATTTTAATCCATCCACTATTGGTTTTATTCCATAAAAAGGCATGAGAGCATTAAGTTATTCTGGGATTAAACACGAAGAATGAGCCATCATAGCAATAAAAAATGCCCTATCCTGATCGTATTTACATATATGCACCACCATGAGTCCACTTTTGGAAAACTGACACGAATTTTCAAATTCATGCCATGTATTCCATTCTTCCGCTAAAAAAGTTGATTAAAGAGTAAAATTTTTCATATTAGATGTTCAGCGTGAATTATTACGTTGCCCAGCAAACGGGAATGGTGATGAGTAAAGTAAAATATAAGCTATGGAAAAGTCATGCCATTATTTCCTGCCTTCTTTGAATTTCTCATCTATATTTGCGTTTTAATGAAATTGTTTTTGTTTCATTTGAAAACCCTGACTATTATAATAAAAATTAGCGAACATTTAGCGAAAAGAAATAAAGTTTTATTTTTTGAGCTTCACTCCCAAAACATCACAGAAAATACTACTCCACACTTTCGAGAAAAAAGTTTCAAGATTGGTCAAAAGGGGGTAGGCAAATTTCCGTTCCAAACTGACGCCATGCTAGTTTTTATCGTTTTCAACCCCCACTCTACTTAATGCCACGCTCTGTCACGCCAAGGAGGACGCCTCTCCAAAACCTACGTCACGTCCCTCCCATAACCACCCGCCTCTTGATAATTTCTCCGAAACTCCTTACTGTAGCGTGATGCTCGAAACTCCCCAGAATCATCCCGCGGACGCCATAGCGGGTAGTAAGATTGTGTGCATGCGTGTCGTATGTGGCCCTCTGGCGCGGGAAGCGATCCGAACAAAGACATAAAATCCTCGGCGACTGAAATATTCGGAGCAGGGTGGTGGAAGGAACACGGCAACCTTCTAGCAGAATCGCTTAGCCGGATTTCACTCCTGTTGCTTTCAAAGAAGTGCACATCTTCAACTACAAGGACAATCTTATAGGGCGCAGAAGGTCTAACATGTAATCTTCCTCATCTACCCTTAATGTTTAAACAAAAGCGAACCATGATTTTTGCAAGAAAAAACATTCAAATCTTACAGTTTTAAAGATGACTGTAGAAACCTTCGTTTTTTTTAAATTTCCCAATACATAAAATAACACAAGTGTTTATAAGTGTACCGTGGAATTTTTGTTTAGTATTTATTACGAGTACTTTAACTATTGTTCAATCGTAGCATGACAGCTACGTCCCGATTTCATTTAAGAATTTATCGTTGCAATTAGGCAATTGCCCTGGTGGCAACGGTCAACTCTGGTCATCTGTCACTCATGACATCTACATCTATATAATACATAATCTTACAGTACATAATAATAATAATATCTAAAATGACATGGATATACATGCATCACAAGAAGAACAGATAGACAAAGCTCTTAAATACAATGGCACTTAAAGGATTATTAACTTAATTATTACATTTACCATCACCCGTGGGCTAGGTTTACACCATTCGGGAATATACTACGCACCGTCCATCGCCACACTCCGTTTCCATTTCCATTTTCTCCCATGTCCCCTCGAAGTGCCCTAAAACACGTCTATCCTGCCTCCGAAAACATTTCGCGAGTGAATCTATGGGTCGCGGAGACGATTCAGAGGGCGGAAGGATGGGTGGGACGATTGGAGAGTGAGTGCGAGTGTTGGGTGGAAGGAAGATGACCTGAACTCGGCGGGTCGAGGCGGTGTGCGCGCGTGCACGTGGAAGGGACGGACGGACAGACGGGTGGATGCGGTTGAGAGGATGTCGGGGAGCAGAATCGGTGGGAGGTCAGGAGAGGGCGAAGATGATGATGGGTGTGAGAGGGGGCGAGGTGCGGAGTAGACTCACGGAGTGAGGTTGAACGAGGGCGGGGATGAGAAGGGAATGGGAACACCGCCGGTAGGGAGTTTATTGCTCATAAAACGTGGCCTCGTCAAGCTCAGAAAAAAACAGAAATGGTTGTTTAACCGAAGAGAAGCTTTAGGAAAGCTTTTTTGGGTAAACCGGTTCTAATTATGCTGTGTATTTTTGTACGGCAGGAGACTGGAAATGGAATATTGTCGTGCAGTCTCACTGAGGTTTTCTAGGTGACTCCGCGGATTCTTCTTAAGGTTTGGGAGTTATTCTCCCACCCCGTTCCCCCAAAACAACCCCAAAAGCCGCGCAAGGTTGAAGAGCAAGCGGGAAGCCATTCCTCTGAGAAGCAGTCAGTTGAATTTTCACGGTTCGTTCGATTCTTAAACACGTATTACGTATGATACTTCGCGAGGAACATGAGTGCATTAAAATTATGAAGGTAAAAATTGGAAAATAGACCTGGGGAGTACGAGCTATAGTATTTCAGGCAGAAAAACAAACCGAATTTCGTTTGAAAATAAATTCTAAAACCAAAAAAGAAAATCGTTGTTGCATAAAATGTTACTGGTAAGAAATCTTCAATACTACAACATAATGCTTTTTGCGAAAGAGTAATAATATCTAAATCTAATGCTGTCGCCCTCATTTAGCAAATAATTTGCAGACTCAATAATTTCCATAAATGTTTAGGAGTTACTTCACTTGATTTTTTCTCGTAGAAACAAACAAGAAAAACATAAAATGAAGCGAATCAAGTTTAGTTTTTGCTAGAGAATTATGTGCAAAATAAAAGGCAAAAGAGTAATATACGTATAAGACCGCATGCATAGTTCGCAGCAAATAGATTGAACCCGGCTGTAGAAAGCCTTGGGCTGAGAACTGGAACGAATTCATTGAATATCAGTAAGATTGGTATGGATACGGAGACCAGCGTACCAGCGTTACCACAAGGCCTAAGGGGTGTACTG
Organism: Hetaerina titia; assembly: GCA_037158775.1. Lineage (NCBI taxonomy): Eukaryota > Metazoa > Arthropoda > Insecta > Odonata > Calopterygidae > Hetaerina > Hetaerina titia. The sequence continues at coordinate 53,225,992 of CM073774.1, read as the reverse complement.
GCGGTATGTATAGGTCAGATGAATCCGAGTTTTAATAGGGTTCCTTAAATGAGATTATCAAGCATCCAAATTACAACTTTGTGACAGAAAAGAGTTAATCGATTGCCGAACAAAAAGTTTTTAATGCCTTTCCTTGTAAAAAATGAGGGCTTACAATAGACGAAATACTCCGGTATGAATAACTATTCGTTTACTATGAGCGTAAAAACCATTTGTCTTAATTTCAGTCTAACATGTAAATAGTAGCGTATTTGTTGAATTTTATTGTGAAACTAACGCACGCCATGAGTTTAGAAAACTTATTTACTGTTCCAACTCGCATGTCTTGGCCTTCGGTGAATGGCATCTTTTCACGCCTCCTCTTAAAACGGCTGAAGCCTTACCAACCTCACTTTCCTCTCGATTGGCGAGCCCATCCGGTGAGTTTACAGCACGTATGGGATTAAGCCAACATTCACAAATTTTTATGAAAGAGTACCCTTCAAATTGTTCCGGGGAGCATTTCTCTGAAGCGCAAATATCTGCATCATGTCGAACCAATCACTTTATTGCACTTTCCGAAAATCAGAAGATATTAAAACGTTTGAAAATTGGGGAGTGGTCGTAATAATAAAAAGAGAAGACCCAAATCTGTTGAAATTAAGTTTTATACCGCAACTTAGTATAACAGGACATGACCTGATCTCGTTTTACAAGCTGTGGATGACTGCAACTAAATGCTCGGCATCCATTAAAGTAACTGTTAAAATGTCAATTGATAAAAATATATTTAAATTGTAAATAACTACCAGTTTCGCGTGGTGCTCGCTGAATTTATCCCACTTGAAGACCTTTTTTGAGTTATGAAGTGAGCAGAGAATAAAATGTTAACAAATAAGTATATCATAGCATTGCTGTAAAACCAAATTTTTAAAAGGAAAAGTTGAAAAAGAGTAATTTCCTTAGGTAATTATTGATTGAAATATTTTCTTTCGTTCTTTGTATTATTACGAACTTTTAGTTATTAGATATCAAGCCTTTTTTCATTTTAGCGTTTTATTGAAGTCAATTAGGATACTGATAGGAGAATAGTGTCTTCGTTAGGATAAAGCACTTGAGTAAGATCATGTTGATCAGGACGGGCGTGGTAATAGAGCAGCACATATAGGCACCTGTATTTTATTCAATTTCCTTTCATCTGAAGAGTACAATGAGTTACGATTCCAAACAGACATGCTTGTATATAAACTGATAAAATTCCCTAGCTCACTTGTAGAAAAAAATAACAACGATATCACTCTTACCTACCCATTGTAACCACATAGAACACATGGAAAGTTCTATAATAAACAATTATTGTTACAGAATCAACAGGAACAGTGGGTTAATCTATCTAACTACAGCTGGCTACAAATGGTTCCATTTTGCGCCGATGATTCTCAAGTACGGCACCATCAACTTTAAGTCTATTTCTTAATTACTCCGTACATGAATTCAACTAAAATATAACCTATTGCTACCTTTTCCATACTCCCTGTTACACGCGCCTCACGACCAGCAGGGTATTCCCTAGATATAGGAGCTGGATATTAGTAATTTTGATATGGAGTTTTTTGTATAAACTTAAGAATACTTATTCTTTTTGATGCGTAGTCCTTGATCAGACTCCTTTCCCCAGTACATTTTTCATGTAAATAAATCATCATTGCATTTCAATTAAACGGAACTATACAAAAACAATGTGAAATCCGTCTCGGAAAATACTCACTGAACCCCGAAACCTATATTCGAGGTTTCAGAGAATCCGTTATCTACATCTATTGATTGCTGCCAATTTTCTAAATAGATCTTTTGACGAATTTTTTATGCGGGTGCATAGGAACAATCACGCTCACTACTTTGAGACTGGAACTTGTGAACCATTTTTGGGACAGCCACGAAAAAGTTACACAGGGTGCGGCAATATGACTTCCTTTTTTGATAGCGTATTGCATTTGTAAAAATGTAAGTCGTGTTGCTGCACCCTGTAATAAGCGGAGATAAAAAAGTTTCCTGAGTTTGGAGCAGTCAACGCCAAGGATCTCCATCGTTTAATGGTAATAAATCCCGCCCATCCCCCGACTGAGTCCCTCTAGACTAAATACTGAATCGAGTGGGGGATGGGAAGCTTTCAACGTTTACTGTAATGGGTTGAACAGACAGACGCTCACATTTTCTTCCAATAACTTTCCGTTATTGGTGTCACTGTCGACGAACATTCTTCCTATACCGCCGTGTGGTCGAAGGAGGGGCAATAACTGTCCGGAAAACTGGAGAGTGCCGTTTACAAAAAAGAGGCGGGTTTCTGGCCTGCGAATCTTTTATTCGAATAAAATTCTGCCAGAGTGTGACTCTGATCTTCCGATTACAAGCGGTTTGTCTCACCAGTGTCACTCAAAGTAACTTGTTCCAATTTATGTGGAGATTTAACACCGGGCGGTGCCCTTCCGGGGCATCGGTCTACGAGTCTACTATATACTGTCTCGTATATTCATGCCTCAGTGAAGCCTACGAAATCTACATAAACCATACAAAGCTAACACGAGAAAGTAGTTCCTAAAAATGGGGAACAAAATAAACATTTTTTTTATTGAACATAATGGTAAATATCTACTTTATCACGCTTAACTAAACTTTTCCCACTGATTTCAAATAATTAACTGTTTTCTGATTTCTTCTCAATGCGAAGATTACTTTTGTGACCCTGGCCATGACACTAATATGCATACATAATTCCATACATACCACACCATTTGTAGGGCAAACTCAAGCACCAAAAATCCATTGACCACTCCCTCATAAGCTTCACCCATGTTTTGTAGCATTACATAAAACTTGCTTCACTAAAAACGGTGTCCTCACTCAACGACAGCCCGCAGGCGAGTGAGGTTGGTGTCTGTCTGTTGCTACGAGCCCCCTCCACCTTACCCTGCCAGGCAGACCCCCCTCCACCGCTCCGTTCGCGCCGGAGAAAATCAGTCCTACCACTTTTGGGTGAGTCCCTGTAAGAGGACCATATGAGAGAGAGAGCCCGCTTTTATCTTGATGTCTCACTTAATAGTTCAAAAAATGTAGTTCATAACAGTTTTTAATTCGCAGAGTTAAATGTCGACATTAAACTTTAAATTTAAATTTTTCTTCCCCGCACACACAACGTCACTTGCCGGTCATTTGTGGTTCCACGTGTCTTTTCACTGCAAATCAAAGGTATACACTTTCAAGGGAAAACAATTGGGACAATCAGATTAAATTAGATCAAAAAACGTTGGGAGCCGCGGATAGTTGACACCCGACTTGTGATACGGATTATCGCGAATACAAATTTCAAAACACTTCCCCACAGAAAACTATCGGCGAAAGAAGCATTCTGACGTCAAACGTAAATTCAGGGTGGCAAGTGCTATTGGAATACTCTCTTTCTCCTAAATATGCCGTGTTCACCAGCGTAATAGGTTTAGTTGATCGCTTTCTTTAGTCTGATTTAGGTTGTAGGTTTAGTTGATAGCCTTTATTTATCTATTATTCGTGCATTGTGCATGTCAACTAGGCAATGGGTGAAATCAAGCCGGAAAATTTGACGGTTAATAAAAAAGACGGGGACTCAAGTGTGCTGATCTACGTTATGGCCAAAGTTCCACCTGCGCGTTTCTTTCTCTCCTTGACTTCTTTCCTGCTAGGCATGGCGTCTGTCGTGTCGGGTCACAGGTCTGACGGGTCTCAGTAGAACCTGTTCCGATCGATGGCGAAAAATTAATAGGCTGCTATTAATTAAAATCGAGAATAATTTTTGGCATGTCCTATTGAATAGAGGCGTTTTTTGATCCTGAGTGTCTACTCCAAAATTTCGCGGATGAATATGTTGAATTGCAAAAATCGATTGACCTACTTATGACCGTGGAATTAGTTTTTTTTAGAGTGATTTGATCCGAATCGCTCGCAAAATCGTGAATACTTGAAAGAACCATTCCTAGCCCCCAAGAAAGGGGCATGGCGCTTGATTGATGGAAATGTGAATTCAAACATTGAATGCGCATTCAGACATGGCGCTTGATTGATGGAAATGTGAATTCAAACAGAGGGTAGAAGTCAATTGGAAAAAATGAATTTTAACAATTGCTAATGACTAATTCGTTTTTCGTGGTTTTACTTTGCACAAAAATCGCAAATGAACACCGTGAATAATCGACGGAGAGCAGGAAAAAGCTTGAATGAAAATTTTAATTTTAACTCATCTCATGACTGCTGACTTGTTCTTTTGGTCTAAAGTTAAACTTTGAAAATATTATTCCTGGAGGCAATAAAAAACTCGAACTATTCAAGTATTTTATTAAAATTATTAATTTCCAAGTTATTAAATGAAACAAGAGTTAATATATCAGAACCAATAGTTCTCTTAAAGGATAGTAGTTTCCATACTGGATGTTACATAAATGAGTTTTAGATGGAAATGGAAGTCCACGCCGAATTTCAAATATTTTTTTCATCCTCTACACCTAGGTTTTTCACTTATTTCGCTCAGCTATGCGATATTACATGGAGCATTTGGATGAAATTTTAGCGATAGTGAAACCCATCGTTCCGGTTCAATTACAACTGGACCCAGGTTAGCCAGGGGGAGAGCTGCATTCGTTGAAAAGATGAATGATAAATTCACCACTTTTTGTGGGACATGCTTTCTTTCTTTGATGCCATGCGTTTCTCATGTACAATGAGCGGTAAAGGTGAGACTTCACTCACCGGGCTCACTTCACTCGACGCTATACACTTGCCCGTTCGGGTAGTCAATGAACATTTCGGATAATTTTTGCTGAGAAATGAAATAAATCGCATTTTTATGCTTAGCAATAAAATCACAATCGTTTTTTCACGCTAAAAATGGTGACAAAATCAATGCCATTAACATATAAGTATACGTAATATAAATGGTAGGTTCACGGCCGACCATTTATTTCATTTTAAAAAGTTAACTCAACAAAAATATTTTAATTTATGGATGTTTTAAATTTTTTTGGTTCTTTTCGAATTATTTTCCGCATCAGGTTATTTTTAGTGACAAAATATTATAAACGAGTCAATGAGAATTCCGCTTCAAGAGATCGTTTACCAAACTATACCGCGAAGGCACACCCCCAGATATCGTTTAAATTCGTCACGTTTTAGATTCTGTAGCCTGATTTTTTCAAAGAACTTTGTTTCGGCTCACCATTCGGTGTGGTAGACAAGTGTGTAAGGCGTTCGACTACAGGTTGGAGAGTGCCAGATTCGAAGGGTATTGTTTTTGGACGAATCCACCTTAAAATGTAAACGGAGGAATTGTCTCTCATGAATAACTTCACGGTAAACTGAATAGCACAAAGAAAGGAATCGCTCCAAGCAACATGAATGCATGAACTTAGTGCGATTGCAGATTTAGTTCTTAGTGAGTTTTTCCTCATCTATCAAACCAAGCTTAGGTTGATTTACAGTGACCGAAGCATTCGTGAATATACGATGCCTATTCAAAGAGTGATGACCGTTTGCTCATAAAAAAATATATTCGCAAGAAAAATTTTTAATGACGTTTTCAGTTTCCTACAAACCTACTTCACTTTTCTATATAAACATCGCTCATTTCTTAGACCTTTTCATAACGTTGCACCGGCTTTATTAATACCTCAGCATGTTGATTTTTCGCCGCTGGAAATTGAACTATTTGATACTGAAAGTCTTAAGTTCCTCATTGTCTTCAAACCGCTGTCCACCAAAGAACTGTTTCAAGTGCAATAAGATGGAATATTCGCTAGTTGTAGGGTCGCGTTTGTTGATAGTGGTCAAAAAAACGCTCGTCCAATCAATATTCTTCGCTCTTTGTGCTAGTAGCTAAATATTTTCGGTACTCCCTTGCGCACACTTTGTGGTAACCGAGCTTTCCGTAACAAACGTGGAAATATACTACGGTGAAGAAGAGGAATTTTATCAGCTAGAGCTCTAATTGATAATCGTCGATCAGATCGCAGTCCTTGGTCCACTTGCTGAACGAGTTCATCGGTCTGGATACTGGGCCTGCAACTCGCTCTTCATCATGCACATTTTGCGGCCATTTTTGAAGTCTTGACATCATTATCTAACTTTTTCTTCACTCATTACCATAGATCCATCAACTCGGTACAACTGCCGATGAATTTGGCCAGCTGATAACCCTCTGTACGCAAAAATCGAATCGCACCGTGAGTTTCGCAACTGACGGGAGAAACAATTTTCGTGGACGTTTATATATTCACCGGTAAGCAAACGACCATAAAAATATAAACTTCAATGCCTTCGGAACAATCAACAGATGGCACTGCAAGTGTGCAACTTTGTTTTGATCATCCAATGTTTAAATGTAAGAAAACAACCCTTAATTTTCGAAAATGTCTCGAAGAATTAACTGATAATGATTGTAATGCAACCATTTCAGAGAGTAAAAATCATTCGCCTTGATCGGGATTCGAACCCGGATCCCTCGATATCCGGCCGAGTGCTTTAACCACTTAAGCTACCGAGACGTCCTCTTACACTCTGAAATTTTATGGTTGCATTATAATGCACACATAGCGGGTGACTCCGTTAAAGTTACTATTACAGTTTCTTGAAATTTGTCTAAGGTATGAACAGCGTAAGTGTTTGAAATTGGCTTTATTAACATCGTGGACTGTGGCGCGTCGCGCACGACTACGAATGCCTGTGACATTGTATGTACGGTATTTCGTCATAACATCTTGTTACTTTAAAGCCCCCAAAATTTCATAGTGTAAGAGGACGTCTCGGTAGCTTAAGTGGTTAAAGCACTCGGCCGGATATCGAGGGATCCGGGTTCGAATCCCGGTCAAGGCGAATGATTTTTACTCTCTGAAATAGTTGCATTATAATGCACACATAGTGGGTGACTCCGTTAAAGTTACTATTACAGTTTCTTGAAATTGGATAATGATTGATTAACATAATTGACTGATCTTATCATAAATGTAGAATAGAAAGTGGACATACGAGCCTCTTACTTCGTATGAAATTCAAAGGCAAAAACCCACCAAAGGCTGCATCTGACCCTGGGTTTTTTTCATTCCTCCTCTAAGCTGACCACGTAATATTCTGTCGTAGCACTCATCCAATTGGATGCTAAAATTGTTGCCATCCATTTGAAAAGGCAGCAATGTTGTCAGAACACCTCCTGGCGTTGATGAATGTCTCTCGCTCGGAGTAATTTGGATCAATAAAAAAGAATGTTGGGGCGCAGGAAATATTTACCTCCGTTTCCGAAGGATTGGAATTTAATTTAACTTCATTACATTGGAATTCAAGGAACCAGAAACCACACGTGGGGCAAAAGGGAACAAGCATCTCTTCGCAGCACGTCGCCTGCAGCTATGGGAGGACAAGGTCACTGCTCTGCGTTCAGTTATTTGGATCGACCAAGGCCTTTTCGAATTTCTAAAGTTTTAGGCCGCCGAAGGCTTACATTTCGTAATTTTCTTGGAAAATACCGGTAAATTATCGGCACTGAAAAAAACTATTAGAAGGACGCTCCGCAAGATCTCTCTATAAGTATCACCTTTATTTTCACGACAGATGTTTTTTCATTAGATAAATATTTAGTTTTCTTGGTAAATTTTAAGCTATTAAAATTTCACACAAATATTTTTGAAGTACAGCACCTCTTAGCGCAGGAATTGCCATTATTGCAACTTATCTCGACGAAAGTTAATAGAAAATGTTCTATCAAGGTTACAGTAACCAAATCAAAATATTTTAATCTCGTTTAATTAACACAAAACACAAGATTAACTCCCTCATTAGCTTCCTCTAACTGCCAACTAGATTAAGTCGCAATGTAATAGTAACAAGGTGGCATGTCTTTCTTTCATTTTCTTTTTTACCCCCTTGCCTCGCCTAGCGATTCTTTTGGGTAGGCCAGAGAATGCGTACCTTATTGTTTGACCAAAACTTATCCTTATCTGCATTTGATGCAAGATCAGCGGCGGATCGTCCTTAAGGACTGAGGGGCTGCATTACTCTCTTGTTTTTCGGCGAGAAATATCATGTGTCGGTCAAAGTAAAATGTAGAATCACATACTAAGAGAAAATAAATATTTTCGGTTTACCAAGCGCTGCCGGCGAAATTTTAATATTTCCATACAACGACGATTCGTCTTGGACTTAGGTAGGCCGATTGAAGCCGCCAGCTCCGGTCTCGACATTGTCTATATATAGATATACCTGTATATAGAGGAGGGAAACAAGGGGTAGATCAGAGTTCAAACGAAATACAGCTGCAAGGTTCCGCAGCGCCTATGACCGAATCGATCGAAGAGCCGATATGCCAGCCGACCGGGGTCGACTGGACTTCGTGCTTTTTGGTCGGAGGGTGGGGATGAGTTGTGATTGGAAGGGTTTGCGGCTTTGAAAAGCTTGTTATCTGAATCAAATCCCGTACTTTCGGGAAATTTTAAGAAATACTGAACAGGAATTTTTTGAGAGAGATGAGAAATTGCTGACGAAGACGTTGTGTAAGGATGTTAAGAAAAGACTCGTTAAAACTTTGATAGGGAGCGTAGTTATGTACGTCGCGGAAACGCGGAAATGTGGGTGTGGAGAAGAATGGAGAAGGTGAAATGGACCGAAAGGAAAACAAATTAGGAAGTACTGGTGATGGTGTGTGAGGAGAGGGGTTTGTTGAGAGAAATCCGATGGAGGCAGGAAAAGTGGATGAAAGGTCTATTGAGCGGTAGTGGAATGTTGAAGAAGGTAATAGAGGGGAGAATGCTAGACAAACGAGGAAAGGACAGGAACAGGATAGGGATGTTGGACGGGATGAAGGGAGGAAGAAAGTACAGAGAAATGGAGAAGGACTTGATGTTGAGTCGGTTGCTGGATTGTGTTTTGTTAGGAGTAACAAAATATTTATTTAGTAGTCGTGTCCTTCCAAAACCTACCTTAATCGGTAGATTTTACTTAATGAGAAACTGAATATTAAACTCAATAGTTTTCAACTCGAGTGGAGTACCTGAGAATGTTTTGAAACGGTATCTAATCTTAAAAAAAAGTGAAAGGAAGCTTGAAGAAAGCCTAACACTATTTTGAATTATCTACTGTGTCTAATGGTAATTCTTAAACGAATTACATCAAAGTGATCCTGAATTTTAAAACGTAGATCGAAAATAATATATATTTCGAAAATCGGCGAAACTAAATTCTTGGTTTTAATATTTAACGAAATAGCATTTTGGAAAATGCATAGGAATAATGAATAAACCGTTTTGATAACGAAGGAGCAGTGCAAGAGCGGTTCTGCTTAAATGAATTAGAATAGAATAGTCAGAATCGGTTCAGTTCTGCCTTCGGTGTAATTTACCAGCCAGCACTGTACGGGATAATTCACAAAAGTAATTTCTAAATACACAATGCTTACTATGATAAAACGTAAAACATTTCTATCCAACTGTAGATCTTTCAATTTATTCGTTGCTATCAAAAATCCGTAAATATTTTAACATCAGCATTTTATTTTTGGTGAAATCAAACGCTAATATTTCGCTAATAAAAAACAAAATACTGAGTTCAGCTGGTTTCCAGAAAATAAATTTGACCAAAAATACTCTCAACATTGCTCAATTTTCCTAGTGCTGTTAGCTGTTGTGAAATTTGTTATTTTCCTCTAGTTTAATTTTCAGGAAAAGTACGGAATAGAAAATGTCAGTCAGGATTCATAGCTTATATCCTGGGTGGCAAGCAAAAATCTACCTTCTGATGAGGATGGTACCCCCTTATCTGACATTTGCACTCAATAAATAAATTATGAATTTTAGTAAGTATTAACAAAAAAAGTGCATTAACATTAAATTTTTAAGTTTTTAAATCCCCTGAAGTGTGTTCACTGCCAATAAGTTTGGAAACCTTCATTTTCAAGGCTCGAAATGCAGTAAGTTGTCAATGTAGCGTACACTTGTCGCCAGTCATTGTGGGCGCTCGTAATGGAAACATCAGTCACGAGCTTCCTCGAGCCGAGGATTGATGATTCACCCAGGCGGGAGAAAACTATGTGACTGGTGCTTTCAGTTGATGGATAAGCTAAATGTTTCCCACAGCGTCAACGCCGCTGACGATCTTGCTCTCGGACGGAGTGCGCACGTGGACCAGACAGACAATTGAGTTGCGCTCGCGATAGCAAGGAACGGATGGCCGCTGAATGAATTGTTATCCTGGCAGTCGTGAGAAGAAGTCGGGGGAGAGGAAGAGAAAGGAGATTGGAACCGAGAGGACTTGAAAATTCCAACGAATGCATCAACCGTTGTCACCTATCGCAGAAGCGCGAAATGTCATGCTGCCAGTGGTCAGGCCATGATGCCAGGGATGTCATGATATCATCCTTGGGCGGCCAAGTAGCAACCAAGATTGAGACCAAGATGGAGATGACTGCCCATGACCGGGTCAAATATTAGCCGAGAGGGGAGGAAGAAGAAGAGAAATCGGGACATGGTTTAATTAGAGGGGATAATTACTCCGTCTAAGAGATATTTACCTCCAAATGCAACAGGTTAACCCTAAAAAAAATCACCATTATGCACTGGATTTAAAGTCAAGACAATTGAGTAATTTATTATTTTTTTACAATCATCATCGGCATAATTTCTTAAAACATATCTGAAAGCAGCCATGCATGGATGAAAGGGCCTCTTTAGTAAAAGCATACGCCATTTACAATTAACAAAGATCAATATTAAATCTAATCTCCCATCTTTCTTTTATTCATATCCCTTGTTTCCATGGACTTCTATTGAATGAGTTATACTATATGTATTGCTCAGCCATTTTTTACCGTTAGAACTAAGCCTATGTCTACTCTGTATATAGAGCAGCATCTTTTTTTGGAAGAAATTGTTCCAAAAACGTCCTCTACAATTTGTCCAAATGCGTGCATTTTCAGGAACAAACGAAGACTTCAAGCACCTATAAGAGTTCATCAAAAATTAAATTGTAATTTATCATCGGAGTTTTGACTTCTCAGTCACAGAAACCATGGCGTTTGGGAAGGTTATCTCAATTAAGGAATGCTTCTTTCCTTTATTTCATCCCTCCCACTTCTGGAAGTAACCGCAGACTTTCTCGGCATGGCCGTGGGTGATGTTACTTCGGACCTACCGTCTTAAAGATATTATTTCTAAGGTGCGTGAGGAACGCAGTACGGTACCGACCCGAGGTCTTGTGACTGCACCTCACACCCCGTAAAACTGAAGGTTATTTAGGGGCTTAGGTTGTTGTAGTGTAGTACGATTGAATTGCTTAAAATTTAGCGTACCCTACTGATCAAGGTAGGTTTTTGATAGAATTTACCACTCTTAAACTTCACACGCTCCCTGCCTCCTTTAATTCCGTGTAATCCCTTTCCTGAATTTTCCTCATTTACCTAGCATTCTACCATCTATTACAGTCTACAACATTCCATTGCTATTCTGTATGCCCTGCATTAATATTTTCTTGCCGTCTTCCAATTACCTTCTCTCCTCCACTATCATTTTTGTTAATTTTTCCTTTCCAAAACGTTAACTTATATTACCCTCCTCGAAAGCGACATTTCCATCTCCCAACTACGCGTCTCCCCTTTACTCAACGACCAAGTTTCCGATCCGTACTTAAGTTTTTACAAATTTAATTTTTACAACTTTACTTAAAATCTTTATCATCAACTCCCTCCTAAGTGTAATCAACCCAAACATTTATTTGAATTAGTTTTATGGCCCACATAATATCACATTTTCTATGAAAATATAGTTCTATGTCATACAGACCCGTAACTCTTTTTGTGCTCCCAAAGCCACCAGAGAGACAAAAGTTATGACATTATATCCTTTTCATTATAATCAAATCTGAAAAATATCTCCCTATATTTTGATTCTTGGGAAGCACAAAGTTTGATCTCATGCATCGTGATTACTACTAATTTTTTAAATTATCAAGGGCAACTACTCACAAGAGCACTCAGTATAGAAACTTCTCCCAACAAACAAACGAAACCTTCTCTTTTGCATAGAATGAAGTGACAAAGAGCGTGCGTTAGGGGTAAAGTGCATCTCATCTCATAAAATCTGTTTTTCCAGAAAAAATATTTTATCTTCGAGCGGACACATTCACGAAGTATATCGCTCAGGATTCACACAAGCATTAGACTTATGACTGTACATAGAGAGAAATAAACCGAGCTTGGACTCGTTCCAAAATAAATTGACGGCAAAAGACGTTTTCCTTGATGAAACCCGATTTGGAAAATTTAATGCTTCTATGTACCCACTTGAAGCACTGGTTTTTCCAAGACAGAGTATATGTTATGCGTACTAAATTCAAAGCGTTTTTACACTAACACCTTTTAGAGTTCCAGTGGCCACATACGCACGATGATGTTAATATATATGAGGGAAAATATATCCTGGGGGCTTCTTGTGGACACAGGTCTCACATTTTCAGATAGAGTTCAATGCGCACATATCAAAATCCACATTTTGATACGTGTATGAAAGATACAGAAATCCCTTTTTAATATCCTTGAGAAAAACTTTATTTTTTCCGAAGACTACAGGGTAGAGAGAATATTGTGTAGATGAGGATAGCTTTTGATCAAGACCTACTTGATAGCGAGATGGAAAAGGTATTAAAATAATTGAAATCAAATAAGGTCATGGGGGGTACATAAAATTTCCACGGAAATAATTAAGGATTCAGAAAATCTTGAGAGGAAGAGTTTTTATGGACTCATCCTCAGCACTTACGAGGGAGGAATTTGGCTGGAATATTTTGGCAGATCATTGTTAGTTCCGAAGCTAAAAAATTGAATGGCCATTATTGAGGATTACAAAACTATTAAGTTTGCTGTCACACGCAGCGTAGTTTTAAGGATCATCAATAAGAGAATAGAGAGCAGGGACAATTAGCCATTAGAAATTGACCAGTTTGGGAACAGAAAGCGTAGATTCACGCGTAATACCAAAGCCGTAATGAGGTGAAGTGAAGAATATAGAAGACAATATACTCGTATTTTCTTGTTTTTTAGATTTCAAAAAGGCGTTCTGTAGAGTAAATCGGGTAGAGAAATTAAAACATAACAACAAATAGGAGTAGATTGGAGAGGTAGGAGACTTATCTGCAATCTGTACATGCTTCATTCTGATCAGGCGCGAGTGGTGGATGAGGAGTCACCATGAGCAGCGTTAGGAAGAGGTGAAAGGTACGCGTGATGTCATTGCAGTAATGAGATCACTAAGCGAGGGGAATATAGAATACAATCAGGACGTATTTGCCTGTTTCGTAGATTTCTAAAAAGCGTTTGATAGAGTGAATTGGGAAAAATTATTGCGTGTATTGCAGAGAATAAAAATGGATTGGAGGGACAGGAGACTGATCCGCAACCTGTACATGTCTCAGGCTGCTCAGGTGCGAGTGAGGAATGCAGAGTCTGGATGGACAGTGTTACGAAGAGGTATAAAGCAGGGTTGTCCATTATCATCGGTGCTGTTCAACGTATATGAGGAGGAAATGGTAAAAGAGCCATCGGGAAAACTGGAGATAACGGTGGAACGATCATCGGTAGCGAATCCATAAAACCAATTATGTTTGCGGATGATCACGCTAAGCACATTAAAAAGTCAGTTTAGTGGGTTAGGGATGAGAATGAAAACAAAACAAATGTTACGCAGTTTTCGAGGAGAAAAACTATATTTAATATTCAAATACGAGGTCATAAACTAGAGCAGGTGGAAAGCTTAGATATTCCTTAAGTGGTGAACCAAAATGGTCACATGAGATGAAGAAATGCGTTGGGTATTGAAACATTTTTAAGGAGGTAAATTATGACTGGGCGTTTAAGAAAAGGCTCGTTGCAATTTTGTTACTGAGCGTGGTTTTGTAAGGCGCAGAAACATGGTGGTTGAAGGAAGATGAAACATGTAAATTGGTGTCTTTGAGAAGGTGTGGAGAAGAATGGAAAAGGTTAAATGGAGAGAAAGAAAAAACCAGGAAGTTATGGTCATGGTGGGAGAGGGGAGGGGGCTGATAAGTGAAACCCAAAAGAATTAATAAAGATTGATGTCGAGCGTTTTGATTGGCAATGGAGAACATTTGGCAAACTAGGAGTAAAATAGGATAGACATGCAGGATAGAACGAAGGGAAGACGAAAATATGTGTAATTTAAGCGGGCCTTATTAACAGCTCAATGAAATTTGATGTGCTGTAGGTTTATATTAAGTTATCTAACTGTCCTATCAAACTATCATTATAGAATAATAAGTCTTTTAAGAGCCAAGATATTACAATCAGAGTTTACCTCACCGGTGGTATTCGAGGTAAATGTCTAGAAAAGAAGTTTGCAGGTTAAGTAAGTTAAACGACCTTCCACGCCCATGTTCCCGTGGCATTAATCGTTCTCTTGAGCAAAAACTACCAATGTGGTTGGCACCCTCTCACTATTGAATGTCTCGCAATTATCGGGTGAAGGTACACAGAATGACTCCAAGTTCATTACATTTTATATATCGGTACCTATCATTTCCATACATATAATTTATGTGAATATTTCATTATTTATACGTGCACCTTAATTTAGAGGTAAATAATCTGTGATTAACTTTTGATATAAGAAATGTTTGCTAAGTAATAGGATTTTATCTCAGGCGATGAAAAAATAATTACAATTAATAGTTTGCGTATTAATAAGAGCAAACTCCCTCCATAAATTACTCGTATTTGCATCATCCGCTCTGGATAAACAAATCAAGGATTAACCACTAAGGTAGGCAATACCAACTTTTCACCGATCTTTCAAGTAAACTTTTCAATGACGTCAACTTTTAGCCCGATAATTACAGCCTCCTGGATCGTGAATAAAATGTGACATGATACAGCTTCTATTCAATTAATACTTGAGCCTTTTACACTGTGGAACTTTATACATGCTGGTCCAGCTGTGGTTCCTTTGTTAACAACAACCATAAAGAGAAATTTTTAGCCATTGTAAAACATATACTATTTCCACTTTCTCTCATGATTGCATTAATCTTTTGGAGTACATCATTCATCCACCAAACGAGTATGTCGATACGGAACATTTTTTCCTCTCAAATCTCGTAATAATTCCTGCGGTTCTTAGTTCCCACACGGTCATTTCATGCAAAGTGTAGGAAGTGTCCATATTCCACCTCGCCGCCCAGTTATACAAAGTGCATGATGAAGTTCAAACGTGGTTTTATTAGCGTGTTAGCCGTGAAAGTCGTATATCCACTCTCGAGACACCTTGCCGACATAATAATCTCAGCATCTTTCGCGGCCTGTGCGAGTGACATTAATCCGATCGGGTTTGAATTCACTCGGCTCGTGCAAATTCCTAGCCGACTCAGCATGCCATGAGCAGAAATAGCAACGGTAAAGTTTAGTAATTAATCCAAGTGATTTACGCTGCATTTAGGGCATTATTTCCTAAACCGAGTAACATTTTTGCGGAGGTCTTTGTCCGACGTGCTTGGTTGGGTACCGGTATACTTACGCACCCCATTTCCGTAATTCACATCTCAAAGAACTTTCCCGATAAATCAGTTACTGACTAAGAACACGGCAATGCGCCTGATGGAGAATATAATTGGAATTTATGAGAGGAAAATTATTCGCACTGTTCCCGAATAATGTGTGGATTATAATGTCATACAAAACACTAAAGAATAAGGAATTCATGCACAAAAATGCATGCGAATTACGTGACCTCGACCCGTAATTTTGTGTATAAAAAGCTAATCTCTGAAAATGGCTAATCCTCAATAACTCAGTAAAACTGTTTTAATCTTTGCGATAGCGCTCGCATTGCACCATGAGAAATATTTGCACATGATTTTCATTTGTCGTTCACTCAAATCAGAGATATAATTAATGCACAAAAGTGTCTTAAGATAATCAGGACCTCCACGCTTGGATTCTGAGTTGAATCTTCCCTTTGAATGGCCAAAATCCATGAATTTCTAAATCATTCAAATATTCATCGATATAAAATATTAGGATCATATGAACAATGAAAACTTTTTAAACGAAAAAAATCACTCGCCACCTCTTTTTCGTTAGTCATTTCATATTATAGGTTGATTTCCCCATATTTAGAAATTCACAAATTCGGTAATGGACCATATCAGAAAAAGGACATGCTGACACATCTTAAATGTCTCATTATTTTTTTTCGATGAGAAAAATATTAATAGCAATAAATCCTAAAGGTGAATAAAAATATATTTCACATCAATTGATGGTTGAGAAGATTTTTTTTAAGATTTGCATAAATTTGAAATCTTCGTGATGTCGGTTTTCTTCTAGGCTCGAATCCTCTAAACTCTTCATGCTGTAATCCTTAAAAGGGAATAAGTGTAGCATCCGATTATATTCGAGATTCAAATCCTTTAAGCACTCCTCCTGTGACCATCCGTTTGGTCATCATCTTCAAAGCAATCCTTTTACCATAAATTGACAAAACAACTCCTTAATTATACCCTTCAATCAATAATGAAAATCGGTTATTTAAATATTGGTAATTGCCGATTAAAATATTTTATCTGAAAATGGTTTGGGAAACCCGTGATTTCTTCATGTAAAGTATTTCTCACTCATTCCATCATTTCTACATTCCTTTATAGCCAATATTGACTTTAAAAATCCTATCACTGCACCAAAACTAGATATCTTTTATTTTGACCATGAATACAACTATTAAACCTTGACTTTATAGTTCGTTCTGTATATTTCCTCTTTCCAATTATTTTCAATTAGTGTGAAAAATAATAATTTGTTGCCATTAGCTATTGTTAAGCATAAGCATATGATTGGTGATCTCTGCCTCTTAGGAGATTGTTTTAAAAACTTACGCTAAACTCAACTTTATTTCGATTATCCAAAAGAAGGACATGCTCCAGTGACTGTATTAAACAGCAGTAATCATATATGTTTGTATCTATAGTTTTTTTTACACGCTTAAAGATATCCTGGTATCTCAATAAGGTTTACGACCGCAGGTCACTTCGCTATACTATATTAGGAACAGATTAATAATAATTAAACGGTTGAATAATGAAAAACAATTTATGCCAGTTTTATGATACATAAAATCAGCTTACAATGGCACTCTTCATTTCAGTTATTTATTATTGCTCTAATTTAAATTACTTTTATCTGCATATAGGGTTTCAATACATTTTACAAAATGGTACCTTCACATTCCTACCCTTTTCCTCTTACTCCTTCCTCGCTTGCCTAATGTTCTCTCCTCTATCACAGTCCTCAATATTCCATTGTCAATCAAAACAATCTGTATCCACCTTTCTTGCTTCATTGGAATTCTATCAAAAATCCCCTCTCCTCCCCCTCCATTCCTTGCAATTCCTCACTTGTTTTCCTTTCTGTCAATTTCATGTTTTGTATCCTTCTCCACAACCACATTCCAGAAGCCTCCAATCTGTAATCTGACCCTATCGTCTTGCTTCAACGACAATGCTTACTCGCCGTACTAAACCATATTCCATATCAAAGTTTCGATTAGCCTTTTCTTAGCGTCCTTATCAAAGTCCCTGTCATCTACTATATTCCCTCCTCCTTGTAAAAGACACCTAGCCGAACGCAATTCTTCTTAGTTCCCTACAGCTTGGACCATTTTGATCCAAGACAGAGAACCTGTTCCACCTGCTCGAGTGTGAACGCCTATTTTAATGTTTAGCATGCATTTCCTCTTTCTCGTAAATCGCATAACCTTTCTTTTGTTTACATTGAGTGCATGGGTGAATACGTATGTGCAGACATTTTAACTCGACTTAATCAAGGATAAAAAGTGATATTAAAGCACAATATATAATCACTTAGTACGTCTATGCCTCATTACGCCAATCACTCGGTGTACTTCATACAAATGCCAACCTAACCATTCCTTGAGCGACTTAATAGAAGAGAAGGTGACCTCGATCAAGAGCCAAAACTTGCGGAAGCTGAACGTTGCGTCTGGTATCGGTAATACGTGTATTCGCGCGCGTGAAGGGTTTTCCATTCCGAGATTTTTCTATTACAACAGGTTTATTAAAACGCATTGTGTCATCCCCCTATAGCCTGTGTCCTCCCCAGCAGGGCTTTAACTTGCAATGTTGTCATTGCATCGTCAAGGCGTTCCAGACTTTTTTGAGATACACGGTTAATTCAGAAATCCTGTCATGGTAGCTGGTAGTTAGTCTTGAGATTCCAAACAAATAAAAGAAATAAAAGAGCACCGACACAATTTGTGTGGCTTGATTACACACGTCTATTACTCATTAAATATTCTCTCGGAGAAGGATATGAAAGGAGCAGCATGACTACCCAGCTTTGCGTCAACTCCGACTAATAAACAGAAGTCAAGACTTTATAGGGACTGTCACTTCCCTCCACTATAACATAACTTGGATTGAATTGTACTAAATGCATTGTATGCACACAATTATACTCAATACCTGAAACGTTTTATTTATGCTTTGAAATCAAAACAACGATTTTCAAAAACTGCAAATCGTAATTTCTTTCACACGCTTTGAAAATCCAAATATTTACTTTCACCTTTCAGAAACCACTTCTGGAAAAAGATGCGAGTCGCCCGAATAACACGGCACTTAAGTGCAAGTGATATAGTATTACATTGTTTACGTCCAGTATACGATAGATAATAGTTTGAATGGTGGAAAATCACCTTACTCTGGTATATTTCATCGAGTATACTTCGTTTCAATATCTTTTTTTATTTTTTATTTATTATAAATGTATAATTTAAAATTTTAGTATATTCTTCATTATATATGAATTACAAAGAATTAAGACGATAAATACAACAATCTTTATCATATACCATCTTCATAATATGCAATATTAGTATAAATTAAAATTTTATGCATGGAATACTATCTCTTGTCCTAAGCCAGTTAGTTCTCGCTCGACAGCAGGTGCCACATGAACAAAAATGATAGCTTTGATAGCAAAAATGATAGATATATAAAAGTGTTGCATATTATAAAGCTACATATATTGTGTCACGTTTTGCTCCAAGCCCTAATCCATTCTGTACAATAGCCAGTCTTTTATTCTCCCTTTGACAGCATTTACAGACTGTAATGTTCTTACATCTTCAGGTATTTCGTTTAAAGTAGAAGTACTGTAACCTCAAATTTTCTTCTAACTTGATTCGAATGAAATTATTTGTTATATACCTAATATTGTCCCTTTATAGAGATTCCTTTCTATTTAAATGAAGTATTTTATATTTGTCATAATAATGTAATATTCATGTGTTTATATAGTTTCCTATCATGATGGCATATACATACAGCCTGTCTACAGGCAGAAATCCTCATTTTTGAAAGATATTTCTTCAAAATCATCTCTTTCGAAGATTTGATGAACAGAACCAAGTCTAAAGGCGAGACAGGAGATTTTTAACAAATCTTATGCCAAGTGAGAACTAAAATTTCACTAATTTATCATATTTTCCGCATTAAAAAATTGCATGCTGTCGCAGAGTCAGTAAACATTTATTCACAAATAAGTTTTCTTCCCTCGCTCTTTCCAACAACATTTCTTGACCTAGACACTTCAATGGATGATAAATCAATGTTCTAAGGCTGGACCGTGAACTTGAACGATAAAATAGCGTCGGCACACGAGTTTCTCTCCGATGCAGTAGGAGAAAACTATTAGAACTCTCCGCTCATAAATTTCAAAGAAAGCCTGAACAGGATAGTTTCTCAAGTCAGCAAAATCACTTCGTTATGATGAAGGAATTCGTTAGATGGCTACATGTGATGCATAACGTTGAATTTAATTATGTGGAACCTAAAAAATTAAAAATGATTGAAATGGGCAGGGAATTGGAATTCATAGGCGTAATTAAGAACAAATTTTGGATGTTCTCGGGGTCTTTGTACCTCAATTTAATATTATTAAGAAGAGAAAAGTTGATTGGGAACATCCTGTGGTACGATAGCTTACTGAGGAACATACTGAAATGAAAATAGATATTAAATGAAGAGAGACCAGGGATGAACTAGCAAAAGCAGGTATAGTAAATGTTGGTGAAAGAAGTTATGAGGGGCTGATGAGAGGAAAGGAAAGAGGATAGTTTGGACAGTTAACAAAGGAGAAAATACGTGTTGGGTCAACTACGCAGACCAGTGAGGGATACTAGACTGAAGACTGATGAGAACATTAAGAATACATCATTTAAAGAAGAGTGAAGAGCTGCAGCCAACCGATTTTCAGATTGAAATAAAGATTAAGATGAACAGCCTGCTTGACAAAATATTCTGATTTCCCAACGCATTTGTGGCAGGGGTAAATTAGGCCATCGGAATACGTTTAGCTAGTCATTTAATTTTTATAAAACCCAAATCGGCGCAAACTACTCCACTGGCGTACTCAGTACGCAGGAGAGTAAATATCAATCATTCCAAATGTAGTTACACATGTACGTCTCATCATAGAGCTGAATAATTTTTTATGTCAACAGATATCCCCGTAATTTCGCCTCGATCTTGCGGGTGAAGTATGGCTATATCCCACTTAATATATTGAGTACCTTAAGATTAATGTTTCTAGCTGAAAATAAACAAGTGCAATTCGGTAAAATCATGAGCGTTTGAAAATGATTCCATTAGGATATGTACTTTCAACTCATGTTGTGAAGCACGTTACCCTGTTAGCAAGTAAACACGAATAAAGCAATAAATGTGTTTATATTGGTTACGTAATGCCTGTCCTTCAACAGCCTGCGAGTGGAAACCATCAACTACCTAAGTGAACAACTACACAACCGTGATTGACGCCGCAGACAACAAAACACGATAACTTTATATGCATTACTTAGAAAGCGTCTCTTGGTAGAACTTTATAATTGATACCTTTTAGGCAACGCTTTTCAATTTCAATTTCTCAATTTGAAGGAATTTGAATTTTTTCTTAATATTTCTCGAATTCTCGAATCTAAAACAAGATTTTATGCAAACGGTGAGAATTTTAACTAATTTTTTATGGCACTTCTGTCAAGATAAATATTTATTTTACAAAAGAAATGAAGTCTGCGGGCGAGAAAAATGAACTTTACATTCACAACTTACGGAATTGGATGTGAATGTTCCGCCATCGGACCTGAGAGTTGTGTTGAGAAGTGTAAAAACAGTAGCCAATTAACTGCGGGATGGCAAAATTAATAATGTACAATGTTTAAAAGTCATTCAAATTCTGCTTCCTGAAATAACTGAGCGTTACAGAAGAACGCATGAAAACGCTCGTTTTAGGCTTATCCTCACCAAAAATGTATATTCTTTTAATTATTCAATTATGTATGTGTATGTACGAAGCATATTCTTAAAGTAAGTACCGTTTGCTTATATTTAAATATTGGCGCTTCAGAACACAGTTTTGCTCCTGGAGCGCCATCTACTGAATCATTGAGAAGCTATAGCAGCATTTGTTTTGTTTCAGAAGTCGTTTGCTTGTCCGTGCATGCAAACAACAATGTCCGCGACCGCCAGCTGTGAAGTGCGTTCTGTCATACGATTCTTGTATGCAAAAGGATTGTCGGCTACTGAAATTCATCGGGAATTATGCCTAGTTTATAAACCTACAGTTATGAGTGAAGGAAAGGTTAGACAATGGTGCTGTGATTTTAAAAATGGATGAACAAATGTCCATGACGAAGAGCGAAGTTGTAGGCCCAGTATTCTGACCGATGAAATTGTTTCGCAAGTGGAACAAAAACTGCGATGTGATCGTCGATTGACAATTAATGGCCTGGCTGAACAATTTCCTCAACTTGAACTCACTACTGTCTACAATATTGTTATTGAAAACCTCGGATACCACACATTGCGTGCAAGGTAGGTACCGAAAATGCTCACCTACCACCACAAAGAGCAAAGAATGTCCAGTGGACGAGAGTTTTTGGGTCGTTGGGAACTCTTTAAACCACCCACCGTACAGTCCTGACCTTACACCCTGCGACTACTTCCTCTTCTTGCACTTGAAACAGTGGTTCGGTGGACAACGTTTCGAAACCCAAGAGGAACTCAAGAGTGGCGTTGTCGATTGGTTCAACCCTCAGGCGGCGAGTTTCTATGCAGAGGGGTTAAAGAAGCTGGTGCAGCGGTACGAAACATGCTTAGAAGTGAACGGCGATTATGTAGATAAGTGAAGTAGGTTTGTAGCTAACCAAAAGTGCCAATAAAATGTGTTTCATATGAGTATATTTTTTCCTGTGACCAAACGGGCCTTACTTTATGAACACGCCTCGTATATACATTTATATATACATTATAAATTATTCCTAGTTATATTTTATATGTTTATCTATTTAATTTATTCATTGATTAAATGAAGCTACAAAATTCATAAGTAAATATCCCACGACGATAAAGTATAAGGAAACTATAAAAAAAACCCTTTCATTATTTCACTCTATTAGCGCAATCCACCAGCAAGATTATTCCTACGGACATTTTTTCTACGAAACGCTCAACATCGACGTTAGAATAAAAATGTCACGCTTAGTACACCACAAATTCATCACCCGCGGCACTGAACGAGTTACTTGTCCGGATTACTCATGCCGCTTATACGCCTTACCCACGTGACCACGCCCGACTTTGTGCCTTCCTCACAGGCGAAGGTTGACTGGCATCAGATTCAGATCAAAGAAACCTTCTTTGATCCATGATTGATGCATGCATCGCTGAGATAAGTATTTTACATTACTTGATTTCGCATTTCGCAAATATGATTTTGAAAAAAAAGCAGTTCAAAAATCAGTTCAACCATAGGCCATTTCTCTCTCACTTACCCATGCAATCGATTGCTTACAATACTTTTTTTTTCAAATTTATTTTCCATTTTGAGTCAGTAGTGTGCAAATAAAAATTGTAAAAAGGGAAATTTAATTATACAAAGTGGGTAAGAAATAGTAGCTATAGATGAATTTTTCCTCTAGCGCAGTAATTATATGTCAACTTTGCATATAGTATGTTACGCATTTCCTGATTTTGATGCACATCCAAAAGTTTCATTAATAATACTTTAATAAACAATTATTAATTCAGTAATAATTGAAAAGAAATGAAGTACTGGAGATGGTGGGTGAGGAGAGGGGTTTGTTGAGAGAAATCCTACGGAAGCAGGAAAAATGGATGAAAGGCGTATTGAGCGGTAGTGGAATGTTGAAGAAGGTAATAGAGGGGAGAAGTTGGGCAAGCGAGGAAAGGGCAGGAACGGGATAGGGATGTTGGACGGGATGAAGGGAGGAAAGAAGTACACAAAAATGAAGAGGGACCTGATGTAGAGTAGGTTGCTGGATTGGGTTGTTTGGAGTTGCAAAGTGTTTGTTTGATAGTCGTGTCCATCCAAAAACCTACCTTAACCGATAGATTACCTAATAAAAAAATTGAAAATATCGTTAGTATATAAAATACCTAACCATGGAGACAACTTAACCATCCATTTAGAATTCTGTTTTTGTGTCAATAAGAATAGTTATATGCGCGATTATTAAACACTTTAAATGGTTATACAGTGACTTGGAAGAAGGAAAATATCGAGCTTTTCCTCTAACAAAATTCATCCATAAAGTAACATAAACAAGGTAAACCAGTAGACACAGTATAATTGTGAGAAGCATAATCTGCCAACGCACCCACAAAACAGACTGGGGAGGTTGGTAAAAGCTAAAGAACTATTGTTTATCTGCAAATGATACACCGTTTCTAGATGGTTAGTGCTCTATGTTTGAGCTTATTGGTCATTTCACATTAAATTGTAAATTAATTCGTTTTTTATGAGGTGGATCATAGGTAAATTCCCTAACACTTACACAAAAATTCTTAAAGTATACACCTTTCGAAGTTTGGACACATATTTTGCACATACGTATATTTTAAACTCACTAGGCAAACAATGACGAAAACCTATTCACGTGACTATCGCCAAGAAATTAAAAATCTCGTACATCTCCCCAAGTCCATCTTACTTCCCATTTCGAAGGAGTTATTCTTAAAAACGATTTTCTTTTAGCTAAAAGACAAAGTAATATTTTATTTTTATATTATATCAACTTTTCCGCATACATCTGAGTGAAATACGACGGAATTCTTTTGATATTAATAAATTTGTTTATTTCTAGCCTTAAATGCAAGCCCCATACTACATTTGAATAGCTGCAACTATGCTTCGCAAAATCCTTTCTCTTCTCCCAATGGAAGGGTATAACGATACAGGGGAAATACTTCATAGGAAATTTTTCTTTTACGAACGTTTCTGATAGTTATTGTGTCAATTATCCATTCATTAAAGGGTCCTTTTTTTGGTAAACCGGCAAGTTTCATGGACTCAAGATCATCATCACTGCAACCATACCGGCGGCGGTAATTTATTCTTTGTATTAGCAGGCGGATATAGATGTTTTATCAATTGGTTTTCTGAGGTCACGGTCTGACTTAGGCTAACGAACGCTTAAATTCGTGCAAAATGGCTTGTGCAATTCGGCACTGTGCCCCATTGAAAATCCAGCGTAAGAAAAAGATGACTACTTGGTTTTTTTTATTACGATACCTGCTTACTCAATCGAATGGCAAAGTATTATATTTTTGAAAAAGGCTTCACCATTTTCATCTAGAACATTTTTGTGTCAAAGGTTTATGATATCGATTCACAAAGGGTCAAAGTTCCATTATATTCCAACTTCAGCTAGTATTAATCATACAAAGAAGCATCTATTGAGATATTTATTTTATTAACCTCTCTGCATGTTTTGATTATGGCTGAAGAACTGGTACTCAACTGGTATCAATGTCACTAACATTTTTTACCACTGGTAAAAAATGTTAGTGACAAAATTTAACGTAGTTTATAAAAATCATAATACGCATTTTATAAAAAATAATTCGTTAAATAATAAGATTCCATGACATTGTCTCGTAGCTGCTCGGCTATTACAATTCATATTCCCTACTTCCGTGACTTCATGCATTGGCAATCGGTATTCTCCCGTTTGTTCCATTTTATCAATTATCATTGCTAACATATTTATGGTAAAAATAAATATTAAAGACGGAAAAATATGTTTGTAATTGATTTACCCAACGTATTTAATTAGAATCCTCTGTACATAACCTACCCACTCGTATAAACTTCCATTATATGGCATATTAAGTTAATTACTCACTTCAGTAATTGCAAGCATAGCTATAGTTTCATAATAGATGCTATATTTTAGCGTTTTAAGCGTATGGTGAAACAGGTTTTCCTCATTCATGGAATGTATTGATTTCTAAGATAGTGGTTCATTTGCCCTTGTAGAAGCAGATAGAGAAAAATTTTCAAGAGATGCGAAAAAATATACATATGCTTGATAATCATTTCCGTGATTTTACAATGACTTTAAATGACTAATTCGTTCACTATTCACGAAGGAACGCCTCGAATAAACCTGTACGTTTCGCATTAAGTATATTTTACATTAAAGTAGCTCTTCGAAAGAATTGGCATAAGCAAATAAAGTATTTCGTTCATGTAAGTTCTTCAATCCCGTGGACGCGTCAATTAAATATTAATTTTAGCATACAAGAGAATGTCTTGAAAGTCGGTAGCGATACGGCGCATCACTTCCGCAAAACCGTGAACCGGTTTCAGGGCAAACTCCACTCGATGGTGGAAAGAGTTGCCCTCTTTGACGTTTGGGGTCCTGTTTCTGCGTCAGATGCACGCCCAGTATGGACTTCATTGTCTCCTTGCCGCTAACGCCCGCGTAATGAGAAGAACCGACGCCATCATCCCGCAAAGTGCGAAAGTATTATCGTCTCTCCCAAAGGAAATTTCAACCGTGATTCAATTTCAATCTGTTCGGTGAGTCGGAATTTTTACTAGTACGTACATGAAACCGGTTTAACAGGAGAATTTTGCTTTTTTTTCTTGCTAACTTGTAGTGTGTTTTTCGTTGAGTAAAACATGGAATTAGGCCACCTCCATCCGTGGTAACTAGGAACATTCATAAATTAGCCATGTTGCATGCGGATTCCCGAAATTCTTCACTGGAATTTTATTACAAAAAGAATTTGACAAGATTAAATACCACGATTTCATAAATTCCAGTCGAAATATTCTGCGAAAACCTTATTTTGACATCGGTAACACTAAAGTAATGTAAATTTTATGGTCGTTTTTCATTGATCTAGAAACTCTTGTTAACGAATGCATACTCGAACTTATTTACAATCGTCAATTCCAAAAGATGAGTATCACTGATGTTTAACACCTTAATATATATTCTCCTTAAATTTATAGTTTACCTGTATTTCTGAAAGGTTTGCACTGCATATATAACCACTTGGTAACTTAAGCAACTTTATTTCTGAGTTATTTTTAACATTTGAGGCGGTTGTCCTGACGAGTACTGTAAGCCTGGTATGTAAGACATATGAAATCATTTCCCCATCTTTACTTCATTCGGCTCTCAAAATTCGAAAAAGTTAATTAATTCCAAATTCAATGGATGAAATAGTTGTGGTTTAATTTCTTGCAATCAAGTGCCATCTTTGCGTCGGTAATAAATTAATAAAACCCAAAACCAAAGCTGGGACGAGCGATAGCTATCTACAACTTTGACCTAATTCACATTTTCATCGGGCTTATACACGACGAGATCTAACATGATATTCGTTTGATGTGGACATTTTTTGCAAATGAACGGGTGGAAAAAAAACT
This sequence comes from Hetaerina titia, assembly GCA_037158775.1. Taxonomy (NCBI): domain Eukaryota; kingdom Metazoa; phylum Arthropoda; class Insecta; order Odonata; family Calopterygidae; genus Hetaerina; species Hetaerina titia. Next base: position 53,199,186 of record CM073774.1, on the reverse strand, counting down.
AATGGAAATAGCAGAAACTTTTTACGGGGAAAATCTTTTTGGTTTCCCAGAGGATATTCTGCCGCGTTCATCTTCAAACTGGATGAAAAATATATTCTACTGTTTCAGGCTTCACTTCGTGGAAGTATTTAATATCCATACCGAAAAAAGGAAAGAAATATTTGTACTTTTCCACAGATTTTATTAGATGGTACAACGCGTTTCACCGACTTGCGGCATCATCAGGTACAAGTTTGCTACACAGACAGTGGCAGAATATATACCCTCCGGACCGAGTGGGGGCGGGAAGGGGCGGAGGGGCCTGAGAGGGGTGGGGGTCCTCAGGTTCGTTGAGGGGTTGTTTTACCCATTTCCGGGCTAGTTTCTCGGAGAGGAGTGGGGAGGGGTATGGGAACAATTGCTCGTTACCCCTCCCCATTCCTCTCCGAGAAACTAGCCCGGAAATGGGTAAAACAACCCCTCAACGAACCTGAGGACCCCCACCCCTCTCAGGCCCCTCCGCCCCTTCCCGCCCCCACTCGGTCCTGAGGGTATATATTCTGCCACTGTCTGTGTAGCAAACTTGTACCTGATGATGCCGCAAGTCGGTGAAACGCGTTGTACCATCTAATAAAATCTGTGGAAAAGTACAAATATTTCTTTCCTTTTTTCGGTATGGATGAAAAATGATTGATTCACTTCAATTTGCAAATCCTTCCAAATAATCTATATCTAACGGCTCTTTTTCTTGACTCTTGACAAAGAAATAAACGAAGAAAAAGGATTCGCGAAAGTAGATACACTAAGGGCCCAGATCCGCACAGTAACAGTCCAAAAGAAGGGCGTAGCACGATGTGAAACGAAAAATATGAAGAGGCCCATCAAAACTGCAAAACCCTTCCGCGCATGGCTTGGTGTCTTTTGAGGCAGCGGAGATAGGATCGGGTGGGGAAAAGGTGCTAACAAGGAGGTTAGGGAATTAATTCCTTGAGAGATGGAAAGAATAATCGGAGCGAAAATCGCAAGAAAGCCGTTCCACGCTCCCGAGTCCGCCCGAGCGTACCTTCCTCCTCTTCGCCTGGGGAGTTTTGTTTTTCGTGTGTCCGCCGTGGATTGACGTCATTGACCCCATCCACCACCACCACCCACTTTGGGGTCCACCGCATTTCCGGCATCGGTCGGGGAACTGCGTGGCGACCGAGCCGCGCGTGTAGGGACAGGGCGGGATGAATGCATCGGACTTCGGGTTTGAGAGGGGAGGGCAGGGATTCCGATGGAACTTCGAGTGGGGGGACGGAGTTGATGGAGGGGGCGAATCCCTACACGCATCGTAATGATTGTGGTGTATCGGAACATATAGGACGACTTGGGAGAGTGTGGATGCCTTTTCCTGCGTGCTATCGATGAAAACTGTATGGGATGGACGTTTCTTTTATGGGCGGATACAGACTTAAACATGGGATGGCTATGTCTATTATGGTATCTGAAAGAACTTTGCTGATTTCCGTACATGTGTCGTGAATAAAAGATGCTACTTCCCTGAAATATCATATATTATCCACCGCAGTTTCAACTTTTACATGTCATGCCAGATCTGGGTATTGAAAAAGACCGCGGTCAACAATTTATAACCGCGCCAGAAATGACTAAGAATCTTATATTTACACTCACGGGAGGATAATTCGACAAAGGGACAAAATAGCACCCAGTTTGAATTTTATTTTTTTTCCGTGAAAGAAGTGTAGGTATTATAAGCGAAGAGTGTGTGAGTATAAAGATGAAGTTTAGTATCATGCGTGATTTAGGATATACTTTCGTACGTTTTTTAAAGAGGTGATTTGTAGTTACCTTAAAAGAAGTACTTATAATAGCGACGAGTTGACATTTTGGTCTGGAGGTTGATTATGGCTAGAGAGATAATAGATGTGTAGCCAGCCACCGCCTCATAGTGAGTACATAGTTGTTACTATAATAAATAGAAAAGGTAGCAAGAGAAAGGTGCTACTTGGAAATAGAAGGCCTTGTTCACCTGTTTTCCGGACTGCCTATTATGAATCGCACCCATATTTTTTTTGCTCCTGTTTCTCAGCGTTCTGCACTTATGTAACCAACGTTACGCCATTTTTCACCTATTTTACGACGATATACGGCCAATAGTGATACATTTGATTGCCTTTCATTAAAAATTAAGTAAAGACGAGACAAGAAAATGTGCTTCCGGAGCAATCAAGAATGCAGAATTCATGAAGGGGAGGAATGACTTCTTCTGAAATTTCTTTGAATCAAACGATAAGCTTTGATCAATGAGATAGTAATGCTTTTTATGTGCCCTCAATATTTGCCAGCAGTTTTCACGAACGATTTCCGATTGCAGTAACGTGCCTAAAAATATTTGATTTTATGAGGTTGGTAATCATTCACATCTTTTCATTTCGCTTGTTCCCCGAACACCAAATGTAACCCGTAATCATGCAGAGGGTAGCCTCAACAGGTATTTCACACGTTTCCGCTTGGAAAGGAAAAATTCATCGAATTGATATCCATCGGGATTTGAAATCTCTAAATGAATAATTTCTGAAATATCGATCGAAAGTTATACCTACAATATTATGCGATTATTTTATTTGTTATATTATACATTTTGCATATAAAAATAAATTTAATATATCTGCAAAATGAATCAAACTCGAGGCAAAGAAGAGTAAGATATGTACTGGATAATAAAAAATAGGATGAGGTAATGTGTGACCACAAGTTATCAGTCGCCCTAACGGATGTTAAGATTGAAACAATTTAAGAAATGCAATTTTCCATACCTCTTCCGTACATCAAGTTAAGTTCTAATACATTTATTGAGTTAACACATGATTAAATGCCGACTAGAATCTACGCAAGTAGGAAGAGAAACCGCCAAAAATGTTTTATTTTACAGTAGCCAATTTAGATTTAATAATATTAATTTTTCTATTTTTAATTATCTAGTGTTATTTGTACTTTTCACTTTATTACTATTTTTTTTCATTTAACTGAATCTTAGAATTCACGCACAATAATTTCCTTGCAATTAAAATCCGTAAAATATTCCTTTAAGTTCTAGTGCTCGCTTAAAATATTTGAAATGGTGTCTAAGCAAAATTAAATTTTGGAATATACCGGTATTTCAACTAAAAAATGTAATTTTGCATTTTTATGAAAATAAATTTCTCCGATAAAATATTAAAATAACATATCTTGTATCCTGTAGTCTTACAAAGGGAATTACCACTTTTTTATTTGCAAAATGTTAACCTTTTTCTTCAAAGGTCCCCCCTATTTACAAATTCCAGGGTGTAAATCGTCTATAATTCCATTGTTTTTTTCCATGTACATATATATATGTTCTCTATCTAAATCTCATAAAGTGATGCGAACACCAGAGAACTATGACTATTGAGAGCATTAATGACTTGGTGAAATAATATATGAACATTTTTTTCCTTAGAACACCCTAGTGGTGGCAAGAATGGTGCCACATGATGTACATTGTTTGGATAATTCCAGTTTCATATTTCGTTAAGGAATCGCCGTGGTTCCTTAAGGCTTTCTAATGACATTATTATTAGGTAATCTACCGTTTAAGGTAGGTTTTTGGATGGACTTAACTATCAAATAAACATTTCGTGACTCCCCACCAAGCAAACTTAATCTATATCAGGTCCCTCTTCATCTCGGTGTACTTCTTTCCTCCCTTCATCCCGTCCAACATCCCTATCCTGTTCCTGCCCTTACCTCGCTTGCCCAACATTCTCCCCTCTATTACCCTCTTCAACATTCCACTACCGCTCAATACGCCTTTCATCCACTTTTCCTGCCTCCATCGGATTTCTCTCAACAAACCCCTCTCCTCACCCATCATCACCAGTACTTCCTAATTTGTTTTCCTTTCGGTCCATTTCACCTTCTCCATTCTTCTCCACACCGACATTTCAAAAGCCTCCAATCTACCTCTATCCTCCTGCTTCAGTGACCACGTTTCCGCGCCGTACATAGCTACGCTCCATATCAGAGTTTTTACGAGTCTTGTCTTAACATCCCTACTCAACGTCCCCGTCATCAACTCCCTCCTCCTTGAGAAAGCCTCCTTGCCTAGCGCAATTCATCTTCTTACGTCCCTACCACTTATCTCCTGTCCCTCCAATCCATTCCTATTTTCTGCAATACACGCATTAATTTTTCCCAATTCACTCTATCAAATGCTTTTTCGAAATCTACAAAACAGGCAAAAACGTCCTGGTTGTATTCTATATTTCTCTCGATTAGTGCTCTCATTACTGCAATGGCATCACGCGTACCTCTTCCTTTCCTAAACCCAAACTGATCATCCCCTAAGTAATCATTTGCCTTACTCTCTATCCTTTTGTTGATGATCCTGAGAATAACTTTACGCGTGGGATATCAAACTTATAGTTCTGTAATCCTCACATGATATAGCCTTTGTGTCTTTTGGAATAGGAACTAACACTGATCTCACAAAATCTTCCGGCCAGATTCCTTCTTCATAGACACTACGAATCAGTCCATATAGGGCCTTCTTTCCGCATTTTCCTAAACATTTCAACAGTTCTACAGGTATGCTGTCTACCCCCACAGCCTTGTTCGCTTTCATCTCCTTTAATGCCCTTTCTATTTCATCGTCGAGTATGCCTGGACCTAAGCTATCTTCTTCTATGTCATGTTCCTTTTCTATGTCTAACATTGTCGGCCTAAGTTCTTTACCATACAGTGTTTCTATATATTCCTTCCATCTCTCTTGGATTTTTCCTGGTTCAACTATTATCTTACCCCGCTTATCTTTAACTGTTAGCACAGATCTTGCCTTCTTACTTCCTGATAATAGCTTAACCTTGCTGTATAGAGCTCCAATTTCACCCTTCTTCTGTAAACTTTCCATATCCTCGCATTGTGTTTTCCACCATTCTTCTTTTGCTTTATTTGTGGCCCTTCTCAATTTATTGTTTAACTCTTTGTACTTCATTTTGCCTAACTCTGTGTTTACATTTTTCCATCTTCTTCTCTCATCCATCTTTGCAATCATCTCATCCGTGACCCATGGTTTCCTTATTCTTTTCCCGTTAATGGTTCCTATAGTGTCTTTTGCTGCTTCCGATATCCCTTGTTTGATACATTCCCATTTTTCTTCGATTGTACTCAGTTCTTTACCGTCATCCATTATTTTCTCTACAGCCTGCTGATACTCCTTCCTCGTTAATCCATTTAATGCTTTTACGTTCCATTTCCTAACCCGCCGCCCTTGTCTTATCTTCTTGAAACGGACGTTACATTTCATAACAACTAAATTGTGGTCAAAGTCCGCATCCGCTCCTGGGAAACTGTGCGAATTTATCACACTGTTCCTAAACCTGTGCCTAACCATAATATAATCTAACTGATACCTTTCTGAGTCACCTGGCATTTTCCATGTATACCTACGCCTTTCTAATGACATATTGCAATGTTTCCAATTATTTTCAATAGAGTTCAGAGACTTATCAACATTTGTTAAAAATGTCTTAACCGTGACGAATACAAATAAGGGCAGCGAATGCGGACATTTTTGCTTTCTCCTTCTGGTTACTCTTCCAAAACCGGTGGCTATATTCACGCATATAGCGGTGGAAAAGAGTGAAAAGCGGTGGAAATCTTTGTCGACGATCAGGAAATCAAATTCTAGTGAAAAATAATTTATGATAATGCAAAGTAAAAGTTAGACTCACATATTGGCAACTAAAGTACGGTTTACTAGAACTCAATCGGTGCTAATTTCCATAGATTTTATAGATTTAAAATCACTCACGAGGAAATTCTCACACGGACGTAAATAGGGGATTACAGCATTGATACGTTTTACATTTAACAGAAAAAATCAAATAACTCATAGATGAATATCGGATTTTAATTAAAAACAGCGTTCGAAACACTTACTTCGGTTGACTATCTTTTAAGGTTCTCCATATGTTGATTAACCTACTTTATGGTTGATCCAGAGTAATTAATTTTCCAGCGGGTGAAGAAATCAAACCTTAACATCGGGTTCCCGTTGGATACATTTCTTGTACTACTTTAATTGAAGGTTATAACCGTCATATAGAAGCCAGTAGGACTCCTTCAATAGGTTTGGTTTTAAATGGCACAGTATGAACGAATGATTTATCGCACTCTGGCAGGTTATATCGCTCTTTATTTAATCTCTTTCGGCGAATGAGAAAATTCGGGCGCGTTCATTGCGTGGTGCAGTCACGAAAACCACTTCGCGATGCTCATAATTTTGGTCTCCCAGCCACAGTCATGCGGGTTAATCTAATTCAGGCTTATTAAACCTGTGAGCCACTTACCAGTTTTGGTCAGGTGAAGATATCCCGACTATCTTCTTTGTTAATGTTTTTCACGACCGTGAAGGGGGAACACTGGAACGGCATTTCTATGCATGGTGCTCACCTTTTTCACCAACGCAAGGTGGACGGACCAAGACTTGAAACGGCGTTGGTAAATCTGCCAGAAACGAGTTGCGCATCGAATATCCGGGCGCTGTTCACTTATTAAACGCCCTTGGCCTAATGCTTGGCGTCTCAGGGCGGTCTACCCAAGAGTCAAATCTGAGCGATTGGCCACGCCAGCCTCAGCTCAAGATGTGTGACTTTTTCAGGTCTAACACTAGCGAGACTTCATTCCTATTCTCCTCTACTACGAATAGTATTATTATTAGGAGCAGTATACCGGGTAGGAGCTTCGATGAATCCTGGCACAACATATTACTGCACCTCTATGGCATATCACGGCACAAAATATCCTTCAACCCCATACCATTTACGAAAATAACAAATTCAACACCCCTGCATACTTTATAACGCCTTTAATTCCATCCAAATGACCTATTTCTCCCCACCCCTTTACATCTCTTTTCCAGCACTCTTCTCTATATTAATCTCTTTAGCATCCCATTGTCTCTCAGTATCCTCTACATTCCTTGATGCTTCCTTCTTCTTATTCCTCCAAATAATCTAATCTCTTCTCCTACCTTACTTACATACGTGTTTTCCTCCCTGTCCATTTTATTATTTCCATTTTTCTCCACATCCACATCTCAAACGCCTTGCGCGAATGCAGTGTTGCAAAACTTCGATATCTTTTCCCCCACCACCCTCTTCCATTCGCAACTGCACTTCATTTTCTTTTACCCTACCGCTGCGAGTTCCGAGTACAGCGGGTCATGGACGACATAAGTTCTTTGAGTAAAAGATGTGTTACTCCCTTCGAAGTGGCTCAAAATTTCTCCTTTCTCAATGATGGCTCCCCCCCCCCCCCCCAATGCTAGGTTTTCACCATGGAGTGGCTCCGGAACTGATTACGAGTTCCATATCAATCTAGGAAGCTCTCTACTCGACGCAAGGTAGACGAATGGCCTCCCCTGACCTGAACGTCTGATTTCACGCACCGATGAACCTAGTGCGAAACCTATCCTCTGCTCATCAAACCGACTCCGGTTTTTATAGTTTTCAAGAAGAGCGACGGTTGAACATGCATCTTAAAACTGCCGCAAAATTCTTATTTGAGAATTCAAGCAAGGCTGACACCAACTAGCGGGAGATTTTGGAAGCAGAGTGATGAGGATGAAAAGACGTAGTGCCCACTGTGAGCGTGGCGTGTGTGGGGGGGGGAGAGGGGGGGTAGACGAAGATTGTGTGTACACTAAGATTTTGTAGGCATCGTTCGGTTTCGTACTTTATTAAATAGAGAGCTACATCACTCTTACTCTATTTTTGGGGCCATCATTCATAGTTTTAGGAACATATAAACTTTTTTGTGCAAGTACGTCAGTTTCTGTTTCATTGTTTAAGGTTACGAACAGCATTAGGTTGAAGCTTATTAAGTGTGTTTTCTGTATTCATATTTATGTCATTTTAAACTACTTATTTTACAGTCTTACTAGACATAATAATCACAGATAATTGATATAGATTTTTGCATTTCGTCATTTTAGAGGTTTAGGAATTTAGAGGTTTTTTTTAATATTAACGCATTATTCCAGTTCGTTTTAGCATAGAATTCGGTTGAGTGATTGTCCTTTGAGAATTTGTACATTTATTGCATTAAGGATTCACTGCTATGTTTTTAATGGTGGGTGTTAATTACGTTAATCTGCACATTCGTGGTTTTATGAGATCAAACGAACAATGATGAAGTCTTTAATGAAAATGGAGCAATTACCATCCGTTTTGTCGTCTCGAAAGGAAAATGCAAATTGAAGTGTATTATTTCCCACTTCAGTATCCTCTTTGGATTAAAATATTGCTAAATTCAATTTTCTACGTAAGTATTTTGACCGGGCGACTCAATGCTCTAGGATGTGAATATTACGATGTGAAGTTGTCTGATGATTAAAGGTAGAACTGAAATTGACCCTCCAAAAACCTTTGCAAACCCGTTGGTAAACAAACGCTTGCTCATCTGAAAATCCCACCGGCTTAATTGACTCTGGGTCTACTTTGATTCTAATTTCTATTTCCCCCCCCCCACGTTTCCCCTCTCGTTTCTCCGACATATAAATGGAAGCGAATGAGTGAAAGCGGGTATCCCAGTCTCACTCCCCTTATTAATACTCCCCATCCTGATTCTCTGTATGCCTTTCAGAATTATCTGTCATTCGGTCTATTTAAATCGACGGGACTATGTACGTTAAAACCAAAAAACCTTGTGATAAAGTTTTAGCCAATTGTAATCGTAAGATAATAAGATATAATTGAAAAAGTGAATACGCTGCCAAATATAGATTAATTATTTATTGAACTTTTCAAATAAAAAAGTTTGGGATATTGTTTTCATTTTATATTCCTTTCTCATTCAAATAAAAAGGTTCTTACGGGATATTCTTTCTTTGTTTTGTAATTTTTTAAACTAAGGAATACCATCTTCTGTCTCCACAACTCTTGTTCAGCTCGTTTAAAGAGTACCACATTAAAGTTCATCTTTTGGAATGTCACAATGTAATATTCCACTCACTAAGGTATTATTTGGTTACACCTTATGATCAGATAAATTATGGTCGTCAGCATGAGTAACTGATGACACAATCTATTTGCATTACTTTGCTACAACTACTTATGTATTTTTAAAAAATAGCATTGTAAAGTGACATAAGTGTATTTTAAGGCCACTGGCTTGTATAACTAACTCCGTTACGGGTAGCTTATGACTGGCCTCGTCACCAAATACGCATAACGATTCCTTAATGTATAACGGCCTCGCCTTCCTCCATATTGCGGCTACCTATTATTCCTCCCAGGAATCACCATGGCTCCTCAAAAACTAAATATAATTTCTTACTCATTTTCATTTATAACAGGATTCGAATGTTTTGATGGGAGCTTATCCAAATATTTGAACCACTACCACTGCACTGCGCTCAGTCAGCTACACTCCGTGGCCTCTTTTATCCTCGATATGTTGGCCATTTTGAGAAATGAGGGCCATTTGAGTCTAGAGTAGATATTTAATAGTACGCTAATGCTGTTCAGCAGTACATAACTTCTTTCCATGTTAATTTGAGAGAGATAAGGACACCGGAAACCAAATAAGTCTAATTCCATAAAATACCTGCGACTCCCCACGAGCATATATTTTTTATCTTCACATTTCTGATCGTCTGGCCCGTATGCTACCTTAAACCGTTAAAGCAGACAAACAGGCTGTTGACTACAAGAGTCGTTACCAATTATTCACCCCCTAACGACTGACTGGGACAGAATATTGACCTTTTTTATCACTTTGCTAGATAAGGTGTTAGATATGTATCCTGAAGTAGAAGATCCAAGGGAAACAATTATGTATTCCAATGCCCTAAGTAATGCAATATTAATTAAATTCTCATTCATTACTGAGTTGCACGTACACAAACTGGTATGCACACACAAAAAATAATCTTCGCATTGACACGATATAATGACTTTCATAGAAAAGGGATAAATGGACACATGTAGCTAACCCTACGTAAAAATGTATATATGTATACATAAAATGTAATATTTGTACACACATTAGCTTGTTTCAAAGAAAATATTAACGTATATAACTTTAAGCATTGTTTCCTACGGTGCATGGTACAATTACATCATAACGACTTGTTTTAGTTTGCTGTTACAAAAGTCTTCTAAAAGTCTCTCTGTCTAGTCTTAATTTTACTTTCAACAAACTCCTTTATTTCAGTTTTTTTTCACCTGAGAAGTGACTAACGGCTGTTTAACGGAAGTCTCTAGCGTGACGGACCAAACAATCTAAATTGATTCTCGTCGTTATTAATGACCTCTGCCTGGAAGGAAAGAATCAAGAAAAAGAAAAGGGTTACTTAAAATGGATTCGAAATGTTTTCCATGGCTTCATACATCCTTTATTGTTCTGTTTGAAATGTACAGTATTCTATGGGCATTAATTATTATAGTTTACAGTTTGCCATCCGATAATAACGAAGGGGTGGGGAAAATAAGGAGATCCATTTAATTTCCATAAAAGAAATAGAACAGGTTTTGGAGAAAATTGGACGAGAATTTGCCCTGAGGAGAACATTTTGAAAAAATTTAATATTCTGCCATATACTACACTCTTTTATGGGCTCACTGGAGCAGAAAAAATTCTCTACGGATTTCTAATGAGCAATAATACTATTGGAACAAAAAATATATAATGAGTAGGCATACCCAAGGTGCAGTGATAACACAGACGCCTGTATGTGAACTCTGATCTTATTTTTATTATTAAAAAATGTATAATTTCAATATTTTAATATTCTTCATTGATAATCTTGATGATAGTTCTCCTCCAATGGCCTCCTACTTTTTGTTGATAAGTTAGTCCGAGAAATGCAATGTTAATAGCAGCAGTACCAGAATATATATATATATATATATATATATATATATATATATATATATATATATATATATATATTTGAAATTGACGCTCTCCGGCGAAGCACAAACACACGGATACAAAATATTCAACACTCAGAAACAAAGAAAGGACACTCACAGTAAGTATTGTGTGTTGAATATTTTGTATCCGTGTGTTTTTTTGTGTTTATATATATACCCCTTTTCCTTGTATTTATTTCCATGTGAATGTGTGTGATAAGTAATAACAACTATCCCCGTTACTGGAACTCAACTCTACTGCAGTGAAATATTTCACTAGGAATTCGAGTCAATCCAATTCGCATTTCAGTTAAATCTTAAAGCTTGGTTTAATAAATGTGAATCGGATTAATGTAGCTATTACGACCATGGAACCCCGGCATAGGCTGTTAATATTAGTCTGAGAATTTTATACGTACCCTCTATGAACCTTCAGTCAGAAGAGGTAATTGAGGTGAAGAGATAAGCTAAATGAGCTAGCTTCTGGGTTGCCACCATTAAAACCCAGAGGCTTGTATTACCCGTTGGCTCGCGAGGCACCGGAGAAACGAACTACGTGAACTTAATGATGTGAAACGAAACGCTTAACGAACGATTTTCATCCCTTTCTTATGACTTTGCTTCTCCAGTCCTGAGGTCACTCGTGGATATAGCTAAGCACATAAATTATTTCATAGTAATACCTTATGATAATCATTCAGTCCGCTTACTCATTAATTTAAAATTGATTGAAAAATGTCTGCTACTGCGTCTTTCCCATAACACTTTATTTGAGATAGAAAAGCTAATTGCTTAATTCTATATGATTCGTATTAAAATCCACGAGGATTTCAAAAAAATGCATCGCTTTACTCCATTGCTAAAGTTTGCAATCACTTAAATTGCCATATTAGGAGGGGAAAAACCGGTGCCATCTAATTATTAAAACAGTATAGGATGCTAGAGAAAATGGGTTGAAGGAAATACTCAATGGTCAATGAAAATACGACTTACAATCCTATCTCCGACCGAACCGACCTCCCGACGAACTCACTCAAAAATACAGGAAATCATGTATTCTACCAAAATACAGTACTTACCGGTTTCTATTCACTTCAAAGAATCTTGAAGCCGATCCTGTAGGAGCAGGAGCGCCGAATGAGAAGTTTGCCATGGGTACGGAAATATTTGAGAGACGAGAAGTGGGGTATCACAGGAAGGCTCTTCGCCCAGGGCGCCAAGTTCCCTCGGTGCGCGGCGTGCTGCAGAACTGCACAGAATACCTGTTCATTGAAAAAGAAGATATGAATTAGATGAGCGGTTCTGTTCGCGGATATTATACAAGATGCGTGTATTTTAATGCGTACCGAAAAAATCCGCGTAAAATGGTCCACGTGTTTGCTAGAATTTTATCGTGTGGAAAGTCTTCTCGGGTCTTCCGCCCATGGGCCTCCATTCTGATGCTCGACTTACGCATCTAAACGCCGGTTAGAATTGAGACTCACCCGTTGGAAGGCCCATTTCTCAACACAAAACGCCGGGAAAACATCAGACCTTACTTTAGTATATTGCCAATTTCGGTAGTGATTCATCCGTCGAGAAATTGAAATCATCTTTTCTGCAAATAGGGGCCACCACAGCTCTTTAAACCTCGCATCCCATTCACTGCCCATTTGGTAAGAAGCACGCTGTTATTTAAACATTATTATTTTATTGAACTCGTCTCACGACAATTAGTCGAGATCAATGGAAGGAATAGTTCATAATTATACGCAGAAGAAAACCTCCAGATATTGCTACTAATTAAATGGGAACGTTTATGCTAGTTTCATACATAGAATTAATTGCGCAAAATAAGGAAGAATAAGATAGTTTAATGGTAACATAATAAATTAATATTGCTTTTCAAAACACACGAGAAATCAAATTTATTAAAACCGTTATTTTGGCCTTAAGCGAAAAATTTCAATTCTTCATTGATAATACAAGTATACATCCCTCAGACCAAATATACTTTTACGAATTTATTCGTATGCGTAAATTCGAACGAATCAGATCGGGCCAAACTTCAAACACTAAGATTTGAAGAAACTCCCGAAATTAGTTCTACTAATTCACCTACGTGTTTTACTTTCATTTTTTCCATGTACACCTTCCCTTTAATGTTATAAATTTAATTTCTCCCATTTATTTTCTGAGACGTTAACTTTTATCCGCAATATGAGTGAGCCAATTTCAAAGCATTATTTCGAAGCAAAAACATAGGTTCCAGAGAGTTAAATGCCATTCCTCCGAAATAAAGGCAACAATCTGGTATATATCCCTGAAATAATTATAAAAAAATGATATTTCCCATGTATTTGCTGGGCTCATTCTCAATTAAACATGCCGGTTTTACGGGGATATATCTACATTTACTGAAAAATCAAATGGACAGAAAAAAACACGGTATGATTATCCTCATTATTTGACTAATCTTAATTTTAACAGCGGCAATATTTTTTACGAATTATGCCACCTTAAATGCCAATGCAAGATAAATGTTTTTGGCAAAATGCGGTAGAAACCTAGCGGGCATGGTAATGCCATAATGTACGAAGCTACAATTCACAAAATTTCAATAGTTAGACGTAATGTCTCAACACATTAATTCGGACCTTTGAAAGCATCGAAACACCCATTCCCCTTTTGAATCCTCTCATTCTCGAAAATGATATAATTTCTAATCTCTCTCTGTCTCTCTCTATTTCTCGCTTTAACTCGCACGCACATGCACAAAAAACACATCTCGATTTTTCAGGTAACTACAAACCATTATCGGGAGAGAGAAATAACTGTGGTAGCGAATGAGACACTTATGGAGTAATTTGGGGGAAAAAACTGTGTTCGGAGGGAAACCTCGGGGTTATTGAGAAAGCCCTGCTACTCCCCGAGGAAGTCAAATATCTCAGCGCCCACTTCGGCAAATCAGGTCCTCTCGCAGGTGCTCCATCATTTTTTTGCTGTCTTTTTCAACAACACGCTCGGCCCCCCTGGAGGATTATTGAGATCGTCATTCGTGCCGGTAATAGGCTCCCGCTATCGCCTTTCCCGCACCCTATTCCTCCAACTGCTGGTGGAAATTGGCCCTCCAGTTAGTTCCCTTCGGATAGAGGACACATGCGGGCTCACGGGACGGAAGACTGGCCGTGATTCGGTCCGTGTCTGCTCGTATTCTGAAAAACAAATCACTCGGGGTCCAGCGAACTCAATTATGTCCCAATTATGGTATTTTTCGTATCATCCCTATCCCATCACCCCCGTCCCGAAACCGTTCCTTCGTGGAAGTAAAAACCGCAGCTGACATTTGGATATCCAGGTGGATTACCCACCTTTTATATTATTGTCTTCCACACGCGCACGAAGATCTCGGAAGGGAAATAAACGGGAAATTTCAGTTTTCCCGAATGGACTTTTTAAGAAAGGAGATGAGAAAAACTTTTTTTTAATTTCTGCACGCAAAATTTGGCGTGACGCAAGCATACATTTTTACTCCAGGTTCTCATTTTACCCAATCACAAGAAAATGTACGGCACTATCCCGACGGCGGGGACGGGTACTACCACGCTTTCCTGGGATGGTTAATTGCTTACTCTTTTTAAAGCAAAAATAATAATGCACATACGTCCCTTCTTCCCAGATTACCTCGTCGTGTGATTCACCGCGATATCTTGAACACCAAGCTTCGATAATTTAGAAACACTTGTCGTTCTCCGAGACAGAAAAATTAATTATCTGAAATGTGACTGATATGCAGGGGAAATCGTTTCTCTGCCGAAATTAACCGACTCAGAAGCTTTCACTCGACCTTTCGACTTGAAGCAAATACACGAATTTCGGCAAACGAATGCATGTTATAATTCCCAAGAATTACTCGGCGCGGATGGAAAAAATTTAAAAGCAACGATTAATGTTTTCTATTCAGAGAGAATTGGCGGAAACTTTTTCTTTCCCATCTGAATCAGTATATAACATGGCTCAAGACGTCTGTGCATCATTCTACGAACGTGTGTCATTCCTTAACCGTCATCTGTCGAGCATCATTCAACTGCAGTTCAGAAACTTACATACCCACCCCGATGAAAGGAATGGCGGAGGATTAAGGGCTCTCCTTGGGAGAAAAGCAGATATTTTTTACCAATTACAGTTAGTATTTCAAGTGCACATGATATATACGACAGCTTCGGGAGATGAATCACGGCGTTGGGTGACCGCAAAGCGAGAACGCCAGTATGAGTTCCCAAAAGGTTCCGTCTCAGTGGGCCCTGGTCTTTGAATGATTAACTTATCTTATGCTTCGAGGAAAGGTGTTAATCAATTAATCATTTACATTTTCGGAGCCGAATTTTATGTACAACATAGAATCCTCATTGCAAGTTTGCGTTTTTTCTTTAGAATATAAGGGATGAATCTTCTCGAATGATGAATTCCATGTACACAAGCTATTCTCAAGTAAATTTCAGTTTTCAGGATACTAATTCGTTCAGTTTCGGGATGTGGAGTGCTCCAAATAATGGACAACGGGTCAGCGAGGTGCATCTATGAATTGAAAGACGTTAGCTGTAGCTGAGAGATGATTTTGGAACTATTAGCTTATTTTTTCTGGGAACAACAAATAACTTTATCATTGATAATCAGAAACGCTGAAGCTAACCGGCATGATATTGCATAGCTTATTTTTTTCAATTGTCATGGGCATGGTATGGCAATATAGTTTTAGGCTGCAATGAAATGATTATATAGCTTTTCCATGACGAAGGATCCATAGTATTTTTCTTCCATTATTCCTTCTTTCATACTTATAATTTCGGAATTTCAACTGGTGGTTCTATTCGCAGTGCTCCTATCACAGGGCGACACGCATTGCGAGTATATTGAAAGAATTCGCAATCTTTAGGAAGTCAATCAATAAGTCAATCTAGAGCCTATTCACTTGCTTGTTAATAGCACTGATACCTAATTCAGTTCTCCAATGTTGTGCCAGCTTTCTTAAACTAGACAAGGATTTCTTTTTCATTTTTATTCGAGCAATTTACAGTAATTAGATGCAGCCATTCCATTGACCCATAATTTGCCCCCTTCTCCTCCTTAATTTACATAAGATCTGTCCGAGGATGTGGTCGCTCGGCTAAAGCGTCGTGCTAGTGATGCACGCGCTTTTTTCACAGTTCCCTTTTTAATTTAATTTTATTTCAAATTTCCAGTTCTACCATTTACTATATATTTGGCTTCCATCGCCTTAACGTGACGGCACCAAAGTCTTCAAACAGTCTCTCTCCTGTTTTGCAGACAGACCGGAGGAGAGATGGAAAACCATCTGCACGTGCAATGGAAGCACCACCAGGAGGGAGTCCTCAAATTCCTTGAGGAACTCCAAGCCACGGAAACGTTTGTGGACGTGACACTGTGCTGTGAAGGACAAAGACTCAAAGCCCACCGCGTGGTCCTATCGGCATGCAGTCCGTACTTACAGGTAATGTAAAACTACTTATGATATATACGACGGCCCTTTTCCGCGCGAGTCGCTGAGATCCATTTTTATATACTCAATTTTTTCCGTTTGAAACTTTGAGTTGTGATGCTACGATGGTCGACTGTTATTACTACGATGACATTAATGGGGGAGATGGATACTTTGTTGATACAAACATTCACTCTGTAACTTTCATGGAGGGGTTGTAAAAAAAATTTATCCAAAGATAAAACTGGTCATGAAGGAAGTGCAATACCATAACGTGATAGGGTCACGTAGGTATTCATGTGTGACAAATATATTTTTTGTAAGCTTTACCAATATTGCAAAAGAGAATTTTTGATTGAGTATTAGTCAGTATATTTCATTTTATCTGCAGAGAAATCTTTGCAGAGACGAGTTTTAGATTCCATTCTTGCACATTACAATATAACAATACATCGTATCAAGTCCTGATGACGTCTCTGGGCACCCTCAGCTTCGCCCAACCAGAATGATCTTTTCCGGTTACCAGTTCTTCATGAGAAACCATATAGGCATAGGAACTGGCACCCAGACCTAGACGTATAAAATTAACGTGCCGTTGGGCTTAGTTTTGGGTGAGCTCTAACCCTGCCTATTAAACCACACTTCCGGTTGATAACTACAGTTGGTGGATGTTGCATATCGAAATTATTATACTAAATATCCAAATACAACTTACAATATTAAAACGTAAATGTGCTTCTACTGGTTACTTAAGTGCCAACCGCGAGATTTGCCAAAAGTGTTGTCGATGCTGGTGCTCCCCCAACTGCGCCAACTACATAGCGAAATTCTTCGTCACAGCCGTCATCACCAAACCCATCAAATAGAGAATTTCAAGGCTCTGTAATGTTGTATCAATGAATAATTCATTTGCAGTATGGCACTCTTTGGTTTAATCTTTAAATATTATGCTACTTTTCACTACTGAGTAAATTGCTCCAGTTAAGTGGGCAGACTTATCGACAATTTAATTCATATCTCGGACACGTTTCATAAAATAACAAGTAAGTGGGTTTAAAAAATAAATTTTAATTTAAGTTTTAATTTGCATAATCAAATCTATGCGTAGTTGCAAATTTATTACGTAAACACTGATATACCAATAATTGTTCTTTTACTATGTAACGACTTTATGTGTTCCCTTCATCTGCTTTCACCCGTTCGCGGGTCCCATGACGATAAAGTTTTATGATTGATCTCTGATGAATGACATTTAGACGTTTGTCGGAGCCCACCAATCCGTCCCGATGATGGCATTAGTCATGTGATTTCAACATTTTGATGGAATCCGCATCTCTGTACTCGTATTAATTTCTCAACTGATTTTCCATTTCAGCGTATCGTTAATCGATGCGTTGACTGGGTGGCTCTAGAAACTTACGTTGATTTATTGCATAAAATTATCGACATAAGTTAAAACATGCAATTATCTGAATATTAGCATTTATAAAGCATAAGCCACTTTTTTATTTTTTATATGAGGTGGCATTCATTCAAAGTGTAAGCCGTTTTTTCGTCGTTGCGTATAAATTTTATCAATAGTTTTGAGAACTAAGGCAATGACGCAGCCGAATGCTTGACCTGTGGGGACTTGAAATACCCACACTATCATATCACAGCGTTTCAAAGGTTTGGCAGGATAGTGAACATTGGTGTTTCATTTAAGCGAAAGAGCGACGTCAGGAGCGCGTTGAAATAAAGTTTAGAGATGGGATACAAGATATATGAAATGACGTAAAATATTGTAGCAAGAGTTATAAAATCCTTGAAACTATTTAAAAGGAAGTGACCAGCGAAGTTTCGACGGAGCATAAATCTTTACTAGTAATGCATTGCCAACATTTAAATCCAATTATTTTAAAAGTTATTGCCTCATTATTTTGATCTACTGCCCTCCACCAACCTATTCTGCACGTATTCTATTACTTCATTCACCTACGGCAATTATCCCTATTTCCGTTTTCCATCTTATGACTGCCAAGAATGAAACACTTAACATTAGCATGACACTGTTCTCGAGACAGTATAAATAACCTTAACGATCTACGTTAGATAGTTATTGATCCTTCTCTGGTTGAAATTTATCCATTTTAAGTATTCATCATTTCTAACAACGTTTTTTCTGTATTTTCTCTTCAGTCGTGCGATTATAACGATTACCAATCAAACTTCCTGTAAAATAACACAGGCCTACAAAAAAAATTTTTTTTTGGTGCCGGGAATCTTTGTGTTGATTTTAACTATATTTGTAGAGCTGAATCCAAATATGAAATCCACTTTTATTTAACAGCTCTACTTTTTTAGATATGGCACATCTTACGATTAGTTGTTTTAATATTTTATATATTCCGGAAAATAATTTTCAAAGTTAAATAAATCTATAAGTATACATGGGAATATATGGTAAAAGAAAATAGGAAAAATATTACAGACTTTGTGAAACGTGCATACTTGGGATATTTTGGTGTTAAGCTTGGTGACCAAGATAAAACATGGGCACCGCATTTTGTGTGTAAAACATGTACTGAACATCTGCGGCAATGGACAACAGGACAAAGGAAAAGTCTAAAATTTGGTGTGCCAATGGTTTGGAGAGAACCTGTGAACCACATTAACGACTGTTATTTTTGCATAGTAAATGTTTCGGGAATTAATCAAAAAAATCGCCACAAGTGGACACATCCAGATTTGCCTTCAGCTAGACGCCCGGTACCCCATTCAGAAGAAATACCGATCCCATTATTTCAGACGTTACCAGATATATCTAAGGAAGAATTTGAGTTATTTGAAAACATTTCTCATTCTATTGACGATAGTGGCAGTGACTACGAGGGGGTATCAACAATTCCTCAACTATTTAATCAAGATGAACTAAGCGATCTTGCTAGAGAACTGAACTTATCGAAGGAAGCATCCAAACTACTAGCATCAAGACTGCACGAAAAGAATTTACTGCAACCCGGTACAAAAATAAGTTTTTATCGCACAAGGGAAAAGGATATGCTACCCTTCTTTACTCAAGAAGACAATCTTACATTTTGTTTAGACGTTAAGGGTCTTTTGGAAAAAATGGGACTACTATCACAATATGATGCTAGTGATTGGCGTTTGTTTATTGATAGCTCCAAGCGTAGTTTAAAATGTGTACTTCTTCACAATGGTAACAGGTTTGGCGCAATACCAATCGCTCATTCAACTAAAATGAAAGAAGAATACGATACAATAGCATTGGTCTTACAGAAGATAAAATACCAGGAACATCGCTGGGTGATTTGTGTAGATTTAAAAATGGTGAACTTTCTTCTTGGGCAGCAAAGTGGCTACACAAAATATCCTAGTTTCTTGTGCCTCTGGGATAGCAGGGACAGACAAAACCACTGGATTAAGAAGGAGTGGCCTAAGAGAGAAAACTTGGTTGTTGGGAAAGAAAACATCATTGCTGAATCTTTAGTTGAAAGAGAGAAAATCATCTTACCGCCTCTACATATTAAACTAGGCCTAATGAAGCAATTTGTAAAGGCTCTTGACAAGGATGGACCATGCTTCGACTACTTAAGACTAAAGATGCCCCATATAAGTATTGAAAAACTTAAAGCTGGTATTTTTGAGGGACCACAAATCAGACAACTTACAAAGGATCCTGCTTTTGTCGAATCAATGAATGAGATTGAAAAAATTAGTTGGATGTCATTTGTTGAGGTCATAAAAATTTTTCTAGGAAATCACAAAAGTGAAAATTATATTGAGCTGGTAAACATTATGCTCAGTAACTTCAAATCACTTGGGTGTAATATGAGCACAAAAGTTCACTACCTACACAGCCACTTAGACAATTTTCTTGGAAATTTAGGAGACAAGTGAAGAACAAGGTGAAAGATTTCACCAGGATATAAAAACAATGGAAGCTCGCTACCAAGGAAGATGGGATAACCATATGATGGCAGATTACTGCTGGTGCTTAAAACGAGACTGTTTGAACAAAGTGCACTCGAGAAAATCGCGCAAAAGAAGCTTCCGATGTGTTGAGTGATGTTTTTATGTATTTTTTTCTTTTCAATTTGTTTTATTACAGTAAAAAATTTTAGTATTTGTGTTCAATTGTATTGTAAAATTCTGTTGTGTTTGTGGGTGATTTAACAGCCCTAGAAATAAATCAAGTCTTTATATTTAGTGGGTTTTATTATTAATATAATATTCCCACATCATCATGTAGAAGATTTTTTTACGTAAGTAACAACATATCTATATCTTGAAAACTATAGCTGATAGGAAAAAACTAGTGTCATAATTGGATTCAGCACCCCAATCAGCATTATCTCAGCTCCCCAATCGCATTATTAAATCAGCATTAAAAGTTCCAGCACCAAAACCAATGTTGGCCTGTGTAATTATTTGCGCATGTGAAGAATGTTACAAGTATAGCCATGCGTAGACTAAATTAAACTTTTACCGAATGACAATGCAAAAATTCTAAAAGGATTCCTAGGACTTCATTGTTAAAATAGTAACGGTCCATTTTAGACCATTTCACGAAATGTAGAGTGAATTCAAAGACTGTCCTAAATAAGGTTCTAATAGCAATGCTGTTTGATTTATTCATCAAATTATGAGTACCCAGAATTTAGAAGTCTCCAAATTTTACTGACTTATTTTACATGAGCAAAACTTTAGGGTGAGAGTGCCAGATTTCACCGCAGAATTAAGTAAATATAAACACGGAAAATTTTACAATAGTCATTCAATATCAATTCCAGAAAACAATATATTTTTGATTGGATTCTCTGTGACCCCTTGTCCTTTTCCTTAGAGTAACTCACCTAAGATCTTCAGTCAAATGAGTGATACATCTTCAGAGTGAAAAGTTTCAATGTTTTTACAGTAACATTTACATTTCTATTCTAAATAATATTATAATTTTATTATTAGGTAATCTACCGGTTAAGGTAGGTTTTTGGATGGACACAACTATCAAATAAATATTTTCTAACTCCAAACAAAACCCAATCCAGCAACCTAATCTACATCAAGTCCCTCTTCAACTCTGTGTACTTCTTTCCTCCCTTCATCCCATCCAACATCCCTATCCTGTTCCTGCCCTTACCTCGCTTGCCCAACATTCACCCTTCTATTATCTTCTTCAACATTCCACTACCGCTCAATACGCCTTTCATCCATTTTTCCTGCCTCCATAGGATTTCTCTCAACAAACCCCTCTCCTCACCCAACATATCCAGCACTTCCTTATATGTCTTTAAAAATTTTGACAGAAGAATTTACTATTCTCGTAAATGTTTGAATATATTAAACGCAACTCCTATCTTAAAGCTCATCTCAGATAATATAAAATTTGCATTCGATGACTATTAACTTCCACGAAAGGATGAGAAAACATTAAAATAGGCGGGGAAAAAATAGAGCAGGTAGAACAATTTACACATCTCGGAAGTGCTTTGGACCAATACGGTCAAAGTGGTAGGGACGTAAGAAGATGAATTGCGCTAGGCAAGGAGGCTTTCTCAAGGAGGAGGAAGTTGATGACGGGGACGTTGAGTAGGGATGTTAAGACAAGACTCGTAAAAACTCTGATATGGAGCGTAGCTATGTACGGCGCGGAAACGTGGTCACTGAAGCAGGAGGATAGACGTAGATTGGAGGCTTTTGAAATGTGGGTGTGGAGAAGAATGGAGAAGGTGAAATGGACCGAAAGGAAAACAAATTAGGAAGTACTGGTGATGATGGGTGAGGAGAGGGGTTTGTTGAGAGAAATCCGATGGAGGCAGGAAAAGTGGATGAAAAGCGTATTGAGCGGTAGTGGAATGTTGAAGTAGGTAATAGAGGGGAGAATGTTGGGCAAGCGAGGAAAGGGCAGGAACAGGATAGGGATGTAGGACGGGATGAAGGGAGGAAAGAAGTACACAGAGATGAAGAGGGACCTGATGTAGATTGGGTTGCCGGATTGGGTTTTGCTTGGAGTTACAAAATGTTTATTTGATAGTTGTGTCCATCCGAAAAAAAAACCTACCTTAACCGGGAGATTACCAAAAAAAAGAAAGGATGAGAATAGATACGTAACGTTTAATGAAATATATTCCCTGATTAAGCTCCATAGCAAGTAGCTGTCCTAATGAAGATGCGACAAATATTAAATGACAATATTCTTGCGCAGCCTAGCTAAGGAGCGCAAGGATATTGTTTATGAATTACCTAATTTCTGGCACATACAAATCATATCAAAAACCGCCCAGTTTTCTTTCATTGTATTACAGATGCAGGTGCAGATACATACTCTATGATAAGTCTGTATGTGGTACACATAAACAAGCCATTCGTAGCATTTGGCGGTTAAACCGCCGTAGGATTTGGGGAAATCCTTCGATAACTTCGAATGGAACAAGATGTTCATTACTAGAAGCTCTGGAATTGCACTACTACGACAGAAGAATAATATTCCATTGCCTTTGCAAGATTCAGGTGAAAGCCATGCAATGGATTCAGGAAGGTAAACAAAAGAAAAGATAAACAAAGAGTTAGACAAGGATACAACCTTTTACCACCTTTACGTACGTGTATCAACGTACTTATATCTAGTAGAGGAATTAATAGAGGTTCAAAAATGAGCATTACATGAGTCATGGTTAATGGCGAAAAATGTACATGCTTCAGTTCACAAATGACATCACAAAGGTAGCAGACACGAGACAGGACCTCCATGCAAGCCTGAATGCTTTCAGCCAATTAGGGAAAATAATATGATCCTCAGGAAGAAGAAAGCCATTATCCCTGTGTGTGGAAGATGGAAGCTGAAGGTAGATATCACAATTCGAGGAGTGAAGCAAGAGCAAGTGGAATCCTTGCTCCACCTGGGCAGCAGCGTGACTTGTGATTGAAGAAGTTCGACCCGCATCAAGCAAAGAAGGCGTCTATGAAGAAGAGTGAACTACATCGTTCAAAGAACTAGAGGTTGCACCAAGGAAGCAGCTCGCCAAAACGGTCTATAGAATTACACTCTAAGGACCAAAGACATGGAACATGGGAAAATAGGACAAACAGAGAAGCTTTTTTCATTACAAAAAAACTTAAAAAGAAAGCTTTTATTATGAATGGTGATAAAAATTGGTGAACAATGATTTGGTGAAAGAAATTTCACCAAAACATATTTTGTACTAGTTCCATCCTGTAAATCTCTCGTAAAACTTAACGTAAAAGGTCGTTGTGATTTTGATGGCCATTAATGAAAACGACTTGTTTACATGAATTTCAATTTAAGGTCAATGGAACATTTCCACAAATATCTTCACTCGGTTATTACCGCGATTGTCAATCTGTTGTTTACCCGACCCTTCTCGAATTGACTTTTCCGCATAATAATAATTCCATGAATTCTCATTAGTCTTCTTTACGATTTTCCAGCAAGTCCTCGTCGACAACCCTGGGGAGCACGCAACCATAATCCTCCATGACATCGGAGCCGAAGAGATGCGATCGCTCCTGAGGTTTATGTACTCCGGGTCGGCGAGTTTACCCCGGCGGTGCCTCCGAGCTTTCCTGCGGGCCGCACACGCCCTGCAAATCAGCGTCCTGATGCCGGGTTTTGAACACGCACTCACGGAAGAGATCCCTCGCCATCACCAAGGCCGCCAGGGACCAGAGGAAGGTGCCACCGACAGCGTCCCACCGCCTCCCCTGAGCACGCGCCCTTCCGCCCCCGAAGTCATGCTCCCCCACGACCTTTCCACCTCGTCGTCCTCCGGTGCCAAAACCGAGTTGCACTACGGCTCGAGCCACGAGGACGGCTCGAAGCGAAGGCGTCATTTCGCCAGCGGGATGACTGCGAGGTCCCCAGAAGTCCACCCGGCGTCCGTTTACCGGAGCGAGGACTCCTGGGGCAACGCCTTCCGGGAGGGCCTCATGGACCACTCCTCCATTCCACCGAGGCCCACCCTGGTCCCCCCGAGGCCCACACCCGTCATGAAGTCACCCTGGAGCCAGAGGCTCGGCTCAGCTGCGCCTCCCTGGAGGACGTCCTCGGTCATTGCGCCAGTTCGCCCTCCGACGCCTCCGCCGTTGCCCCCTCGAGTCGAGCCGATGGTCTGCCAAGCGTCCAGCAGGGTGAGTACGTTTTACGGTACTTAACTCAGATCTTTTCCAAGTTCTCTTTCTAAAAGGCAGTGATGGCCGTAAGCGAAGAGATCTATTTTCACACAGGTGTTCTTCATATTTCCCAAACGATTCACATTAGTTATTTACTCATTCATTTCCACGTAGTAGTGCAAAAAAAAAAGAAATATCATGTGAACGACAGAGCTGCAGAAGTTACAGATGAAACCCTAACCCCACCAAATCATAATCTCAATCTACATAGAAACATTAGTCTATTAGCCGATCATATTAAATTTTAAAATTGGAACCGAAATGCATTATAGCGGCTGTTTATGTTAGAAAAATTAAATATATTACCCTTTAATTTATAATACGTAGAATTTTACCTTACGGGGCATTAAAGCAGTTCATTTACTAGTATTAATTTGGAAAAACCCTTGCTTCTAGCAATATTCTAGGTGGGCGCTAGACTAATTTTCTCGTATCTCATATTACTTGAAGATACGGATTCTTATTTTGGATCTTATTCTTAAGAATTACAAGTATGTGAGTCTTCAGCAACGAATAACATTAAAACGCCGATATCAATATTTCTCTCAAAGATAAGAATCAACAAGGAGAGAAATGTATGAGAGAAGTTGAAGGATAGATATAACTGCATAACCTAATTATCTCTAAATTTTACTCTATAAGTCTGTTCACTAATACACAACATGTCTTATTTTCGTCTATCATAAGCCAGCATCAACCATTCTGCCGCTAAAATCCCGTCATAACTAAATATAGGTAGAAGATAAATTGCTAAACCCCATCGTCACGCCGAATATGGTTGAGTTGATACCTAAATTTCCTTTATTTCGTTGGAAGGTAATACTAATCGGAATTCCTGAAACAATAGACTTAAAATTATAAAGTTTCTGAGTCAATTGATAAATGCTTATGCTTTAGAGCATTACGTTAGGAAATTATTCATAAGAATCGACTTCCAGGATAAGACTTTGACTTCGGTGATTTCAGCATGAGATGTCAATTTTGAAAATAATCATCCAATATACAAGGTCTGTCCCAAAAGTAGTATGACTTATTTTTTCCCGAATGGACGGACGGACAGGAGTTTCTCTGGCTAAGTTTCGAAGGAGGGGAGTCTCAGGAAATACAGGATACGGTAGCAGTTACTTCACAGCATTTGCGGAGTGCGGATAATTCGTTTGGGAAACATCTATAATGTGACCTCGTTTACGCTTTGTCAGGAACCCGTTATTGGAGCGGCGCTATGCCATCGCATTTTACGTGAAACTGAGAAAAACCGGGGAATAGATACTCATGACATGCTCAAGGCAGCCTACGGTGATAATTCCATAGGTGTATCGGGTGGTTTTGGAGTGGCACAAGTTGTTTTGGGAGGGCAGAGAAGATGTTGACGACGCCAAGCGTTCAGAATGCACTTCGACCTCAAAAAGTGACGGAACAGTAGCAAGAGTGAAGGCTTTGCTGGACAGGGACCGCAGATTAAGTGTCGCATGAATTATGCTGAACTTGGCATACCTAAAAAGTGATTTGCATCCAATTGTGACCGAAAACATGGGCATGAGAAAGGTGTTTGCAAAATTGGTACCGCGAGTGCTCTCGGACGAACAAAAGTAAACTCACACGCTGAGCTGCCAATAGCTTCTCGACCATTGTGAGTAAGGATCCAAATTTCTAGACAATTCCCCCACTAGACTTCTTCCTCTTCCCCCGCCTCAAATCCTTGCCGAAAGGACGTCACCCACGGCTCGATGAAAGCGTTACTACAGATCGTGTCGAGGGAGCTTAGCGGTATTTCCGGGAGCCGCTTTCCAGAAGGCGTACGATTCGTAGAAAACCCGCTGGGCAGCGGTGTGTGAATGCACAAGTGTGCTATTTTGGAAGACTTATGAGTGAAGGTATTGATTCTGGCAGGAAATGTTTTTTGATCGAATCAGTCCTACTTTCGAGACAGACCTTGTAATATTGTAGCTGCCATTAGGGGCATTTAAACCTGCCACAAAAAGTAGACGTTAAAAATCCGCGCTGGCACGCATTGGCGGTAACTTTTACGTTTAATTTTTCCATCAGTTCAATGTGAAACAAGAAAATCAATCCCCTAGGTCAAAGTTATATTAATATCTGTAAAAAGTAGCGAAGTGTTTTAAACTAATTTCTCCTTATATTCTGGCAGGACCTGTTGACCGTTCCAGGGATGACGCCTGACACAAGGAAGCCCTACTGCTGTCCATCGCCATTTTGCCCATCCCCATCCTCTACCTCATCTGCATACTCCTCTGCATGTTCCTGGGCGCCCCAGTCTCCCTCAGCTCTCCCGACATCGCGCCCTCCCTCCTTACTCTCTGTCCCCAACAAGATCCACACGGCAGAATCCCCAGCAGAAGGAACGGCCGCTTTGGCCATCGCGACTGCGGACCTGCGGACCCTTTCGCCGAACCCAGGCCCCGTCCCCAACCCCACGAACCCCTCCACACCCACAACGCAGCCATCTCCGCCACCTTCGCCATCTCGCTTCACCCTGAAACAACGCCGCCTCAGAGACTTCTACCGGTCTCTCCAATCGACGGGTAACACATCCGCAGATGACTCCCAAAGCAGTGACAAACAGCTTGGTAATCCTTCAATGGAAACTAAGGACGAAGACTCCCTCCCTGTGCCGGCGTCTCCCCTCGAACCGACCTCTCCATCGAGACCCCAGTGGCCCAGCGAATCTCCAGTCGCCGTGGAGCAGTCCGTAATCAGGCTCTCCAAGAAATCGGCCTTCCAGCCCCCGTTGATCGTCGTCTCTCCGCCACAGTCAACACCGGAGACTTCAACAAGTGGAACATTCAACACCCGGGACGAAGACAAGCGGCCGCCTTTGCCCACCTTAATGCCCACTCTGGTGGTTCATCCCCCCGCTTCGCCTAACGGAGCGAGTCCCCAGGGGTCACCGGCTGCCAAGTCCCCCTCCAGCAGCAGCGGACCGCACACGTGTGAGACGTGCGGGAAGACGTTTGGGCGCCGACAGTTACTGGAGCAGCATCGACGCACCCATACCGGAGAGAAACCATTCGAGTGCTCCGTGTGCGGGAAGAGTTTCACGCAGCGAGGCCATTGGAGCGTGCACCAGAGGCTGCACGACGGCTCCCGGCCGCACATCTGTCCTGTGTGTGGGAAAGCCTTCGTGTCGCGTGCTTCTCTCAAGGTACGTACTCGTATGTTTCACTGCATTACACTCTTAAATTGAATTACAGTTTTTAATCGGCGAAAGTGGAAAAACATTAGAGAGAACTCATTTCCCCGTTCGATTTTTGGTTCTGTTTTCGATTACTACTCCTGAACTCGAGGGAGTGTTTTGTAATTCGCCATACCAAGCTTAATCTAAAGAACCTATAATAGTAACATGTATTTCAATCGCATATTAGCTTCATAGACCACGGTAGCTACCACGAACACAGACAGTCAGTTGGTAAAGTGCTCTAAGAAACGTTGACATATGTTACATGCCCTTCCTTTTTGAAATACACAGGTGAAAATATACACAGTTTTCATAATCCTCCTATTGAGATTATTAAACAAATTTCATTAAACGGAACGAAATAGAGCTCTCGCTTCCGGTTTAATCTAATTTTGGAAATAAAGATTCAAAGTAAGGTTTAAAACCAATGTTGCAAATTGTTTTTAATATCTGTAACATACGGTTACTATTCCAAAGGTATCCGTGACCAGCATCATTATTCTACTCATATCATTGATAAAATATCTACTTCTTTTCGAGTCTGGATTATCACATTTAGTCCCTCGTCCGTTCCATGATTCTCCCTCTAATTAAATTCGTGTTCATTAAAAATGAAAGTGGGGTGATGTATACACTTAAATCTATATTGAGAAAGCAAATTGCAACAAATAATGAATTATTTTGTTATTTTCACTTGAAACCTAAATTGGATCCCTAATTGTTTTTACTAAAATAATCAAGTCACGACAATCTCCAATTACACTTCACCCGAGTTCTTCATTCCTTTAGATTTGGATAACTGTGCAAAGAACCGTGTACAAACATAAAGTTCAATAAAATTAAGATTCAAAACCTTTTTAAATTTACCTCGATGCGTAAATGTTTTTAATTTATGAACTTCAGTTTGAATTATGATAGATTGCTAGTTTTTCCTCATTCCAAACCACAATATTTTTCAGTCAAGTCAACATTCTTTTATCCGTTAGTCACGAATAAAATAAACATTTCACACATCTGTTTCCATAAAATGCATGATTTGGAATTTCATATTCTAAATAAATTAATATTATTTCGCTAAAAATAATTTTTATTTAATTTCAGAGGCAGGCTTCCTTTGCCTCCAAAATTTCCATTCTTTCACAAATTAAAAATCATTATCTTTGAGTTGACCGATCCATTTACTTCTTCATTAAGGCCTTCGAGTTAAGAATTAATTATAACCAATGCTAATCAAACAGTTATAAAGGCCATTCAAAAATACTGCATAAACATAGTTCAATAAAAAGTTGTTCCTTCGGGTCGACTATTCGATAAATAAAACTTAAAGCAAATAAAGATAAAAGCAAAAAAAACAACGATTTCCGGAACGTAATCATCTCTATCAAAAAGTACCCAAATTATCTTTTTAATTATTTGATGGAAAGTTTAAATTACAAATTAATTAAAAATACGAAAAAGATGTGATTAAACAAAGTAAAAATTTTGATTAGAGAGAAATATATTGCCTCATTTTCATATATAGATACAATCGTTCAAACCTTAAAGGGGCATTAAATTGTTATAATTATACTATGCATCACGACCATTTTCTGGAATTAGCTTTTCAGGGGAATTAAGTTTTTCATTATTTTAAGTTCAATCAAGTTTAATTTATATTTCTCTTCGTATGTCCTTTTTACGTATGAAAACGAATACTATATCCAGAAGAAATGTTTCCTGCTTCCTGATACAGAATGTTATTTTAGTGCGTGGTCTCAGGTATTCTTGTTAGGTCAGGCCAAGTAATATAGGGATGTTAAGTTTGCATCCATCCAAAACCTTCCTTAAATGGTAGACTACCAAAATATAATAATATTTATTCAAGGAATCATTGATGGATAATGTGCACTCTTAACAACTATGTAAATAATTTTTTGCAAAGAATTGTTACGCCAAATAAAAAAAATCCATAATTTAATGGAAACTGTTTAGAATATCAACCTGGATATTCGTAACAATAAGGCAAAAATTATGCAAAACTCGGTGATCCTGGTGAGTTATAGCTAGGGTAAGAGCATAGAAACCTGAGTTACACCACTTTCTTGAAAGTAAGTTCTGCATTAAAATTTCTGTTCTTGAAAATGAACATTGACTTTCTCTGGCGTTCATGTAATCTCGAACGTACGGTACGTCGTGAAATTATTCATCGGATTCATGTCTCTCCACTGGGAATCCAGCCACTGCATTTTGATTGACGATGCTTCCCTGGTACTCGGACGGGAATAGTGACATCCACATTTTTGTTTCTTCCAGGTCCATCACCGCACCCACACGGGCGAAAAACCCTTTCGCTGCGAAGACTGTGGCAAGCAGTTCAGCCAGCTCCGAAACTTCAAGTACCATCGCTCCGTCCATGAAGGCACGAGGGAGTTCGCCTGCACCTGCCCCGAGTGCGGCAAGCAGTTCAACGACCGAGGGTACCTGAGCTCCCACCTCAAAATCCACCGCAACCGGAAGGAGTACGCGTGCGAACACTGCGAGAAACGCTTCAACCAGCGCGTGGCCTACAACATGCACGTCCGCATCCACACGGGCGAGAAGCCACACGAGTGCGAGGAGTGCGGTAAGAGGTTCGGACGGAAGATGCTACTGCGGCAGCACGCCCGTACCCACACAGGGGAGCGGCCGTTCCGCTGCGCCGTCTGTGGCAAGGCGTTCGCGGACAGGAGCAACATGGCCCTTCACGCCCGGCTACACAGCGGGGAGAAACCGCACTCGTGCGACCTCTGCGGGAAGGCGTTCACCAAGAAGCACCACCTCAAGACACACATGAACTTCCACACGGGCGTCAAGCCGTACGCGTGTCAGAGGTGCGGACTCCGGTTCAGTCAGTCCAGCAACATGAGGACCCACGCAAAGAAGTGCACGGCGGAAGCGGGGTCGGCTGCTGCCGGCTCGGCGACGGGAACCCCGGAGACCCCGTCGGACAGCCAGGGGAGTCTAACCCCTGGCCTCGCGACGAATCCAGAGCAACAGATGATGCTGTCGCCCGGCGAGCCGAAAATCGGCCCGGCTGAAACGCTGGGAACTGCCAAGACTGAGGGTCCCGGGATACCCGCAACGGTTACCAGCGCTAGTCGGGTCGTGGTCCGTACCCCGTCCCCTCGGAATTCTCCACCCAAGTCGCCTCCTCCTCCGACGTCCGCCGTTTAGTCACATCCTGCATCGCGCTTGGTGGTTGATTTAAGGGCGACTTCTCGTCACCCTTAATCGTCATGTAAACTAAGCGGAAGTGCCAGAGAATATAGCCTGCAAAAACTTTGTACCTAAATTTGCTTGTTTTTGGAACTGTATCCTCCAGTGAAAGCGTACCGATTTTTCCTCGGGACAACGGGTCACTTTAAAAGATTGCTCAATATGTGTAAATCTGTTTATTTTTTGGATTGTGTGCGCAGATGTGCTATTTTTTCCGTCCTTGTTGGAAAATGAACAAGAGTGTGTTGTTATATTCGCCAAGCGTTTTACTTATAATAAAATTGAGTTATCGACTAAATGTTACTTTTAGTAAAAATGAGTATAAATGTTTTTTTTTATGAGAACCAATACCGCTTTGGACTCAAAGAGTATCTCATTTTTTACTGTTAGATTTATGATGGTTTTGTAAAAAATATAATTGAAAATATTAAAGTATTGTTTTTCATGTATTTGGAAATCAATCTTCATCTTCACATTACCCCAAGAAAGTGAAACCTTTATTTATTTACCGGACTTGAGCGTGGGACGTGTGACCAACATATATATGAACAAGAAAAAAAATATGCACAAACGAACTGTTTAATTTTTAGAACGTTATCTTATCCATATTCCAATATCACAACTGATATCGCAGTAAGTAAATAAAGATGATGTACACAAAGAAATAATATCCATTGTATGATAATGAAACTAATATATGAAGTATACTATGACTTCCATAAAACATATTATGCATTAACAGAGGTCTACTGGCAAGAGGGTTTTTTCATGGTCACAGGGAAAACAGAAAAATTAACTTCATAAACTACGCCTATTTCGTAAATTCCACCTGACTCAAAATAAAATCACCAGAAACCAAATACTTCAATACACTACTCAATGTACCCTCCATCCACTTTTCCTCAACAAATTTCTTCCAACAATCTCCTATCATCCTCTAGCATGCCTAGGACTTTATTTGTGCTTCCTTCTTTCCATTTAATTTTTTTCCGGCCTTCTCCAAGAATACATATCAAAATACTGCAACCTAATCTCATCCTCTTGCCTCAACGGCCTAGTTTCTCAGCCATACAGAACTGCGCTCCATGTGAAAATTTTCCCTAAAATCATCTCATCTCTCATCATTATAATTGCTCATCCAGATTCTGCACTCGCTCTCCACACTTGACATGTACTGCTTCGGATAAGCGGTCTATCTAAGTAATCTACTCCTACCTGCCATAAATTTGCTAATTGCAGGAATGTTCTCTCTAACATCTCTATCGTTAACCGTGGTTTCTAATCCGTTGAAAAACAGATTAGAAACCATGTGTAATTCACTGTCCTATGATAGCAATTATGGAATTTGTTGCCCCACTTTTAAAATATTCTCACATTTCTCCTTCTGAAACAATTCCCTTGTCCAGGATTTTATCAAAGGCCTCTTCCGATAATGGTTTAGGATTCTAATTTGTAATACTTCTGAATTTTACGTTACACTTCATGAACTATTAAGATAGGCTCCAAAATGTGTTTTGGGAAATTCTCAGAAATATCTTTCTGATAAAATAAAGATTGTATACATGAAATGGTATTCTATACGTACAAACCAAATCTGCTAAGTTTTTCACTCTATTTGCTTTATGAAGCATGCAATTCTATTTTAATGACACTGAATTGAAAATGGACTTTGCAACGGAGTAAATGCATTCACGTTGATTGACTTATTAGCAGCTTCAAACCAAAATTTCCTTCGTTTTTGTTTGATTGGAATGAGCAGGTAGATAGACTTTTTAGGAATCATTAATGACAGTCAATGACATCACAGTACAAAGTAATAGTTAAAAGATGTATACCTCTTCTTAGTAACCCCAATAAAAGGGGTCTGCATTCATGCTAATACAATGCAATTAGTGAGCAGCAGTAATCATGAGGCAAAGAAGAGATATGGTAACACTGGATTAATAAACTAATTGCCAAGAGATGGCCTTTAAGATTTTGTGCTAAATTTAATGAAGAAATATTCATCTGCTTCGAAATATAATTGCCGATGTAAGAAGAGGTTTATGTATGATCTTATGCAGTGGATCCCTACCCCTAGCAATAATAATAGCCCATGTATTCTTTAGATCTAAAGAATCCCTTACCATGGAGACAATCTTATCTTAATTTACTTATTTTTTAACTTCATCAAGAAAACTAAATTTAAACACAATAGACATAGTTATATGAGGAAAATAACTGGATATTTATAGAGATATATCCAGCTTTTTTACAGTTATGCACAGATTTAGGAAAGTAATTGATTTACAATTTCCCAGAAGAAAATGCCTGTTTATATCATAACTTAGTCCAATTGAAGTTTAGCTTCATAATCAAGAGACAAGGAAGATGGTTGAGGAAATGTAATTTAGAAGAAATTGCCATGACGAAAAGAAGTACCTGGATACAGTAGAAAAAATTATGAGTGAGGACAGGGAGTTCAGTAGAAGAAACGTCAGAGCATACCAAAAAGGGGATATCTAAAGACACATACCAAGTTAAATAAACAGTAAATAGTAAACGGACCAGGAAACCATGGATTACAAATGAGATGAATAGGAATATAAGCAAAAAAGGAAATGGAATAATGTAAACAGTGAGTCTGCTTGAAGAAATTATTAAGAAATAACTAACTGTGGTGGGAAACAAAGAGTGTGGAAGAAGTCTGGCGGGAGACACAGAGCAAGGATATGGTGAGTTTACAAAGGGAGAAATAGGTTCATTGTAGAAAGAGGTGAAAGCACTTTCAGGAAGTAATAAAGGAAAATCTGTGCACAGTAATGAAGATACGGCAGGAAATTTATTAATTTAACCAAGAAAGATTCAAGAGAGATGGAAATAATAAATAGATAATCTATATTATAATGATATTAGGCCAGTAAGTTCAGATGTAGAAATAGAATATGACATAGATGAAGATGGTTTAGAGCCAGGCATACTAAATGGCAATAGAGAAAGCCCTAAATGGAGTTGAAATCAAATGAGGCTGGACAGATAGATAAAAACCCATGAAACTAAAGGTGATGAAAGCATGAAAGGAGTCTTTATGGACTAATTCATAGAATTTATAAGGTAGAAATTGGCTGAAAGATTTCATTAAATGAGAAGGTTTCTATCTTAAAAAAGTGAAGGGCATCCATATGTGAGGACTATAAAACAAGGAGTTTAATTTTACTCGCAGCTACAGTAATAAACAGGCTCATAAAAAAGAGGATAGAGAGGAAGGCAAACGATTACTTAAGAAATGGTCGGTTTGGCTTCAGGAAGGGGAGAAGTTTGGTATTAATTAATTATTAGGTAATCTACCGGTTAAGGTAGGTTTTTGGATGGACACAACTGTCAAATAAACATTTTGTAACTCCAAACAAAACCCAATCCAGGAACCTAATCTACATCAGGTCCCTCTTCATCTCTATGTATTTCTTTCCTCCCTTCATCCCATCTAACATCCCTATCCTGTTCATGCCCTTTCCTCGCTTGCCCAACATTCTCCCCTCTATTACCTTCTTCAACATTCCACTACCGCTCAATACGCCCTTCATCCATTTTTCATGCCTCCATAGGATTTCTCTCAACAAACCCCTCTCTTCACCCACCATCACCAATCCTTCCTCATTTGTTTTCCTTTCGGTCTATTTCACCTTCTCCATTCTTCTCCACACCCACATTTCAAAAGCCTCCAATCTATGTCTATCCTCCTGCTTCAGTGACCACGTTTCCGCGCCGTACATAGCTACGTGCCATATCAGAGTTTTTACGAGTCTTGTCTTAACCTCCCTACTCAACGTCCCCATCATCAACTCTCTCCTCCTTGAGAAAGCCTCCTTGCCTAGTGTAATTCTTCTCCTTACATCCCTACCACTTTGACCGTATTGGTTCAAAACACTTACGAGATACGTAAACTGCACTACCTGCTCTATTTTTTCCCTGCCTATTTTAATATTTAGCTTAGCCTTTTTCTTTCTGGAAAATCGCATAACCTTTGTTTTATTATTATTGATTCTCATCCCATATCTATCGCACTGAACCTCCAATTCACTCAACAATGCTTGCAACCCCTTGGCTGACTGAGCAACTAATACTTGGTCATCAGCAAACCTAACCGATTTTACGAATTCCCCTCCGACTTTCATTCCTACCTCCAGTTCTCCCCATGCCTCTTTAATCATTTCCTCCACATATACGTTGAACAGCGCCAGTGACAATCGGCAACCCTGCCTTACACCTCTTCCTAACACTGCCCATCCAGATTCTCCATTCCCCATTCGCACCTGAGCAGTCTGAGACATGTACAGGTTGCGGATCAGTCTCCTGTCCCTCCAATCCATTCCTATTTTCTGCAATGCACGCATTAATTTTTCCCACACACTATCAAACGCTTTTTCAAAGTCTACAAAACAGGCAAAAACGTCCTGTTTGTATTCTATATTCCTCTTGATTAGTGATCTCATTACTGCCATGGCATCATGCGTACCTCTTCCTTTCCTAAACCCAAACTGATCATCCCCTAAGTAATCATTTGCCTTACTCTCTATCCTTTTGTTGATGATCCTGAGAATAACTTTAGCTGCGTGGGATATCAAACTTATTGTTCTGTAATCCTCACATGATGTAGCCTTTGCCTTTTTTGGAATAGGAACTAACACTGTTCTCACAAAATCTTCTGGCCAGATTCCTTCCTCATAGATATTACGAATCAGTCCATATAGAGTCTTCTTCCCACAGTTTCCTAAACATTTCAACTGTTCCACAGGGATGTTGTCCACCCCCACTGCCTTATTTGCTTTCATCTCCTTTAATGCCCCCTTTAATCACCCCCTGCCACACGCCTTTTTGGTGGCTCGCAGGGTATTTATGTAGATGTAGATGAATGCCCTTTCTATTTCATCATCAAGTATGCCTGGACCTAAGCTATCTTCTTCTACGTCATGTGCTTTTTCTATGTCTATGGTCGGCTTAAGTTCTTTACCATACAGTGTTTCCATATATTCCTTCCATCTCTCTTGGATTTTTCCTGGTTCAACTATTATCTTACCCCACTTATCTTTAACTGTTAGCACAGATCTTGCCTTCTTACTTCCCGATAATAACTTAACCTTGCTGTATAGAGCTCCAATTTCACCCTTCTTCTGTAAATTTTCCATATCCTTGCATTGCATTTTCCACCATTCTTCCTTTGCTTTATTTGTGGCCCTTCTCAATTTATTGTTTAACTCTTTGTACTTCATTTTACCTAACTCTGTGTTTACATTTTTCCATCTTCTTCTCTCATCCATCTTTGCAATCATCTCATCCGTTACCCATGGTTTCCTTATCCTTTTCCCGTTAATGGTTCCTATAGTGTCTTTTGCAGCTTCCGATATCTCTTGCTTGATACATTCCCATTTTTCTTCGATAAAGCTCAGTTCTATACCGGCATCCATCATTTTCTCTACAGCCTGCTGATACTCCTTCCTCGTTAATCCATTTAATGCTTCTACATTCCATTTCCTAACCTGCTGCCCTTGCCTTATCTTCTTGAAACGGACGTTACATTTCATAACAACTAAATTGTGGTCTGAGTCCGCTGCTGGGAAACTGTGCGAATTTATCACACTATTCCTAAACCTGTGCCTAACCATAATATAATCTAACTGATACCTTTCCGAGTCCCCTGGCATTTTCCATGTATACCTATGCCTTTTGTGGTGTCTAAACCATGTGTTGCTGATGACTAACCCCTGTCTCCTGCAGAATTCAATTGCTTTCTCCCCACATTCATTCCTCGTGCCTAACCCATAGTCGCCCACCTCACCACCCTCTTTTCCTTTGCCTACCATTGCATTCCAATCCCCCATCACTATAAATGTTTCCCTGCAGGAACACAGGCGATTATATCCTCTAACTCATCGTACATCCTATCAAATTCTTCCTCCTTGTGGTAGCTTGGTGGCATGTATACCTGAACAATGACCAAGTTCCTCAGCTCTGCTTTAATATCTACAAGTAAAATTCTATCAGTTGCTTGCTCTATGCTGACTACGCTTCTTCCTACCCCTTTATTTAATATTACGGCAACCCCTCGTTGGCTCATAATTGTCACTCCAGTAATCCCCGCTATCCTTCCATCTCACCTCGCAGAGACCTAAAACATTTTTTTTACCTCTTTCCATCTCTCGCTTAATATTCTCTAATTTGCCTGTCCTTAACATTGTCCTGACGCTCCATGTTCCTATTCTAACTACTTTCATCTTCTTCTGTGTCTTCTGTCCTGCTGCTGTTATCTCTCCTGCTGTTATTTTGTTATTTCGTGGGATGACGACCGCGGAAACCTTGCCTCCCCCACTGCCGAGCATGACACACGGCCCCTTGGGCCGAGTCCTACAGTTGCCAAGACTCATATTCTCTATAGTGCCCATCATTACATCATTACATTCTTGGGAAGGATAATTGAGGTGGTTTCCCGGTGCCTTCCTCAATAGTGTTTTGTAACGTGACACCATCACTTAATGGCCGCCCCACTGGGGTCAGATGCTATTGCAGCCGCCTCACTGAGGAAAAGATGCTGCGTGGACTACCTTTCGTCTGGCTCCTAACCTTCGACCTATCTGGCATGGGTGACCCTACCAGGAGCAATTATTATTATTCCTGCCAGCACAGCTCTAGGGGTC
The DNA here is from genome assembly GCA_037158775.1 of Hetaerina titia. NCBI lineage: Eukaryota > Metazoa > Arthropoda > Insecta > Odonata > Calopterygidae > Hetaerina > Hetaerina titia. The sequence continues at coordinate 53,161,497 of CM073774.1, read as the reverse complement.
ATCGGAACACACAAGCCCTTCCACCAGGACAAGGTTGTAGTCCATGGGAGGGGAAGTACGGTATGCCATAGCAATAATGAGGTCACAAAGAAAGAGGAATGTCAGGATCAGAATGCAATTGTTTTTTCATGAATTTCAAGATGCCATTCGATAGAGTAACTTGTTAGAATTCATGGGAGGCAAATTATGTGCATCCTGTGCATGACTCCAGCTGCTCAAGTGTAAATGGCGAATGAAGTGTTGGGATGGGAAGTGTTACAAAGAGGGTTAAGATAGGTGTCAATTATCACAGAGGAGTTTCAACATATATGTAAAAGAAATGGTAAAAGAGGAATAGGAGGAACTGGAGAAATAAATAAAAGAAGATGGAGAATTCAAAGGATCAGTTAGACTTCTGGATGGCCCAGCTTTTTTAGTTATCCAGTCCACCAAGGCATTTTTATCACTGCTGAGCACCATAGAAAATCAAAGTAATGTTATTCCTAAATCTCAGTTTCATCATAATACAATCTAACGTATAATTTCCTGTACTCCTGTATTTTGATGGGTACCTATATTTATTGTAGTGTTTAAAATAGTTGTTAGCTATAATAAGATTGTTTCTCTGAGAAAACTATATGCTTTTCATTAATGGTTACACAATATTGATTCATTGTCCCCCCACTATCAACTACTATGAAATTATCATTCCGTCAATCCCTGCTACCATTCTATTTCACCTAACATGATTATATTTCCTTCCTCCATCTATCACTTGATAATTTCCAGCTTCCATGCCATCAGCATCATCCTAGCATTTTATATGGAACTGTGTGATTAAAATCTGGGAGCAGATGCAGACTCAGGTCATAATTTAGCAATAATGAAGTGTAGCACCGATTCCAAAAGATAAAACAGGGAAACAGTTGTAGGAAATTGTTTTTGGAAGCATTTACAGGAACAGAAAGGAATGAGTATTGGCAGGCTTTATAGATAATTATGAGTGAACATGGAACTGGGTACCACAAAGGAAAAATGGGAAAAAATAAGGATACTGAAACATGCAAAAGATAGAGATAATCAGAAAGAAGAAAATGAAAGAATTCAAATACAGAATTAGGTTGAAGGCAGTATAAAGAGTAAAATAAATACACTGAGGTGGGTAAAAAAGAGGCCAAAAGAAATATGGTGGAAGACATAGTGGGAGGATATGAAAAGTTTGCAGAGGGGTGAAATCAGTGTGCTATACACGAATGTTTGAGCACCGTTGATGAAGTAAGAAGGGAAAATGGTGCTAGCAATTAGGAATAAGTCAGGAAAAATATTTGTTGAACCAGAGAAGAGTAAAGAGAGATGGAAGGAATATACAAGAAACTTAATGGTAAAGATATTAGGTCAGTAAAATTAGACTTATAAAGAGAATATGATGTACCTGAAGTAACTTAGGTGCAGGCTTACTTGATGGTGAGATAGACAGGTAATTAAGTGAATTGTAATCAACTGAGGATGTGAGAGTAGACAATATTCCAGCAGAATTCCTTAAAGGTTTAGGAAAATGTGGTAGGAAGAGTTTTTATGGACTTTATGGGAGAGAAATTTGGCCGGATGGCTTCAACACATCAGTTTTACTTTTTCTTCCAAAAAAGAAAAAGGAAGCATTATGTGGGGACAATGGAGCAGTAAGTTTGATTTCAAACGCAGCTTATGTTGCTCTCTGGATCATCAATAAGATGATGGATAGCAGGGCAAATGATTACTTAGGGGATGATCAGTTTGGATTTAGGAAGGGGAGAGGCATGCCTGATGCCATTGCAGTAATGAGATCAATAATTAATAGGAATATAGAATACAATCAGTACATATTTGCCTGTTTTGTAGATTTTGAAAAGGCATTTGACTGAGTCTATTGGGTAGAATTATTGACTGTATTAGGTGCTAGAATGGAAAATGGGATCTTGTATTGCAGAAAATAGGAAATATATGTAGATTGGAGGGATAGCAGTTGACTGCAGGGATAGGAGACTTAACCACAACATGAATATGTCTCACACTGGTCATGTGTGAGTGGCAAATGGAGAGTCTGGTGATGCCAATGCATTGAAACTAATCATTTCTAATAAAAAACTGGGTGGAAGAAGACAGTTTTATTACTTTAATTGAGAGTCCACAAGATGGGCAGTGTTAGGATGATGAGCGAGCCAGGGTTGTTGATTATCACTCTTGCTACTCAACGTATATGTGGAGGAAATGATTAAATAGGCATAGGAAAACTGGAGATAGGTATAAAGGTCATTAGACAATTCATAAAAACAGGTTTGCAAATTATCAAGATTTAGTTTTTCAGTCAGGCAAGGGGTCGAAAACCCTGCTGAGTGCATTGGGTAGTCAGTATGATAAGTATGGCATGAGAATAACTGTAAATAAAACCAAGATTATGGAGTTTTCAAGATAGAGTAAGTCTAAGTTAAATATTAAAACAGGAGGGTCAAAACAGAATCATGTGGAACAGTTTAAATATCTCAGAAGTGCTTTGGATCAAAATGGTCAAAGTAAAATTCCAAATAACTGTGGGAGATGCCGCAGCAGTAACTTTTAATGGAGTCCTCCACTAATATGCATTTCAGTGTAACAATTTCAGAGTGTAAAAATCAATTGCCTTGACCGGGATCTGAACACAGATTTCTTGATGCCCAGCTGAATGCTTTAGCCAATTAAGCTGTTGAGGCGTCCTGTTAAACTCTCCCAGTAAAAATCCTGGTCGAGGTGAATGATTTTTACACTCTGAAATTGTTGCATTGGAATGATCAAAGTAGTAGGGATACATGCATAAGGAAAAGAATTGTGTTGGGCAATGAAGCTTTCACATGCAGGCGGGAAGAGATGACAGAGACTTTGATAAGGATGTTCAGAAAAGACTTGTCATAACTTTGCTATGGAGCTTACTTATGAACAGCAGGGAAACATAGCGATTGAAGCAGGATGGTAGGAGTAGATTGGAGGCTTTTTAAATGTGGGTGTGGAATAAGATGGAAAAGGTGGAGTGGGCAGAAAGGAAAATAAATGAGGAAGTGCTAGGTATGGTGGGGGAGGAGAGAGGAGTGGTGGGAGTAATACACAGGAGGCAAGAAAGATGAATGCATAGTATTTTGATTGATAATGGGATGATGAACACTGTGATAGAGGGAGTAAAATGTTAGGCAAGTGAGGAAGGGGCAGGAATAGGAAAGGTATGTTGGATGGAATGAAGGGAGGAAGGAAGTATATGGATGAGAAGAGGGGTTTATTGTAGTATTAGATGTTGGGTTGTGTTTTTCTAGGAGAGGAAAGGAAATTGTAGCTGTAATGTTAGGTAGCTTGTATCCATTAAAAACCTACCTTAACTGGTAGATTACCGATAATAATAATTTTCATTGAGGCATTTCTCAACAGTTTTTTTGCTTTCCAAGAGTTTGTGCAAGGATTTTGTTTGATGACAAAGGCAGAAGCCTTGCCTCCTCCACAGCTGGGCACAACACTTGGACCTGTTGGCCAAGTACTGTATTCACCAGGACTCATTTTTATAATAGGTTTCATCTTCATTGTTTGCAATAAATAATTGAGATGGTTTATTATGTCTCCCTAAATAGTATTTTTTATGTAGCACCATCACCAAAATGGCTGGCACACTAAGGTTAGATGCATTTGTAGCCATCTAAATGAAGAACAGATGCTACATTGACAATTTTTCATCTGGCTACTACCCTTTGCCTATCTGGTATGGATGACCCTACCATGAGCAATTACAATTGTTTCAACCTGTATATATCTCTATGGGCCCAAGGATTACAAATGTCCCTCTACCATGCCAAGTTTTTAATGCATAGTTTGGGAAGGAGAATAGGGATAGTGAAATGATAATTCTTTGAATGCTATTCTGTCAGAAAAAAACAATTACAAGTGGGTAATTTTTTGGGTCTAAAGATGAGGAACCATTAATATATTGGTGTTTAAGGAGTTTAGTTTTTGGTTGTGGTTGTGAGACATGTAAACATAACAAATGAAGAAGTACTCAAAAGAGTGGGCACTGACTGAAGTTTACAGAAGTCACTTACAAATAGAAGTGGGAATCTAAAAAAACATATTCTGATGCAAAGTTGTGTATTGGAGTCAAAGAAACTAAGGAAATCTCTGCTAACAGTGACTAAAACAGAGTAACATGTTGATGTCTACACAAATGAAGGCTGATTGAAGGCAACATAGATGGGAAATGTGACATAGGAAAACCAAGGATGAGCGATGACAAAAGAGGTGATGAAAAATTAATATTTCTAAGAAGTTAATAATTTCTAAGAAGTAGATATAAAATAATTAAAAGATTGGAAACACATATCAGGATACACATATTTTGGAGAGTGGCTACTAATCCTTGGCTAATAACCCATTGAGATAAATACTCTTATATTTTTACCCAATGAAATACTTTCATCTTATTGCATAATTGTTCATTTTAAAATTTATGTAATAGTATCACATTTCTCCATCCTTTTTGCTTTTTTTCCCACTTTGTTTCTCCATTCAAATATAATAATTTGGGCATGGTGGAAGGGCTTCTGCATTCTGATGATCCCTAGAGCTGTGCAGGTGGGAGCAATGATTATTGCTACTGGTAAGTTCACCCATGCCAGATAGGCCAAAATATAAGATCCAAATGAAAGGAGGTTCACAAAGCGTCTGTTCCTCCTTGTGATTGTTAGTTTGAATGAGTTTATACTAGTAGAAAAAAGGCTTAAGCATTTTATTCAAAATGTGTACTTGAATCTGACTGCACTAGTGAAAGCAGCAATGGAAGGAGGAGCAGGTAAGGAAGAAAGGTACGGCGGCCAAAATTCGCTAATGATATTTTACTGAGGAAATAGTTGCCCGAGAGGTGCCGGAATTCCCACACCAACACAATTGGCCCATAAGGGCTTGAGGTTTAAATGAAAACAGGCAGAGAGATAGGGTAGGTCATATCTTTGGATAAATCTTTAGTTTCTTGGATTCCCAGGAGATTTGAGGCATTTTTCTAAGTTTAATTAGCATTTAAAGATTGATATTAGAGTAAGTCCTCCCCTGGACTACAACCTTGACATGGTGGAAGAGCTTGTGCATTCCAATGACCCCTAGAGGTAGTGGGAGCAATGATAATTCCTCCTGGTAGGATCACCCATGCCAGATAGGTTGAAAGTAAGGAGCCAGATGAAAGGTGACTCACTCAACATCTTTTCCTCAGTGAGGTGGCTGTGAAGGCATCTGATCCCAGTGGGGCTGCCATTGAGTGATGGTGTCACATTAAAAGCACTATTGAGGAAGGCAATGGAAAACCACCTCAATTACTATCCTCAAGAACTTAATGATGTACAGCACATAGAATATCAGTCCTGGCAACTACAGGACTCGGTCCAATCGGATCTGTGTCATGCACAGCAGCGGGATAGGCAAGGCTTCCACGGTCGTTCTCTCATAAAAACCTTGCAAAGGAAAACCAACAGCGGCAAAACAGAAGACCCAGAAGAATGATTTTATTGGTCTGGATACCAGACCTGCCAATCCACTCTCCATCATGCACAAATTTTTTGCGACCATTTTTAAAGTCTCAACACCATTTTTTACTTCCCTTCACTCATTACTCTAAACTAGTTCAGCTCCCAGTGAACTGACTTCTGACACTGGCAAAATTAGCATTCCGATGCTGACAAATTTATATGATCTTTCTTCCCTCACAACTTTCATTGCAAAAATAAATTAAAATTACAGCAAAACTAAGGTTAACGTCAAAACAATTGTGCAAAATACCTGGTAGCAGAACAGGTAAATCAACTCATATTTTTAGGAAGTTATGGAAGAAGAAAAGCAAAGTATGGAGGACATTTAAAGAAGAATCGAATTTTATGAAGAAGACTTTACAAAGAGTAAGGAGCGAATGGCAAGGGCTTTAATTAAGGATGTTAAGTAAAACAATGAATATTTTTGTATGATTCCAAAACTTTGTCGGTGATGAAAGAGGAATAGTTAAGACTGCAGGTCCTGAGATGCAGTTGCTGGGAGGGATGGAAAAGAGTAAATGGGTGAAAAGAGGATCTAATGGATTACTTCAAAGAGGAGGAAGTGATGGGGGATCATTTGGGGGAATTAAGAGAAAATAGAAAAATGGAATGCAGGGCATACTGAGGGGCAATAAAATCTGAATGACTGTGAAGGAGAGAATGTTATATCAGCGATTTGTAGGGAGGAAAAATTTGGAGGCTGAGGGATTTGACTGGTATAGGAAGCTGAGAATGGTACATTGAAGTATGAGAGATTTTCAATCACGTACAGAGATTGCAGTGGCAGTAAAATAAAAAAATTCAATAAAAATTTATAAATACCTAAAGAGTGATCTCATTACTGCAATGGCATCAAACGTACCTCTACCCTTCCTAAACCCAAACTGATCAACCCCTAAGTAATCATTTGCCTAACACTCTATCCCTTTGTTGATGATCCTGAGAATAACCTTAGCTGCGTGGGATATCAAACTTATTGTTCTGTAATCCTCACATAATGTAGCCTTTACCTTTTTCTTCGGAATAGCAACTAGCACTGATCTCACAAAATCTTCCGGCCAAGTTCCTTCCTCATAGATACTACGAATCAGTATATATAGGCAAACGAGGAATGGGCAAGAACAGGATAGGGATGTTGGACAGGATGAAGGGAGGAAAGAAGTACCTAGGGACGAAGAGAGACCTGATGTAGATTAGGCTTTGTTTGGAGTTGCAAAATGTTTATTTGATAGTTGTGTCCATCTAAAAACCTACCTTAACCAGTAGATTACCTAATAATAATCCTAGCATGAATGATATAATGTGTTTCGAATTGTTACTGATGATTTAGTGATGAGGATAGTGTGCGCCAAGCTCGTGCCCAAGGTGTTTGGCACAACGCGCTACGAGTTCTCTAATCCCCGGCCAAACACAAGATGGCAACACTGCCCCACCCCCCTATAGCCCTGATATCACCCCAGCAGATTTTTTTTATCCTGAAAGGAACCTGTTTCGTGTCAATAGAAGAGATCCAATCAGCCATGATGATGATCTTGCAAGAGGTCAATGAAGATGCCTTTTAGGGTGCATACCGGTTATGCCAGAGTTGCTAGAAAAAATGTGTAGAGGCCCAGGGACAGTACTTTGAAGAATTTCAAGTGTTTGTGCCAATCTATTCAATAAATTACTTGAAAAAAATAATTGCATTGCTTTCAGAATGCACCCTGTAAGAACTGTTAACAGGATAAGGACCAGGAAACCATGGATCAGGGACGAGATAATGAAAAAGATAGGTGAGAGAAGAAAATGGAAGAATGTAAATACAGAGTTAGGTAGAAGGAATTACAAAGAATTAAATAATAAATTGAGATGAGTAACAAATGGAGCTATAGAACTGTGGTGGAAGATGCAGGGCAAGGATACGGAAAGTTTGCTGAGGAGATGGGTGCACTATACAGCAAAGTTAAGTTATTATCGGAAAGTAAGAAGGCAAGATCTGTGCTAACAGTTAAAGATAAGGCAGGTAAGATAATAATTGAATCAGATAAAATCCAAGAGAGATGGAAGCAATATATAGAAACACTGTATGGTAGAGAACTTAGGCCGACAAGGCAAGACATAGAAAAGTAACATGATGTAGAAAAACATAGCTTAGGTCCAGACATACTTGACGATGAGACAGAAAGGGCATTCAGGCAGATGAAAGCAAATAAGGTCGTGGGGATAGACAACATTCCTGCTGAACCACTGAAAGGTTTAGAAAAGTGTGGGAGGAAGAGTCTATACATCCATTCACCGGATTTGATTGGGAAAAAGTATATTCATCAGCAGTGGAATGTTGAAGACTATAATAGAGGGAAGAATGTTACACAAATGTGGAATGGGCAGGAATAGGATAGGGATGTTGGATGGGCAAAGGGAAGAAGGAAGTATGCAATGATGAAGAGGGGCTTATTGTAGAGAAGGATGTGGGGCTGTTTTTTGCCAAGAAAAACAAAATATTTATTTGGACGTTTTGTCCTCCCAAAAACTAACTTTATCGATAGATTACCTAATAAATCAGAGTAAGAAAAGACCAAAAAAATTGTATCTACACACCAATCAGTTCAACCTGTAGAAATACTTCATGAATGAAAAGTAACAACTATAATTATTTGTGAAGTACCTACTTCCTAAATTTCACAGGAATTTGGCTTTTTTTAAAGTAGAGAAAAAAGATTGACTTATTTTGTTTAATGTAATGATGAAAATCTATTCCATTATTAATATTCATGTTAAGGCTCAGAAGTAGCGTTCATGGAACCAGAAACATAAACCCAACCTAGAACGTAAGTAACTCCGTAATGCTGACCATAATAAACCATTTTTCTGCTGAAAATCTATGCCAATTATTTTCTTCCCATACCTTGATTTCCTAGCATTCTCGCCTCTAACACCATCTGAAATCTTCCTCCAACTCTCTCTCATCCTCATAGGCGTTGTTCGTATATATGGCAATGACCCCCTTCTCTAATGTTGGTTTAACATTAATTTTGAGTGACGACAGTTATATTTATTCCAACCATGTAAAATATATCACCATGGCCAGAAATAAAGCTAGGCTAGATTGTAACAGAGGGAAGAATGCTACACAAATGTTACCTGACAAATTCGTGAAGCCTCTTCCAAAATTCTTGGTTACACTTGAGCAAAGAAACTGGTTCCAACTATGACTAAATATATGGAACTCTTGGGAACGTCAAATACCCGCTTGAGATATCAATCGACAGATCGAATCTCACCGACGATTCGACTTCAAATGTATCGAAGTATTCGGTGATCGTGAGAAGTAAACACGACCCGTGAAATTTTTCAATTACTCAGGTCAGAACTGACTCAGGTTGTATAGATTTTACAAATGTCGTACGAATTCCCTCCATGCCCTCCAAGTTTGAAATCTATTCAGCATTATTTGAAGACTGCGGCTGAACATGACGGCAGAGATGTTGTCGTTAGTTATTGGTGTATGTATAATTTATTATATCCTATGTTTATGTGTAATACAATTGCCATAAAAGTTGGAACACCAGGCAATAGTGCGATTTGGAATTTAGTAAATTATTACGTTCAGTGCGTTTTATTCAAATGGTGAAATTATTTTCAAATTATTAACCAGGAATTAATTGTTTATTAGGTAGAGTCTACGCTTTGGAGACGGCTTTGGGAATAGATAAGAAGTCTGACGAAGCTAGAAAATTATTGGTCAGTTTAATGGACTGGCTGGAGACCCAGAAGACAGAGCACAAAGACAATGAAGCAATTATGAGCAATATACCTGGGCAAGCCCACATCGAAAATTATGCCCTGAAACTATTTTTATGGGCTGACGGTCAAGACAGAGCGGGAGTTTTCAATAAGTGAGTTCATAATGCTATTGTTTGAATTTTAGTGCTTAGATTTGGTTAGAATGAAAATTGGACGTTTATGCTCCATGTAGTACTATATATACCCCAGCGCATGTTATGATTATTTTAGGTCATAAACGTTGAACTTTCTTAATTTTGTGACAGAAATGTGGTGAAGGCCTTCTATACTTCTGGGATGTTATTTGACGTGTTATGCACTTTTGGAGAACTAACCGATGAGGTTCTTCAAAATCGGAAGTATGCCAAGTGGAAGGCTGCATATATTCACAACTGTTTGAAAAATGGAGAAGTGCCTATTCCCGGACCTCAAGCCGAAGAAAATGATGAGGATAGCAATTTGCCAGGTTTCTGATATGTTTGCAAACCTTTCATATTCATGTCCCATTTAGGATAGATTAATAAGTAGATGCTTGGTCTTTTGGAAAGGAACAAAAATGTGTATATTCGCCTTGTCCTAGACTTAAGTAATTGATAAAAACAATTAAAGCAAGACTGTGTCATTTTCTGGGTAGCGATATGAGGATTTAAAGTCACAAGAAAGTAAATGGGCAAAGCATGCTCTTAAAAATTTTGGGGCGTTTGAAGACCCGGCTGAGACTGGAAGTGGGTTGAAGCGATGCATTGAGCCAGGCAGTGTGGAGCAAGTTCGATATGTGTGCACACTTTTCAGTGCTTGCCTCCTTCCTTGGGAAAAGTGTAATTCAAGCAAAAACAAAGCTTGTGACACAGTGGGCCCTTTTATCAAATGGATTGTAAGTTCCAAATGCATTCAAAATGGATTATAAGAACCAAAGATATAAGAGATGGTAGTTGGATTTGTACATCATTGAAATAGGATGTGTTTTTAAAAAGTCAACTCTAGGTTTGATGTGTTACCATTTATTTATAAACATCTATACATTATTTGATAAATCACCTTCCATTCCTCTCCTAGTTTCTGTTATAAATTCATTAATTTTATCAATTTACTCTATCATACACTCGAAATCTGTTAAACAAATGCATTCAGATTGTAGTATATGTTCCTCTCTATTAAGGACCTAATTACTACCATTGCATCATGCATGCTATAGTAGACTACCCTTTCTGAAACCAAACTGATTGTCTCCTAGGTAATTATTTGCCTTCCCTCCATCCCCTCATTGATGATCCCAAGTACCTCTTCATTAACATGCAAAATCAAACTTATTGTTCTGTAATCCTCGCATGCGGATGCCTTTCCCTTTTTGTGATAAGAACTAACTGAACTTACTAACCTTTCTGGTCCTCCCTCATGATGCTTTGAATTAACTCATAAAATCTCTACCTCCCTCATTTTACTGGATCCTTGAGTAGTCCTGCGGGGATGTTACATATCTGCATGGCATTATTTCGTTTCAATTTCATTATTGTCCTTTCTGTCTTATATGTCTCAATTATGCTGAGTCCTAGGCTATCTACATCTATGTGATATTCTTTCTATACCTATACTTCTCCACTATTTACCGTGTAGATCCACAAGGTATTCTCTCCATCTGATTAATTTTCATTTATTTTATTATGTGTGATTGGTGGGCCACTGGTGTGAGGAGAAATCTCTCATAAGCCTTGTCTGGGCGAGTGATTTATAAGGCCAAGGGTCAATACTATCTAGTACATCTTAGCCAGAGCGTTTCTTGTTATCACATTTTGGTTTAATCGTTTTTTGTGCTAAACCCTCCTATATCATTTTATTTAATTTGAATTATTTATTTTTTACTCTCTAATTTCTCTCATCATATCCTTTAGCCCATGGGGATCGGGATGGTGCGGTGGCTAACGTACGGGCCACCCACTGAGAGGGCCCAGGTTCGAATCCTGGTGGCAACAGATATTTTTCAGTGGTATCCCGATCCCTACTCGAGGTGCTTTGTGGAGGGCACTTTGAGTGAGTATGCCATCTGTCGGATGGGACGTTAAGCTGCGGACCCCTTGGCACCTTTCGTTAAGACCAGATTAATGCCGACGCCAGGTTTCTCTCCACCCTTCCCTGTCATCCCTATGGCGCAAATGACCTCAGCTGTCGGTCGCCTCCCCAACAAAACTAACTCCTTTGTCCATATGTAAGAGTACGGAAGGGTTGATTCTCCCCATAATATACAGCCATAGTTACCATTTGCTTCATACATGTATGTATTTGTTAAGTTAATGTTAACCTTTTTTTCTCTGTACCTAGCTTCTTCTGGTGGAATGGGTTTTGTAATGCCTCCTGCATCTGGAAACAATGTGATGGATGGGAATATAGGTGGTCAGCCAACCTTCCCTCCCACACAAGATATCACACCACCTGATTCATTGAATTCAGTTCCTCGGTTTGTGCCCCCTTCATCACCGGTAAATCCATCTCTACCATCTTCAGGCTTCAATCCCATTCCTGCACCTGATATTGAGACTCCTCAGCCAGCAGGTAATACAATGGTGTCAATACCCGTTTAAGAATGGGTGTGTACATATGCATTTGAACTTGCTTTGTGCTAACTTCATAAATATATATGCATATTGGAGAAAAAAATCTAGGTTACGTATTTTCATATGAGCGGCATTGTCACTTTTTCAAGAAAATGATAAAATATCATTTTGATAAAAAAAGTTGTCAACCTGATGGTTGGTTTGATAGGCGAGGGTAGCGTTCACAGTTGGTCTTACCCCAAAAGCATGTGAAATTCACATGTAAGGGTAGGGGGGCCTGTTCCTTTCCCCATGCCGCCTATGGTTTCGCAGAAAGATCTGGTATCCAAAAATCACACAGCTTTTGTGCAGTTTGGGGTACTCATATCTGGGAATCACACCTCAGCCCTCTACTAAGTAGTCAACTGTTCTACCATGTCACCATTTCGATAAAACTTTGCTTAAATTTCTCTTTGGCTTTACTGTAGTTTTCTTCTTTAGCTGTTGTCAAATAAATTACAGCCCAAAAAAGTAATTTAATCATTTCCGTGATTTCGTACCTGATTTTAAAAATGTTATCATTAAATTATTTTGTATGACCCTGGATGCACCAATGAATCTCTTGCTTCACATCAAACTGAATATAATATGTAATTGCATAAACTAATTAAGAAATGTGGCAGGTTCTACAAATGGAATCTGGATGGATTTTAAAAAATGTTTCCCTGTTAAAATATTGGTTTTTAACTTTCCATATAGGATAATGAGGGTTTCAATTTTTCTGCAAACTTAAAAATAATCAGCACTCATACTGTTTACAAAATTAAATTACTATACCGATCGTACACCTTAATGCCTAATAACACATAACAGTGAATATAAGTATGGGATGATATTATGGCTAATTGTAAGGAAAATGTCACAATATTTTTTATCAGCACATTGTTTCATATGTAAATGTCATCATTGTCTTAATGATGTTAACACAGAAATGCAAACCATACAGGTAAACAAAAAATTACTGTTTGCTTAGTTTTAATATCTGACCTCACTTGAAATGGAATTTCAGAATCAACACTTCTACTGTTAACTTTAGTGAAAATATTTTTAAAAAACCATAAACACAGTAATCAACCTGAAGGTCGTTTGGGTAGGTGATGGTAGAGTTCACCCAAAATAAGCCCAATGGCATGTGAAATTCTCACATCAGGATAGGGGGGGCCAGTTCCTTTCCTTGTGCTACCTATGGTTTCCCAGAGAGTTCTGGTACCCAAAAAAATCACACAGCTTAGGTGAAGCTAAGGGTGCTCTGAGAGGCTCAGTTGGGAATCAAACCTTGACCCTCCAGTCAGTGGTCTAATGCTCTACCCCTGGGTAGGTGGAGCAGTTTATGTACTCGTATTTGGGCAATGTTTTATCAGAAAAGGGATATAGTAGTGGAAACATTAAGAGAAGAATTGCATTTCCAAAAGATGCATTTGAAAGAAGAATAAGTAAAAGATGTGAAGGACATATTATGAGACTTAGAGTGCAATGCTTTACAGATACAAGACTCAGTCCTTGAGGCATGAGTTAAAGAGTAGACTGGAAGTTCTTGATGACCGGTTGTGGTGGAGAATGGGAAAATAAATTGGACTGAGAGGAAGTTACTGGGGAAATCCAAAATAAGCGGAGAAAGTGGATGGAGGAAATATTGAAAGGTAGTGGTATTTTGAAGGCTGTGACAGAAGGGAGAACATTTGGTGAGCAGGTTAAAGAATGGTTGTAGACATTTTAGAAAGTATGAAGGTGGATTTTAAAGTAAATAGTTATTAGGAACCATCCAAATCATACCTTTACAAAAATGCCTTGAATGAAAATAAAGACTGCTTTGCGACAGGTACCATTTGAATGACTGCTGCTAGAAGTGTGCTGTAATGTCCCAGGAAAGCAGAGTTAATGGCTCCCTACTTATATGGGTGAATTTCACTTGTAATAGGGCATAGTATGAGGTGAATTCTTAAAACTGATTTTTAAAAACCATCTTATGTGATTGAAAAGAGCCAATTTAATCAACCTGAAGTGAAGTTTGTTATATAAGGGTAGACCTCATCTAGTGCAGGCCTATGTGGCATGTGAAATTCACGCATCAGGGTAGAGCAGAAAAATCCTTTCCCTGGAGGATCTGGTACACAAAAAAATCACACCTTGGGTGAAGCTGAGGGTTTCCAGAGGCATCACCCCGAATTGAACTAGTCCTGTGGTTGTTAATTCAGCACTCTAATCATAGACTACCATGCCCTTATCTAATGTGATAAATACTAAAACTCAAATTTAAAAAATCAAATCAACCTATGGAGACTTCTATTTTGGTCATTCAAATTCACATTGTTTTGTGAATAGCTTGTATATTTGGCTCTTATTTTCAGGATATTTTTGGTTAGCTTAGAAGGCCATCTCTTGCAAGCGTGATCACTGAAGTTTTGGTGCTTCAAGCATAAAATAATAGGATGTTTTCATATAAATTGGGATAATTCCACTCATTGTTTCCTTTTTTTCTTTCAGAATCTCTATCTAATAGTTCTCTCAATCCTGAGCAAATTGCAAAAGCCCAAAAATATTGTAAGTGGGCCTCCAGTGCTCTTAACTATGATGACATCCCCACTGCTATTGGCAATCTCCAGAAGGCTTTACGATTACTGCAAACTGGGCAAGATTCTGATGCATAATGTTGTTACTTGTTGGATTTGTGTGTGGGCAATTAATTGTTGATGATGTAATCAAAGGAGCTTGTTTTTGCCCGTTTCAAGCCTGTTATGGCATTAAGCTTAGCATAATCATACCCATATCTCTTAATGCAAAAACATTTTATTGTATTAAACATGTGGATGAAACATCTTTAGTCATGATTGAAAATTTGATGACAAAGCCAATAAGCAAACTTAATTATTACATGACATTTGGAATGTAAAATGATTATCTTTTATAATTTAAATTTACTATAATTTTGTTTTGTGCTATGACAGTCCTTATTGTACAAGTGATATAAAATAATATATGGCTTCTGCATTATGCAAGTGTGTTCTTTATGCCATTTACAACAATATTAAGTAGGAAAATTTTAACACATTGAATGGAATAAATCAATGTTCTACTGCTGAAAATGCTGTGCATGTAATGGTAGCTTGAAAGTGTACATGGTCAAATGTCAAAATATGAGACAAAAATTCGACCACTGGAAAAATCCAGGTGGGCTGTGATTTAGCTATTGAAAACCTTTTTTGCTGCTGTAAAACCTTATGTGCACTCATACCCTGTTAATTTGTTAATTATGAAATCTTGCATTATTCTGTATTAAATGACTGAATTTCACAGAGAAGAGGCATTTTATTTACAGAGTAATCAATGGAGTTTAAAATGAACATTCAAAGTGTCAATCTCATGATCACAAAGGCAGCCAATGAATTTTGAAAGTAGTGGGTTTGAATAAATTATTTGTTATCAATATAGGTTCTAACCAAATATGGGATCAATCACAAACCAAGACACTGGTTGCAAAATATCATAATAAATGATAATGCTTGTAGAGGTGGCATAATAAGAGAAGGAAACAACTGAATCAGTTATAATATCAGCAATTTGGCAGTGATGATACAGTATTGCCCTTGTTATATTTCTCCCAGAAAAATTCTCTGCCTTTTGGTCAATATGATAATTGAGATCACTATGCGTGACTATGAATAATAATGATGACAAAGAAACCCTAGAATAGTTACACAATAATATCCCTTGAAATTACAGAATTTGGAGATATATGAGATCATAGGTTGACTACAAAATGTACATACATACTAAATTCATCATGGTCAGAATGTGAGAAAATGAATAACTTAATGATACAATTTTGCTCATTTTCCTATCACCTTTGACTTCTTAAATACGAAAGACTTGTTCTACAATATTTTGAGCACTTCATGATAACTAGGAAGCATTTAGGAATTGTTTTAATACCCGAAGCTTTCAATTTTACTTAATGATTTAAGAATTGTGGGTAGTTTTTATAAATCGCAATAATGGGTGAAAGAACTTTGTAAAAAGTAAAACATCCACAAAAATCACATGCCAGTTAGCAACAAGAAAATCTTTAAAAATAAAGTACATACATTTTGGTGTTTCAGGATACATTATATGATATGATTTGGTGTTATCAACAAAGTTCCACTCTCAAACAGTTGTGACACAAAATACCACAGATTTTGTAATTGCACAACCAACGAGAAAGTAAAAGTTTACTCCATTACAGGATGCTCAAGAAATTATGAGAAATTCCTATTATGCAATATTCAGCAGTGATTTGGATATTCAAATCATGTAGGAAAATTGGCTAGCAGTAAAAGCTATATCACTGGCAATGATCTTAAGCCGTACAGAATTTTAAATGTCCGTATTGGCCTAAGTTTTGTCCAAAAAAAAGGGATCTCAAGAGGTTCAACCTGTATCCCAATTCAACAGTGAAAATTTGAAGCAATATCATGGTGCAACAATTTTTAAGTCAACAACCTTTTATGGTAAGGGCACACACACGGTGAAAACGGATTCAGTATATAAACAGGTTGTACACAAAAGTTGGATTGAGGTATTGTATCATTGCTACTACTACTGTTCCTTTACTATTATCTCTTCAAATAAAAATAAATTAATAGCACTCATATTTAATAATTGAGAAATAAATATTTTAAAATATAAACAATATAGCACCACCTTTGGCACAAAATGAATATATCCTTGAACTTCATAATATCCTTTCATCATAGTGACTCAAAAATGATCCAATAAAGAGGACTAATAGAAAACAAAATTTTCCCACAAAAATAAAATTGGATGGAATAAAATGTAAAATAATACATTATTAGGGAACTAAAAGATGACCTTGGCTATTCATGAATCATGCTTTTACCAACGCAATATCTGACATTTGGGATTCTAATTAATATCACATTAGATTTCCATTTGGAACTCTTAAGATTAATAACTTGTCTATGGACGTTATCCTGCTTATAAATCATAAATATTGTACATTATTTACATGTCAACTTTTAAATATAGACCCAAATATTGCCTAGGGATTAACTCTAAACCGAAGTAACACACAATTCACTAAGCTTCAGGTAAGACTAGAAACTTTTCAATGACCTGCTGGCAGACATTTGCTTCCCATTTTAAAAACCATGCAAATTTCTTCCACTTTCAAAATGACTAGAGAAAAACTTATATTTTGCATCCTTGAGATAACATCGTGAAGTTACAACAATGAATGAGTGTTCCTCATCAATGGAAAACAACATCCACAAACTGCAGTATTACTTTGGCTCGTGAATCAAGTGAAGGGAGATGCAGCATTATACGGCGTGCTACTCCAAACATTTGATGGCTGATTTTAAAAATGAAACTGCAGCCTCCTTTGCCCTTATACCGTATGACCATTGGTTCAAGATCAGAGCATCAGGGTGGATCAATGGGAAAATGGGACAAGAACAACTCACTAGCATTAACTTATATGCATAACAATTGCAGCTAAAGGCTGGCAAAGTTAATATTATGTCCCTTTTCTGGCACAATAAATATGAAAAGAGGCTTGGCAGAGGTAGTGTTCCATTCAAACTGGAGCAATGCTACCTCCACCTCACCACAGGTACCTTAATCCATAGGTTAAACTCTCATTTTTTAAAACTTTCCACTTTGACATTTTAAACACAAAATAAAAGAGGTCCTTTAATGTGTTGTTCATCATGGTGAAAGGCTTTAGGGTAAAATTGCTTCAACACAATTCTTTCATCATAAAACTCGGGAGTGAAGGGGCCATTATTCACATCGAACATAAATCACTCAATCTGTCTTCTTTGCATCTCCGTCAGCAACAGCAGCCAATTCTTTGGCCATTTCTTTCCTTCTGAGCTGCCAGTCAATGACTAGTCTGCATGTTAACATGAAGAAGAACACCTAAAATGGAGAACATGTATATTTTAGTGAAACAATATTCCTAAGCTAGTTCCATGAATGTGAGCATTCATTGAAGTTGCCACTGTCAAAAACTTCTCTTTTATCAGAGGGAATTTGTGGAGAAAAATGCCACAAAATGCCTCTTATGCCAACGCCTTTACAATACAATCACTCATTTTCAATATGATACTATGTTGCTTACTAGCTTGGTAAAGTGAACCTCAATCAACCTGAGGATGACTGATGAACTGGGAACAAATCATTTCAAAGACAAGATGTTAACATTTGCTACCTAAGTAAGTCTTAATAAACCAGCCTAAACCATAAATGGGAAATGATGGGATCTACCTAAGCGTTTGGCAAACAAAACTATTCCAAAATAATTCAAATCTTGGGTTACCTGAGACCTCTACAGAGAAACAGAATGAGGAATTCCAACAAAAGTTCACCATGTTAAAAGTGTACTCAGGGAAAATTTTTCTTGCCTAGGCATTTATTTTATCAAATATTTTCACACACTTGCACAAAATATTCACAGTGGTGTACTATTAGAAATGAACATACGATTTGTGCTTTTCTACTACAATATACATATGTTAGAGTTTCATACTCATTAATGATAAGGCAAGGAAGAACATATTGTCTTGCAGTTTCTACGAAGCAATGAAGTGTATGTGATACACAATATCATGTTTACATACAATTTAATGTAAGTTTTTCAATCGTAGTGATTTTCCCATACATATTGGGAAAACTGAAAATTCATAAGTAATATATTTGGATATATAAATGCACAGTTATCCTATTCATACCTAATCATGGTTAAAATTAGTAATTTATGAAGATAGGTACTGGTCATCTACGTCATTCACTATTATTTCAAAGAGACAACAGAATCTGGTCAACAAAATTCTGACTTCAGGGTAATTAACCCGACAGTTGAATTGAAAAGCTAGCCGAACACTAAGCCCTATATTATTATTGGTGTTCTACTGGTTTGGGTGGTTCTCAGATTAACAAAACCTATGCAATTGTACAAATATACCTGACATCCAACACTAGTCCCTCTTCAATGTCGTACTAAAGTTGCTTCCTCCCTTCATTCCATTCAATATGCCTATCCTATTCCTTCTCCTTTCTTCTTTAGGGGTTTGGTGGTAGAAGAGACTCCATAGTCTAAATCTCGCCCCAAAATAAAGACGACTATCTATCTGGTCGGGCTAACTTTCTTCCCTCTGTCACAATCTCCAACATCCCATTCCCAATGAAAATGGCCTGCATCCATCTCTCTTGCCCCCTTTATTTTTCTTCCATTTATTCTCTCTCCTCCCCCACCATTCCTAACAATTCCTTGTTTGTTTTGCTTTCCATCCATTCCACCTTTCCCATTCTTGTCCACACCCAAATGTCAACATTCTACCATCTATGTCCATTATCTTGCTTCAACAGACAGGTTTATGAACCGCACAAAACAAAGCTGCATGTAAAAATTTTGAAGAGCCTTTCCTACACATCCTTACCCAATATCTTTGTCATCAATCACCTCCTTGCAAAAGCTTCTTTACCCAATGCATTTATTCATTTTACGGACAATTTTGGTTCAAAAAACTTCTGAGATAGGTAAACTGTTCCACCTTCTCTCATTTATGAGCTCTAATTTTAGTATTCAACTTAGCCTTCCTCTTTCAGAAAAACCACATAACTTTTATTTCATTAACATTTATTCTCATCCTATACCTATCACACTGACTTTCCCATGCGCTCAGTAATGTTGTAATTGATTTAATGAATTCCCAGCCGACTTTCATTCCTATCTCCAGTTCATCCGATTTCTCTTTTGCTGTTTCCTCCATGTGTACATTGAAAAGCACACATGATAATGGACACCCGTTTCACCTGCCTTCCAAGTACAGCCCAGTCTGATTCTGCATCCACCACTTGCAACTGAGCAGTCTGAGACATGAACAGATGGCTGATTAAGTTTCATATCCCTCCAATCCACTACTAATTTCTGCAATACATACATTAAATCTTTGATCAAACACGTTTTCAAACCCTACAGAATAAAAACGCATCCATGTTGTATTCTATTTTCCTTCATATTGGTGACCTCATAACTGCTATCACATCATGTGTGTCTCTAAACTTACTGAATCCATACTGATCATCTCATAAGTATTCAAGAAGTTTTCTCGGTTTTCCCACTGGATCAGGTTGCAGTACACTGACGTTTCGAAGGCTGACTCTGCCATCATCTTCAGGGTGAAGTCACCCTGAAGACGATGGCAGAGTCAGCCTTCGAAACGTCGGTGCACTGCAACCTGACCCCATGGGAAACCCGAGAAAACTTCTTGAATACCATACACCAGGGAAACTTGAGATCCTTCATCTCATAAGTATTTATTTGTGCTGCCATCTATCTCTTATTGATGATTCAGAGAACCACTTTAGCTGCAGGCGAAATCAAACAATGTTCTCTATTCTTCACATATGGCTGCCTTTCCCTTTTTTGCAATAGCAACTAAAACATATGATGAAACTTTTGGCAAAATCCCTTACTAGTAAATGCTAAAAATTAGTCCATAAAACTTCCTCCTGCAATTTCTAAAATTTTTCAGCAGTTCAGCAGAAATGTCTACCAACATGATCATCCTGGATTTCACTTCACTTGATGCCCTATATACCTTGCCATCCAGTATTTCTAACCATAAGCTAACCTCATCTAATTCATATTCTCTTTCTATGTCTACACTTGCTGGCCTAATTTCATTACAATATATTTCCTCTTATATATTCCTTTTATCTCTCTCAAATCTCCCCTGGTTCAATTAATATTTCTTCTAATGTATCTTTGATTATTTGCATGGATTTTCAGTTCTTACTTCCTGATTGGACTTCACTTCATCTTTAAACTTTCTATATCCTTGCACCAAACTTCTTTTTCTCAATTTGTTTCATACCTAAGTTTATTTTTAAACTCTTCATACTTCCTTCCACCGAACTGTATTTACAGTTTTCCACTTCCTGCGTGTATTTCCAAGCCCAGTATCACATGTGAAATTTACACTGAGTTAGGGGGAGGCCAGGTCTTTGCCCTATGCACACCTTGGACGAAGGTGTGGGTTGCTCAGGAGACATTATTCAGAATCAAACCACCTGGTACCCTCTTATCAGTAGCCTGGGACTCTAGCCACTGGATTATTATAATCCCTAAAATTCTTACTCTGATTGGATTCAGCCATGGGGCAAATGCAAATGTTCATGCAAATATACATATATTTACAAAAAATATTCATCGTAGCTATGTGAATAATGCAACTATGTTTCTCCTCCTATCAGCAATAGTGCATATGATTTTCTAAAAGCAACTATCAAGGTCAAGCCTCCCATGAATACATTTCATACATGCTGTATAGATACCAGTTGTAGAAATGGAAAATTGCAGTGACCTTGCCATTTTCTATGGATCCAGCATTGAAATTCAATCCATCTTCCCACTAATCGTGTTGCTGACAGTCATCAGGTTGTAAGATATTCCCAATCCACCCAGTCATTCTATTACCTTATCATGCATCTTGTCTTTTCCTTGCCTACTCCTCTGCATACTTCTTTATTTCTTATTTTTTCTGTCCAATTGATTTTTAGCCCCCAGATTTCAAAGGATTCTATTCTTCTATTTTCTACTCATCCAATGGTGCATATCACTGGTTTCAGAGAATTCTACGTTCTACATGAGTGCCATGAGTACTTGCTTCTTTGTAAACCTATCTAGAAAGTATGTGCCTCTTCTTATGTATTCTGGATTCAGCTAGGCTCTTTACAACAAAAATCACTACCTCTCTTCACTCATGAATTTCAATGTTTATATGTTGGATGACATTTATGTTCTATTTTAGTATACTATGACTAGCCTATAACTTTCTTGACTGATTCTTCTGAAAGTGATAAAGTAAGATTTGTACTTGAAAGCACAGTCTGATTAAATAAAATTAGCAATTTTCCACAAAAAATAACACAAACAATTTTTGTGGAAAATTGCTAATTTTATTTAATCGTGTTATTCCACCATATCACGCCTGAAACGTCTCTTTTTAACACAGTCCGAGTCTTACAGTTCTGAATGATTGAAACAGCTCAAATGTGTTGAAGTAAACACCAGCAAGATTACATGAGTATCATTAACTCAATTGGTATTTCATGCTGGAGTGTAAGAATCTGCACATTTCATACCCCACATATCAATTTCAAGGCGCATTATAAGAGATGTTACAGAACCTTTATGGAGACAGCTAAAAAAATAGTCCTAAAACACCTCTTGATGATATAGCCTATAATTATCACACAAACCAAACCACAACCTAGGTATTCCTCACATTTATTAGATTGCTTTAGGGACATTTGGAGATTAAGCATCACTTAAGAGCTAATTAAAAGCCATACAGGACTTTGAACACAGAGAGAGAGTTTTGGATTTTGCGGGAGTCAATTCAATTTTAAATTAAATAGT